>CM060833.1:107560000-107882500 GCA_030762175.1 Metallyticus violacea
GCTATAAAATGATTCCGTTTTTGAAGATCACCATCTTTGTTTTACTTGTACTCACCGTAAGTTATCATATATAACAACAGGTCTGTAGTCTGTTTAGTCCACGTTGTAGGTAGTAGTAGAAGCAGCTGTCATATCATCCGCATATAACAGAGCTGGTACTTGTATATCTTCCACCGTATTTTCTTGTTGTGATGCCGTCTATAAAAGAACTACAGAGGAGTGAAAGAATGCAACCCTATCTTACACCTCTCCGACTAGAGGAATTGCCGTAAGTTCCTATCGTACTCAACGAATATGTGTACGAAACTTGTCTAATCTAATATGATAATGCGACGAAGAAAGGATTCATCTTCATGCTCACGTGGATCCAGAAGCAGTTTGTCTTCCATTCACTGTCACTTTCCAATATTAGTCAGACTGTGTGGAATCTAGCGAGCCCAAACTTTCCGCGTTTTCAGCTTATCTACTAAAAGCCTGTGAACAGACGAAGTGAAACACCAAGTTCCATGGAAATATCCAGCGCTTGTCCAATAAGAAGTTCTTACAGCTACAACCTGAATGTCTTCTACCAGCGCGTGGTCCGTCTTCATGGTTCTCCCCTCCTTGACGAAATGCTTCCACCTTGCAATAGTTTGATATGGTAGGACTTTTCTCCCACAAGCTTTTTGAAAACTCCTCCGAGTTTCATTCTTTCCTCTTGCAGCTTTTCGATCATACGTATTGAACATTTTTAAAGAAATATTACTTACTACTTACAGTCACTGTATTTACAAAATATGGTTACTTTGAGATTTGCAATATTTCAGATTTATGAAACAATTGCTGTTGTATAGCACAATACAAGGTTCCATTTGTCACTAATTCACATCATTGTTTTCCAATACCTTAAATAATACGTTCCTTACCATAGACAAACGTTTGAGACACTGCTCTAATTCAGCGATGACATTCAGATATTTCAAGTACAATACTTGAGCATTAGTAAGTTGACAAACCAGCAAATAAGGCAGAACTTACCAATACAATTCCTTGGTCCTTCTCCGAAGGGCAAAAAGCTAAAGGCCGGACGTGAGGCTTTGGATGTCTCGCTGAAGTGCTCGGGATCGAACCGCTCTGGGTCCGAAAAGTACAGCGGATCTCTGTGCAAGCTGAACACGGGAACCAACACCATGTCTCCTACATTGAGTTGAATATCAGAACCTGGTACTTTGTAAGGTTTCGTAACAATGCGCTTCAGGTCGTTTCCAGGAGGGTACATACGTAATGTTTCTGTAAGACAAAGCACTCTATCATAAGAAACCTGAAAATTGTGAAAATTGACCTCAAACTGGTAAAATTACAATATTTTTTTGTACTACAACAATATATGCTGATCAATGCTTTGTGAACTGTGACATCCTTAGGTGAAATTTTAATGCAAAATACCGCCCAAGTACCTTATTTATTGATTTGTTTTATAGAGTCATACGAGTAACTCTCGAATTCCTTAAAACAGAAACTTGAACTACAACTCGTTTTAGAGTTCATGTTTTGTAAAACATAATGATATGTAACACGTAGTTATTGAGGACACCTGAAAGGGACTTTCTTCCAGTATCAGATTAAAAGTATACAGTTTTCAAAATGCAATTTTTCCACTTATATCTATGCCAGGCCACTAAAACGTTTTACAATTTATGTAACAGAACACTCTTAATACATACGCATAGTAATTAAGTATCTGGTGGTGTTTGTATGTGGTTAATGTAATGTTTAAACACAGCATGTAAAATAGGGAAATTACATACCAGAGTATATCGGAACAAATTTCTCAAAATTATATCCTAATGGGAATTTTAAATGACATTTATACACTGTATTTTACATTGCTGTTTTAGGATCTTATTAATTGTGGTAATCGGTTTGAAAATAAAAAAATATATAATGCATACTTTAATTTTCATGCAAATTTTCTATGTAATTAAAACATTAAGTACATGGAAAATCAACAACACTTCACCAGCTGTTTAGTGCTCTAAAATGCACATGAATCCAAAAATTCCTCCTCCTATGTGTGTTAGTTTTTGAATTATGAGTTCCTAAAGGTAGAAAGTATTTTTAAAAAATATAATATACACAAAATTTGGTTTGAAGACATTTAAATGGCCAAAATTTAAATATAATTTATACATTATATGACCCTTTTTTACCATTTGACTTTTTTACATTTTACATTTATCATTATGACTTTTATGAATTTTAGAAGCAAAAATAAAAATGGATTTTTCCAGTTCAAATCACTTCCGGGTCCCTTAATTTATAAGATTAGAAGGAAACGTGTTTTTTTACATATGTTGGCGATTTACCCAAAAACATTAAAAATAAAATTATGGAAAAACGTAACATTATTAAAGAAATAAATAAATATCAGAGTTATGCTCCAAGATAAGGAAATATACAAAAATAAATTATTTCATACCTAGAAGTACGGTTCATGCATCTGTCTAGCAAGTGTGTACAGTTATCAGAAAATATGGAATTTGATATTTTAGACAGTTAATCGCAGAGTAAATTTTTGTGTTTTAGCATTTGTAAAATCCAATAACGTATATCATTTTTCATAACATTTCGTAAAAAAGTGCTATATTTTGAACGAATTAATATTTCTTCTTATTTTCCGATGTTAATTTTTAAAACTTATTTTTAAGTGGCCTTGCACAGATTTAAGCTTCTTTTTCTAAATTTTTATTTTACATTCTTCGGTAAATTCATCGACATTTGTGAAAACTCAAACGGTCAACTTCTTCATTTCCTTTTTTTTTTTTTTTTTTTTTTTTTTTTTGATTGATTATTTATGGACGCTCTTTAACATCTGAGGTCATCAGCGTCCCATTCAACTCAGGGCGTGAAACGGCCGACAAATTTTGCTCAGAGGCCTCTCTTTCAGGCTTGAGGTTCTTTATCGTGTTTTAAATGTACGACACGGAACCCACGGCTTTACTTCCCTTCCGAAGGAAGCCATACTTAGGATTTTTACCCGAAAAAATCCGGGCCGGGTTTGAACCCGCGTTTTGGGTGTAGGAGTCAAGTATATTTCCTATTCAATAATAGTATACTTTCTATTCACTTACTGCCATTGTTAGCACTCGGCTATAAGGAGTTACCCCTTTAATGTTTTTCAGATCTGTAGATGAATTTCGGAGACAACAGGACTGAGCTCCGATAGCTTTTAATGCCCCGCACAAGACCAAAACATGTATAAACTGTATTGTTGGAGGGATTTTCTGAAACGTAATTTACATTATTTAGAACATAATCAGAAACATCTGCGTTTCATTTCTTAAAGTTGTAGGAAAAATTTAGTTCCGCCTCGGAAGAAATTTTAACAGATAAAATCATAAATATTCTGGCAGTACTGCTGTTACCCCAATCACGAACAATCCTACAATAATGCTGTACATTCCATTAATTGCTAAATCAGTAACACTAAAAGCCGGTGTTTATTCTGTATTCCTTTGTTTTAACATGGCTGTTCTTCATCAAGATGCCGAAAGAACGTAGCAAGCCTTTGGTGCTTAATTTTCAAAAACCACAAAATTGATAAGATAATCGTGATATATTTATTTTGAAAGGAAGAATCAAACTTTAAAATTCAGATCACAGCCAGGACTCAAACCATGGATCTTCAACCTTCCATGCTGACCCTCTAACCAACTGAGTTTCTGTGTCCTCCTTCAAACTTAGAACCAAGAACGTCTCCCGTTTGATTGTAATATATCTCACGGAAACCTCCCTACGGTTTCTGTACGATAAGAGATGGCTGTTTCACACTTTTACACGGAAGGCTGAAGATATACGGTTTGAATCCCGGCCGTAACACGAATAAAAGTTTGTTTTTATGTTCTGCACACCGTTACTGTGAAAAAACTATTCTGCATATTAATTATATATCATGTTTACGATAATGAAAGTCAATTTAGTGGAAAATGGAGATATATGGATGAACATGGTGTTTATTAAGTAAACTATATATACTCGGTTATACATTGCATTCATTCAGAGGCTATACATACTACTTACTATACAGGATTATCAAATTTATTCGGACTTTATCGCAAGTGATTTGAAATTAATGTCGTCACTATTATGGAGCTAGTTTCTATTATTTAATCAGTTAATCTGGTTCTGAAAATTTTCCATGGAGGACGAGAGTGCAACTCTAAGAAGGAAAGAAAAAGACTATTAGCCACGTCGTAGTTCTAAGTCAGTTTGTTTACAAAATGCGATCGTGTTAGTTCTTTAGCCACTAGCTAAGTTGCTCTCGAAGCTGGTAATCTTCAATGCAAAGTGCACTACCCAGCAATTACATCATCCATTCAAACTGACTCGCGCTAGAGTCCGAATAAATTTTATCACCCAGTATTGAGGTATGAGAAAAATATTTATTCCCAGCCAGTAATGTGCATAAAAATAATATCCCTCTCTCTTGTACACACATAACTTTTAATTATACGCACTCAGCATGCTAATCAGCCCCTATGAGTTTGTGAATTTAGTTTCTAGATTCACTTGCCATTGTTTCATTATTTGGGCTAAGCTCCAATATATTTGCCACTATTGCGGGTTTCCACATGGGAGCAGACTCTAACGCCTCTTTTGCTGGTCATTGTACGTGCTTTCCAAGCTTCCAGTCTAACTCAAACTATACCTAAACTCTCCTGAAAGTTCAAGTTGTCTGTGAGTCAGTCAAACGAAGGAGAAATAATTTTGTTCTCCGCGGAGGAAATGTATTGCTCAAAATAATCTGCACCAGTGTCTAAGGCACCCATCTCACGTGCTCACCAAATTTTTATACCTTTTCCATAAAAGTACTTTGATTCTGCTGTCACCGTCCGGCGCTAATCGGCGCTCTTTTGAGCGTGCCGAAAATCTGGAAGTTGATGACACCTCGTTTTATGCACTGTCACTTCACTATACGTTTCTAGAAGGCCTCCCCGCCCTGTTGATAGAATCAGATGTTCCATTCGGTGTATGATCGTCCTTGTTGATATCGCTTTGCCCTTTCTTTCGCGTGACATGCGCTTGTCCGCGTGCATCTTCTCCATAAGTCTATGAATTTCAATTGGTGAAACAGCTTCGGCGACTAGAAACTGCATCATACTACGCTGCGAGAACTCGGACGCTCCCGCTACTGTGAACGCCATCTGTGCACTGCTGCTGCGCATCGCTCACTGAACGTTGATCAACCTTGGACAATACAGCTCTCAAAAAGTAGCATCAATTCTAAAACTTTCTCCCATAGCGGCATTTTACCTGATTTTTGGCAGTCGATTTCTCGTTTTCAATTGATTAACCCTCGTATAATTCCATTTCACCTTTGCTTTTTTGTTCATGACTAAGATCGTGTGGTGATTGTTTTCCAAACCAAGGCCATTCCCAAATTTAAATTTTTATCGGAATTTTTCTTTATGAAACATCAAAATAATATCGACACATGTTTTTTATTTACTTATATACGGATGCTCTTTAACATCACAGATCATCAGCGTTCCATTCTATTCAGGGCGTGAAACGGCCGACAAATTTTGCTCGGAGGCCTCTTTTTTCAGGCTTGAGGTTTTTTATCGTGCCGTAAATGTACGACACGGGACCCACAGCTTTACTTCCCTTCCGAAGGAAGCCATACTTAAGATTTTTACTCCCGAAAAAATCCATCGATTCTGGTCGGGTTTGAACCCGCGATCTTGGGTTTAGAAGGCAAGTGTGGTTACCACTGCACCACCAAGACCGACCCGACACATGTTTGTAAGAGAGAGAGAGAGCTATACGTTTTTCGTGGGGAAGTTAGTCAAATGGAATTAATTATTGAATGCCTCATGCTGAAATATTAAATTAATAATGGAACATAGTGTAAGCTATGATATCAACTTTTTTTAATGTCTAGCATTAGTCTGATTGGTTTCATGTCCTACAAAAGTTTCATTTTTACAAATATACGATGTACCTATCGCATTAAAAGAAGATTTATAATATGAACATTGGTCCAGAATACGAGCATGAAGGCTCTCTACACCTGCGGCTAACTCATAGATCATATGAGCATCTGCCAACTCCGCAGTTGAATCCCTCGTTTTACTGTACCTGGAACGAGGTTCGTAAAAACACAGAACTGACACTACGTGCACGGTGATAAGTCATGCAATGAAGTAAGCAGCATAACAAGCGGACTACGTGGTACAGAATAGCCTCAACACTCTAAGTAGTAATAGTAGTTACAACATTCCCACCCCATTTAATCAGAAGTTCAAGCGAATATTTACTTACTGTATGTTTTAACCAACCGTTCTGTTGCGGGGTTATTTCTCTGCTTGCATATCACACCATGTAAGTGGAGTTGTAGACAAATGGCTCTAACAAGGAAAAAAAAATTTTCCGAACCCATGTTCATGTAACATATTTGAATCCTCTAAACGTAGGGAATGTTTCCCTAAAGTTTTGACATTCCATTTTATTGCACACTGTATATATATACAATTCTAATATGTAAAGTTCCTTGTCCGATTTCATTTCGATTAATGAAGTTGGTAGAATAGGTAAATAGTATCTCATTTTAAGGGGATGGGAACAGAATATATGAACCCAAGATTTAAAGTGGAGGTTATAGAAATGTGATATATTATAAGTATAATAATTAAAAAGTTCAAAACTGAACTCGTTTCTCATATAAACAAACAGTAAAAATTATATTTTATACAATATTAGAAACTAAAGAGAAATAATGAGTTAGAAAAGCTAACGTCATGTTATACAAAAGTGAATTTAAAAAATCAAATAGAGAGTGGCAGTTAGGGCCAAATTCAATAATAACAGGCTTTAAATTTCATTAACATTTTTTCTTAAATCGAAAAGATCTCTTTTAATGATTAATAAACAGGTTAGTTGGAATGTAACAAGATATGAGCATATCACACATTCTTGATGAACAGGTTTAGAAATCTTTTCATAAGCTTAATATTTTGAATATATTTAACTTGCCTGAGAAAACCATGTCCATGTATGTGAGGCCTTGGACAAGATCATATGTTAACTTTCCATTGTTCTTCTCCAACTCAGTGTCCACCTCTTGCTGCAGGCGCTGCTGGACTTCAGGATTCAGAGCCAGTTCTAGCAGACACATACTCAACAGTGTAGAGGAAGTGTCAAAGCCCGCCAGAAAAAACAGGAATGCCTGTGCTGCTAGCAAATTATCTGTGAATTCTATCAAAAACGAGTTTAAATTACTTCGTGCAGTTTGACCAGGATTTGAAAAGTAACAACAAGAAATTAACACAAAGGCGGGAAGCTACCTGAGCAGATTTTACAGCTATATTCTCTACATGCGTATTTATGTAGATGCTACTTTCGCTAGAGACCCCAAAAGATTATCTATAAATATATATGTTATTTAGATAAAGGCTTGCTAATTTATGTATACACACCTTCAATGACACAAAACAGATTAGAAGTCCACGTGACTTACACTCGTCCAGTAACCTTCATTTGTCTATATTCCGCGTCAGCGCATTTAGGCAGTTGCGTGTAGGGCGTGTTCCTCGTTTATAAATACTGGCAAATAGGTTCATTTAAAGCATGTCAGACAATGTTTCGGACTGAGTTCGGTGATAGAGTGTTGCATCTAAACGTTGCATCCCGAAATTGTTTAAAATATGTGCCGGTTCTTACGTAGTAGCTAAGTACAGTTTTGTGTCAAAGCTTCAACGTTCTTTATTTAGTAAACTATAGCCAAGCACAGTTTAATGGTAAATGTATTTTACTTAGCCATGCTGCCTGTATTCTAATGCAATTTTCACAACGTTAATACAATTTGTAAATGTTAAGAGTAATGCTAATATACATTATTGGCATGTTTTGTGTGCCTGATTACGCCATTATAACAATAAATGTAATAATGAATTTTTCATCCATACTTGGAAACTGCTACTCCCAGTCAAATTTCGTATGTCTTCCTTAGCTATTTGCCTAACTTAAATGCTCATTCAGGGATCAGCAGGAAGGACTCTATAAGATATTATATTTATTACAAAAACATGACCAACACTTTTCCAAGAGACTAATTTCCCATATTCCACCTGTCAAACAGCGCACTTACCGTATGTCACGTATGTGCAGCTCTAGGTACAATATCACACCGAATATTTGCAAACAGTCAGGAATGTAGTGAATGCATTTGATCTAAATTATTCTTCATCAATTAAAATTGCTCAAGATATATTAAGAACACTAGAATAAAAACTTTCTTACATTTCTCTCGTTTTCCTTCAGTTATTACTTCTTTAAAAACCAACAGTATCATGTTGTGCCAGTCGTTAATGTACTTCAAAACCACTGCCCCAAATTAAATTGTGTACCTGAAAGTGTTGGCTATGTAGTGAAGGAAAAAGTACATAGTAATCTTTCAAAAACCCCAGGATTTTATCAAATGTGTGAGATTGAAGAAATCTTAGCAGGAAAACATTCCGAACTGCCTAGTTAAATATCACTAAAAGCAGACCAAACTGCAGCCTTTATGTATGTAACCGTAAGTTCCTGCAAGATAGAGAGAAACACCGCCACGGGTGGCCGAGGTCGTTAAGGCACGGACTCGTGAGCGGGTGGTCTGCGGTTCGAATCCCGCCAGGACCGTCCTGCCTGACTGAGGTTTTTTCCAGGTTTTCCTCAGTCCTCATTAATGGCAAATGCCAGGGAGGTCCCTAAACTTAGGCCTGAAACGTTTCCTTCCTTAAAAAAAATCCTTTCCGAATATATAATTTCATCTCATGTATCACCAGTGTTCACCGCCTGTGGTGCCTCAGTAGTAAAAACGGGCGTTAAACACTATTAAAAAAAAGGTAGAGAGAAGTTTTTCCCGCTATGAAAACATCTTAAGAAGTAATAGGAGGCGGCTAACTATAAAAACATTTTGGTGGTCGTAAACTGCAACAGAAAAGAAGTTAAGAGTGTGGGGAAATAAACGTGAGTACCATTATTTATTATATTTCTTTTTTCATTTCTAAACAAAGGATATCCTAACTTTTCAATATTAAAGTTAAATTTTGATGAGTGTGTAGCCATATTTATAATTGGCGCCCCTTCTGTCATTTAACACTTATAGGTTTGTAAACGCTATATTAATTTCATTGTTTTCACCAGGGCCATATAATTCTTTATTTGATTATAGTAAAGAGAGATTAAGATTTATAGATTGGAATCGGGAAATGAATGCTAATAGCATCTGCAGACTTTTCTTGTGATATAAAAACAAAAATGAAAGGCGGACACCAAGCATTCTAAGCTACCAGTAATGGGTTTTCCTAGCGTCGGTGATATGGATTTTACGTTGCGCACATCAGCCCGCTAAATTTTCGCGCCTTTCCAGAACAATCTATACGAACCGCCAATTAGCCATGAGTATTTAAAAATTTTAAAGCCAGTGATGCTTCTGAGCATACGTGGATAGACCCCAGAAGGCTCGGTGTCAACATGTGGGTATCCAAGTCAAGAGGTTGTATATAAAGAGGCAAAGTCCCCCCTCCTCTTTTCAAGCATTCTAAAGCAGGCATAGTCATTCTCAGACATTCTTCATTCAGTTGGCGCGGAGATTTGTGATTAGGCGCGTAACTGCAAATATATCATGCAAATGGAATGCATAGCCGCATGATACTAAGGCAAATACATCAATACTTAGCAAAGTCTTGCAGCGACGTGTGAATCAGCTAATGAAGTGAATGTTTTCAAAACCCGGAAGTTCGCGGTCATCAGAAGTACTTAGCTTGCCAGCGCGCTGAGTCAATTGCCTACTAGTCCAAGGATTACGGATATTCATTTCCTGGGACGAACAATAGCTTCTTTGAAACGAGGAATCAGATCAATAAACACACGTGTCTCATCGCATAACTTTGTGTGTTTATATTTTCAACATAACTTCCTTTCCCCCTCCCGTTTTGTGAAGACAATGAAGATGGCGAAAGTCCCTGAGATCCCATAGACAATTGGCTACGCCCACGCAACAACTACAGTACGTCGAGAATTGAACCTCCTCGTCGGAGACCCCTACGAGAACCCACAAACCCTACCACAACGCTTTCAAGTTAAATAATTCATATTGTTTCCACACTATTTTATCCACAATTTATTGCGTAATTTGCATTTAATTTTTATTTTATGCCAATATGATATCCTAATACATTTATGTGGACATGTTTATGTGCATATTATGGAAGTTTTCAATACATAAATGCATACATATTAAAGGGATTATTAGTGAATAAAATTCCTGTCCTCTTAGTTAAAAGGGAAAGTCAGAGGCCGAGAGTGATTGATATACCCGAAAACAACAACAACAACAATAATAATAATAATAATAATAATAATAATAATAATAACAATACCCCTGGGTTAGGAATTTCATTATTTTCATCGTCCTTGTCGCAAGTTTATTGTTCTGCTCCATCTCTTAGAGAATGTTTCCCATTTTTCCTTGCAAGTTAGAGAAATCGTGGGCTTCCAAGATTTATATGCTAGTATTCTTAACTTTGCACGTTACCGCGCCTTAGTGGTATAATCACCAGTAAGTGGTAGCAACGCCCGGTACCAGAGTGTTATATTAAGTTAGAGATGTTGTATGTCAATCCCAAAATAATTATATAGTGATTTATAAGCTGCGCATTGAAGTAAACATTCATTAATTATACTTAAAAAATGTACTGTGATTACCTAGTTTTGTCTGTAAAGATTTTTAGGTAAATCAGAAAAAGATCACGATGATCTACTTACCCATATGTTCTTGGGCACTGTTACTTTGATCGTTGATAGGAGCATCCACTTCTTCTTCTTCTCCTTTCTCTTTGGTAATGGCATTTTGATTTTGTAGTTGAATTAAAATATCAATGAAATCTAACGCTTGAGTTCTTTCACCTTCTTTCAGTCGACTACCAATAGTATCTTTTACTAGAGCTAAAAAGAAATCGGTAACGTCGTCAGGAATCACCTTTAGCTTCAGTAAGTTGAACAACTTCGGTGATGACAACCTTATTGCATGAACTGTAACACAAGAAACAAGCGGACCGTTGCAAATATATAATGTGTCATACATAAGATTAAATGCTTGCTTACCTTTCAGGAGCAACGCTTGTAGATAAGCAACATCTTTTAAAACTCTCATTCTCGAAATGATTCATGAACATAGATCAAAATATAAACAAATTCTTCCTTATGTCCTAATGATACCAACATGTGCGATTAACTGACGTCAGCGCTATCATTATTATCACCATAGTACCCTTTTTTCATATTTTCGCTGCCATGTCATTATTTCTTTATGCTGAATTATTGTTAGCCTTAATTACTGTATATTAATGGGAAAAGTTTACCTTTGCTGATGCATATTGCAGAAGCCTTCTCCAACTGAACCGGTGCATTTTGATGCTCCGAAGTAGTATTTAAAAAAATTTACAACACTAAATTTGCGTACCGTTCCCTTTTCCGTTCCTTACAAGATGGTTCGCCATCTAAAGATTAGTTCCTCACCAATCTATCATGCTATGATGTAACCGTTGAGACAGGCAGAAAACTATGGACTTCCTTCCACACGGAGAATCATCTCCAGCATAGCCTTTTCTTCAAAATTGTAGGCCCGGAGACTTCTCCGAATGGTAAGCCCTGTGGCTCAGATACCATACATCTTAAAGTTTTATTATAAAATAGTAAAATGTAATTTAATATTTTGTTGGTAAAGATGTCTTTTGTAACTTTTAATGAGTAGGGAACTTGGATTTGCACGCCAATGAATAAAATAAAAGTACAGCATTCAAATTCTGTTATCTGTTGTTTAAGAGTAGAGTTTTATTAAATGCTTATGCTCATGCAATGTTGTGTCATATTTTTTATTCAATTTATTGTATTTTATTTGTTAATATTTTGAGAGTTTCTACCTTTTACTCCTGATTTACACGTTATTCAACTATTTCCAGGATTACATGAATATACTTATTTTGTGTGTTTATTATATGTACAATTACTATTGTTTAATAAACTGTTTTGAACATATAAACCACCCTTCTACTATATTACTGTATTGCAAAGTTATTTTTCTATTGCCAAATTCCGGAGGGTTTTTTCTTCCAGTACACTTACAAGGCTAAACCTGAACTGGTATTGATGGGAGGAAGAAATTGAGTTATAATCCCGTCATACGCAGTAAATTCCCCCCCCCCCCGTGCTTGTTTCTGTTTTCTTTGTTATTCAAAACAATGTATTTGGCAGCGAGAGATATAAAGATAACTTTATCATAACGAATTAAACAATTAAGCTTAAGGCTTAATTTTAATATTTTTCCGACTGAAATAACCCAGTTGGAAAATATCAATTGTTTCTGTTATTCATTAACTTCCTCTTTAAAAAAATTACTGTGAGTTTAACGTCAATACACCGTAGAACAACGCAGAAATACTCTGAATTAAAT
Organism: Metallyticus violacea; assembly: GCA_030762175.1. Classification (NCBI taxonomy): domain Eukaryota; kingdom Metazoa; phylum Arthropoda; class Insecta; order Mantodea; family Metallyticidae; genus Metallyticus; species Metallyticus violacea. The sequence goes on from CM060833.1 coordinate 107,572,479, forward strand.
TAATTTTATACGTGCTATGCAATTTAAAGTCAAGTGCTAAATTCTATTTCATAAAACTATATTTAACATGAGTTTTAAAATAAGTTAGTATGCTATGATTTTAATTGTAATTACTAGTACTGGGAATTGAATGCACTTAAAATCTAAAATATGCATGCAAATGTGAGCTTTAAAAGCCTAAATGCGTATTTAAAATGCAAAATATGCGCTTGAGAGTCTGCAAAATTATTCATAGTATCAATCCATGGGAGAGGGGGGGGGGGACATCCCTAAGATGAAATATTCAGATTTAACAACACATATTTCAGTTTCTTAGTTGTTTCCAATAACTGAGTGTATTAAACTGTGTGCCATCATTTTTATCGTGTTTTCATAGCCCTGCTTATTTCTCCTGTACGTAAAGATAAACGTGTGCACAGAAAATGTTCTTTTCATGTCATATGAATTAACCTGGTAGCAAGCTAAGATTAACACTCACACCACTATCATATTCTTGAACAATTTGCTAATTTCCCTCAGCTTCTTCAGGCTATATTTTTTTAAGACATGTCAATTTGTGTTTTACAATTTCATTTTTACTACCGCCTGCTGCATCAACATATTTGATGTAGTTTGAGGTTATATAATTGTTTCTTGGTATCCCTTTTACAATTAACATGTCACTAATTTCCTGGTAAAAATCCTCTCCCAAATTTGTCTTGGCTTCTAAATTGTTGCTCAAGAATGCGTTTTTCTTTGGCAATCATTTTGGTTCTGGTTTTGGTTCTGTGCACTTCTCTTCTGTATTTTGCCTTGAAATGTATCTAACCTAGAGAAGTAGGAATAAGCAGTGCTTTCTAAGATACTATTATAGCACAATTTAAATTGCCAAATAATTCTTAAAACCTGAAATAGAAAATCCATCATTGTGCCAACCTAATCAAATTAATTTTTTATAAATATTAAGATTTAAAATGTTATATAAATAACTCTGACAAAGTGCATTTCCGTCGTGACTTAAACTTTTATCCATTGTCGAACCAAGATATTTTCACTAGCTGTTTCTTTTCGCATTTTGATTTTGTTTTTTTCGTGCAACTGTCTCCAACTTATGTACACTAATAGACAATACAATGGCTATAGGGCACATACTTCCACCCGACAATGCACAATGTTGCCAATCTTACTCAAGTTCCGTTAGATACGTAAATATTATTCTGCTGTATGATGCACATTTTACATAAGTCCTGAAAGCTAAAAACAGTGTCCGCAACTACAATATTTATGAAATATAATGTTCAGAATATGCTCTCAATGTCGAAATATGCACTGATGTTCAAAATATGTGTCATCCTTCTTAATTATATATGACATGTACATAATTATTAAGTTTTATTAACAGCTTCAATACAGTATGCATTTGCATATATTTCTCAACATTAGTAATTACAATAGGGATTTTATATTATTTGTACTGAACTTACATGCCTACCAACTTGTAAAAAACGTTTTTAAGAGGCTAATTATAACGAAATTATTATCAAGAGAATTGGAGTACACGTTGAATTAATGAGTTTCCCTGAAGTTTCTCTCGTCCTAAATGCCAGGTACAGATTACTTATTCATCATCTTCGCCATTGACTCATTTTGCTCTTCCTCCTGAAGATCTAGATGGTTGATAAGAAACGTTCAACACTTATGAAAGGTAGAGGAACCGAAAAATTGTTTCATGGTTGTAGATTTTCTGTATGTTTATTTTTCATTTGGAAGTTAACACAAGCAGCAGCACGCGTGTTGTGCCCTAGCGAATGGCGATCGAATTGTTTTATTGATATTCTCAGTACTTTTTCCTGATAGTTTTTCCGAAGATAGAGGCGGTGTTAGAGTCCTCGTTTACGTGTTGAATTACCGGAAAGCAGGAAGGAGACTACTTCCTTTTAGCTATGTAAGTCACAGGGAAGTGATTGAGAGATCATATAATACTGAGTGCCCGTGTGCCTATAAGAATGTTTTCCCTGTACCTGGTGCAGGTGTATGGAGACAAATTTGTCAGAATGCTTGTTAAGCATATTTCAAACTTAAAAGACATTATGGATCACTCATCAGCTACCTCGGAACGAAAATTACCCGAATTTCACAGTGTGTGGTCAAAGTACTTTACTTAAGCGTAATCATAATGAGATTAATTAAAGTACGGTACATTCTTTGGGCAATTGGAATATATCTTCACCTGACTATTATTATTTTTTTTATTTTTGCGAATTAGAGTTGGTCGCCATAACACACCTTTAGGTTTGTAACACTGCTTTCTGCGTATTAATGTTTGGAGTTATACTACTGGGGTCACGTGATCGTAGTTTCATCTTGATCGCGTCATTTTCTTTGCTGCTACAACAGTGCTAACATAGCAGTGTGCACCAAGAAGATACAAAAAGCAGTGCTCCGATTTCTCTGATCGGAAGATGTGTCAGAGATGAACTTCATCAAAGGCTTTCAATACAATACGAGAGCATCCTCTTTTAGGAAGAAGTGTGGATGGGTGGAGTGAGAAGTTTAAAAGCGACCGGACAAGGGTGACGCACGAAGAATCAGACACGCATCAATCTCTGATGAGATGAGCTTGGATTCCAAAAAGTCTGTGCACGATGGGTGTTTACAACAAGCACAGATTTGAGATCTGCAAACGCTTATCCGACCGCTACAACAATGAAGACATACAACTTTTAAGTAGAATAGAGACAGGATATGAAGCGTGGGTCCACCAAGATGAGTCAGATTACGAACACAAGAGTATGAGTGGAAATATCGGGATTTCAAGACAATCTTTCGCGCTGAAAACAATGCTTAGTTTTTGGGACTCAAAAAGGCTATACTTGAAGACTAAGTTGTAAAGGGTATGTAAATATGAAGCCAACAATTTGCACCAAACGCAGAGGCCTATCGTCAAAGAAAGTGTTAAGCATAACAAAGCAACGCCACACGTGGCTGGTCAGATCGTTGAAACCATTAAACAGTTGGGTTTTGAGGCGGCGGAACTCCGTCTCAGTCATTCCAGTTAGACCGCTCAGAGGTTTTCTACGCATGAAGAAGTGAGGAAAGTGGTGCATAAATGGTTGTGCGACCAACCGTAAACCATCTTCTTGGAGGAAATACGCAAGCTTGTAGACCAAGTGCCTAGAAAGGAAGGAGAGTAAGTAGAAGAATGATATACTTTTCCAACACCTACCTTTGTGTAAATAAATTGTAAAAACCAGAGTGCGTAAACTTTTTACTTTTCCTTGTTCGTGTCTCAGCATTGGGGGGTATGGCGCACTATTCCTTGAGCTGCTCAGGATTCATGTAGATTTAACTTAGATTACTCTACAGAAGAAAAATGTAATAAGATCATATCCGGGATATTGGCAACAAAGAAGTTTCTCGCGAGATTAATCTAACGATTTGATACTTCTACCTGTTGGTACTATTGACAATTGTTGTCCCAGTGAGTAGTGTTGACTTGCTGCTCATCTTCTCCCTGTCGCACTGCACTTCTGTTCTTGGTTGGAACAAGTTGACTGGATAGGACATTCCCAAAGTTTTCTTCCTTTTTAAAAATATTAACGCCAACTAACTTCAGATGCCAACAGATTACAAGCTGATTGAATTAATTCGTCGTCAAAAACCTGTGACAGTTAACGTAGAACTTTTACAAGAACTCCAAAATATAAAAATGCTTGTTGCAGAGAGTAATGTACCATTTCCGCGATTAGATTAGTCTCAAACAAATGATCATAATAATTAACTATCAGATATATTACATTTATTTTGAAACTCCATTGAGCTAGAAAAGTCCCCCACATCTACCGAATCGTTTTTAGTGTATGCTGTGACAGTTAGTTATAAGTATTAGGTAAATAACTACCATTTTAAAAAAACGGCCAACTATTTTATCTGTCATAGCATAATGAAAACAACGCCAATCTCTATCCAGACCAGCAATTCCTGTTGCAGCTGCAGGTAGAATGTGTTCCTGTGCGATACTCACAAGTAACTGATATTAAATGCTATCGCTCGTACTAAATTGAGATAAGTGAGAGCGTAATCGATCACACCTCTGGAAATTGTTTATTCTTTAACTCAGAAAGCTTTTTCTACAGCAGCTTTTTTTTCCTAAAACCACAGAAAACGGCACACAGCTGTGTAAAATGTGGATGCAATTCTGTGTGGAAATTTCTATTGATTTTACGACTACTTTTACATACTTCTGTTGCATTCTACTGAGCCTTTCCAAAAATTCCACTGTGTACTAATGAGAATCAAGAAGAATATTTATTGGAGAAGGGAGAATTTGCAATATTTCTGGATATAAAGGGCTTTCTATAAAGTTTGATCATGAATTAAAACAGTCCTCTGGATCGGAATTATGAATTCCCTGCTAGGGGCAAGTATCCACCTGCAGGAACACGTCAGCACGCTAAGTCAAAGACGATATGCTGAGGGGGTGCATAACTTCACGGCCCAAATCGGCTGATAAATCATATCGCTTAATTTCGATCTACTGCAGGAATTGGTGGTAACAAAGGCTAACTACCGCCACGGGTGGCCGAGGTCGTTAAGGCACGGACTCGTGAGCGGGAGGTCTGCGGTTCGAATCCCGCCAGGACCGTCCTCCCTGACTGGGTTTTTTTCCAGGTTTTCCTCAGTCTTCATAACTGGCAAATGCCGGGGAGGTACCTAAACTTAGGCCTGGAACGCTTCCTTCCTTAAAAAAAAAATATCCTTTCCCAATTTATCATTTCATCTCATGTATCACCAGTGTCCACCGCCTGTGGTGCCTCAGTAGTGAAAACGGGCGTTAAACACTACTCAAAAAAAAAAAAAAAAAAAAAAGAAAGGCTAACTTACCTATGACACTTGGTATGGAAATATGGAACATTTTTGTTCCTAGTTTTTGAAAAACTGACTCTTTGTTCTTGAAACAGTTGCACTTTATACCGAAAGCACAACAACCGATAGCGTTTACAGTGAAGCGCGATATAAGATCCTTGATCTCTATGATATCTCCCTTGGTAGCTGGGCCCTCTAGGAAATTCTTGAGCTCTTCGGCACAGGCCAGCAAGTGTGGAAACATCATACTCCTCATTTTGCTGGAAGTAAATGCTGGTGTTAGCTTAGCACGCAAGTATCGCCACCTTGCCCCTCCAAGAGCGAACAGGTTATCAGCGAAGATGTCAGCTTCTCTGTTGAAGATGCATTCTCGATCCTTAAAACACACAGAAAGAAATAAATAAATTACTAACACTTTGGTTAACTCTCTTTGGTGAAGATTAAAACAATGTTGAAAAATAATCCTCTTATAAGGTATCAACATAAAATGAAAGATAAAAATCAAGAAACCAATGGCCATATCCCACTTCCTGCTTTTAAGAGCCTAAATTTAATTTTAATTTATTACTTTATTATTATTATTATTATTATTATTATTATTATTATTATGCTATAAAATTTCATTTCTGCAATAGGAGGCTAAGAAGAGAAGAGGAGAAAAACGCAATGGGGGTTAAAAGGAAGAAAAAGGAAATTAGAGAAAAATAGAGGGAAAAAAGGGAAAAGGAAAGAAAGGAGGATAGAGAAGAAATCAGAAGATCTCAGTTTCTCTTCTCTTTGTTTCTCTAAGCAACTCTTTTTCCATATTGGACAGTACAACAATAAAATATATCCTCGCTCGGGTTAGAATTATTATCATTGAAATAAACAAAATTTCCCAATGTAGCCAGAATTTTTATGATGCTCAACCTAACATGTTTGCAGAGTACTGTCATTCATTAGTCATTCACGGTAACAGTTAACCAAGTAAACAGTGGAATAAAAATTAAAGGCTATTTCATCATTTCTGAACATCACTACCCCTTTCTTCATTGAATGAAAAAATATATAATATTTTATTAAAAATATTGCAAATGTTATTCATTTTATACAGTTTTATTCCATAGCCTTTCCATGGCCTACTGCAAGTCTTTTTCACCCGAGAATGTAAAATTAGCCCAGTTGACTATAAAATGCGTAGAATTTTAGTGAAAGTGAACTTCTCTACATTTCAAAATGTTATTCATATGTTTCCAAATTTTATACAAATTATAATCATAGCGGTAACTACAGACACAAACAAAAAAAAAGTTCAAAGGAACAAAAGAGATAAATGACGATGTAATGCTTTCATCAGGAGTAGAACAAACTACAAGGGCTACCAAAGGAGTAGCTTTCTGCAGTGATAAAAATGGAATAATAAAATACAAATATATGAATTTACAAAAGAGAAGATAAATCCCTAATGTAAAAAATTAGATATAAAAGAGGGAATTCATTAGTGATTGGAGTATATTCTCCTGAAGAGGGAAAACATAAAGGAACAAATCAATTTTATTACACACTACAGAAGATTATAGTTCAATATATACAACAGACCAAATAATAATTGCTGGAGATTTAAATGCAAAAGTAGGAAAATCCCCCATTACAAGTGAATGTGGTATTTACGGGGAAGAAGTAATAAACGATAACGGAACAGTATTGAAGAATTGTGCTAGGATTTTAAAGCCACTAATACATTCCCTAAGAAAAAATACATGCATAATTAATATACGTGGTCGCCAGAGGAGCAAGATCCTTAATAGTCTATATAATAGTAAACGAAAAACTAAAGAATCAAATTACAGATAACGGTGTGTAGAGATACAGATCACTTTTTGGTAATTTCGGAAATCTTGACTAAACGGAAAATAACAAAATAAATCAAAATGAGAGGGGGTATTCAATATATATATATATATATATATATATATATACATATATATATATTACAGAACGAAAGTATACAAGATTCATTCCAATATAGCATGGCACAGAAATCAGCGGAAGTTAACGTCAAAAATGGTTTAGTTAAAGAATACCAAAGCATAAAAAGCATTATATTACAAACAGCTAAAGAGGGAGTGGGTATTAAAAAGAAATAAAAGCCCGATGTTGGAATGAAGAAATACAGACAGCAGTAAATGATAAATAAGAAGCATATCTTAAATATTTACAAACACCTAACGAAGAAACTAGAGTGTATTATAAACTAAAAATAAATATGGCAAAATCAAAAATAAAATAGACCCACTTAAATTCATTGATTAGGTTCTTGACAACAATAGAACACGATATTTGTGAAACACAAAATATAGCTTTAAAAGCAATGAGACACCTTAAAACAACAGAACGACAAAAAGCTAGATTATCATGTATCTCAGAAACAGAATGGATAGAATATTACAAAACATTATATAATGACAATATAGATTATATGCAAAATGAAGAACAGGAAGAAAGAACAGTAGATTTAATAACAATAGATGAAATTAAAAATGATTTTAAAATAATGAAAAATAGACAAGCCCCAGAAACAAACAACATCTCAGTGTAATTAATGAAGCAAGGAAGAGTGATATTACAACTACGCCTATTGCATTTATTGACAATGTGTTACAGAAAAAAGATTCCAAAAGAATGGCAAAAACTATCTTAATATTTTAAAAGTGACAAAGAAACGAATGCAAAAACTGTACAGGAATAAACTTATTAAATAAAGTTCGTGTTTATAATAAAACAATTTATAGAAAAACGTGGAGAACATAAGATGCAAACATATTACAGTTGTCGACGTAGAAAAAAACCTCTGATAGATTTGACGACTTTGTTACTATGGTAAATATTATATCAAACAGGAAAGCCTATATATCTAATAAAAGTCGTAAAAAACACAAAATAATAGTATATGTAAATCGGAAGTAAACAGGAGAAACAGAAACAAATTGTGATATTAAATACAGATGTAGCCCCCTTTCAGTGTTATTTAATATATACCAGTATATAGAGACGATATTCTTAAAAATGAAAAAAATAGATCAATTGAGAGAATAGATCAAGAAATATTTTGTTATTTGCAGATGATATAGCATTAATTTTTTACCATGAAGATAGACTACATAAAGCAAAATACCAACTAAATAAGATAATTAAAGAGTACAATTTGATAATTTCAAAGACTAAAATAAAAAAATAAAAAATGTTATAGAAGAAAAAGTAACAGAACGATATCACACTTTCATATTTAGGATGTGATGTGACATATAAAGAAAATCAAGAGGTTAATATAAAAATACAAAGTTCCAAGCTATGTGTGGAACAATTAGCAATACTTTGAAAAATAAAGTGAGAAAAGACATTATTAAGATTCTTACCAGTTATTTTTATGGAAGTGAGGCTTGCACTTCAAAAACAAAAACGGAGGAGAATAAATTCAAGCAATTGAAATGCGCTAAGGTTGCCCAAAAGAATATAAAGAAGTGAGAGTATAACAAAAAAAACTAAGTGCAACAATTTATTACAACAATTGGGAGTTATGGGCAAGAATGGATAACACACTTAAAAGAAAAAGGATGACAGAAGATAGAATACCGAAAAACATGTTGATATATAACCCGAAAGGAAGAAGATAAATTGGAAGACAACAAAAAAATTGGAAAGTAATGTGTGAGATCGGAACGGGAAAGACCTACTTCGTGATGGAGGAAGAAGAAGACTATATTCATTGCAAACCAGGTTAATATTAAACTTAATATTCACAGCATTTGAACACAGTTTAAAATAAATTTAAACGTTTCAAAGATATTTAAATATTTTAACATCCCATGCCTTGAAACAGTCCTTATGGACTATCCCCACTAAAATATGAATATAATATGATATATATGTTGCAAACCTAATCATTATATGTTGTGCGTTGTGATTAGTAATATAAACATTGTGTATATATGTGTATGAAAAGATTTAATTTAAATATGTGTAATGTATGTCGATAAAAGAGAAAGTTCTCTGGTGTAGCTGTTTGCGGGAGCCCGGAATTCCAAGGAGGCCATAAAACGCTATTTGAAGGAAAAATAAACTCAAAGGGACCAGTGTTCTGCAATTTATTAAAAGAACCACCGTTGGCCATTGTATAAAGCCAAGGCTTTTAAATACGTTGAGGGGAATGAACTTGCCAGCTGTTAGTACAGTTAATTTCAAAACAACCAATGTGAATGAATGTTTTAAACTTTCAAATTTTAGCGGGTGGCGTGCGTTGGCAAGTTGAACCAGCCAATATTAGATATATATTTTGAATTTTTAAAGCAAGGCGCGGGGCTTGCGTGTGCCTGTGTGACCTCTGTGGTTTAGTGAAGTCAACGATTAATTAATTTGAATCGAATGTATAAGGAGCCGTTTGCCCCGTTGAGTCACAGAATGAATTCACGGATTCAGTTTTGAAATCATCAATCCGATAGATCAGTTCACATCAGTTCTTGAGTTCTCAATTCGCATCAGTGCAGATGAGTGCATATCGTCAAGGCAGTTAGGCAGAATAAGGTTCTACAATCGCTGGGGCACTACAGTAGGTTCTATTTCGGACGCAGTTCTCAGTTCGTCTCCTTGGAAGTCGGGGCAGCTAAATTTATACTCACCGTAGTTAAGTACCAATGTAGGTAGAACACCATAGGACGCGAAAGAGCTTGTGAATAATAAATTACTACATATTTAGATGTGCACATCGCGTGATTGTTAACTCAGTCCTGTTGAGCACGAGTAACAAAATACCGGAACAGAACCCAGAGATATTGTTGTCATGAAACGTGGGAAACAACACCAAAGCGATCAATTATCACTTAACCTTAATGCTGCTTCAAATTTGGTGTCCAGCATGGGGCACTCAGCCGGAGCATGCTAAATCGTTTCAAAATTGGCGCCCAATGTGGAGCAGCCATACAGCAAAACGCTTCAGCCCACTGACACAAGTCTTGAATAAACGGTCCTGAGTTGGTGCGCATCTGAATCACAGAACGCATTTTTGTCTTCTATATAAGGGGGGAAAATAATAAAAGCCCTGGAAAAAAGTGTTAAACTTTCCTGGATATGATCACATCAAGGTTTGAGCTGTGACTGGTTTACTACATTATGAAATTTCTTAAAGATTTAATTCGCCTGTTTACAGGCAATAAGATTTGAAAAATATGAAATATCAAGTGCAAAATATTCCTGCGAGTTTAAGAAAGCTCGTCTAATAAATCTGAACAAAACAGGGCTAGAAAATTGTGTTTTTTTCCATTTCAGGACAAAACACAGCACTATCATCTTTTATGAAAGAGTCAGGCGTGGTTAAATGTAGAATGTAAGCCAATAAGACCTAAAGTATTTCTGTCGCATACTAATTATTTGAAATAAGGAAAAAATGGACCACATTTTCATTGTGTTACCACGACGAAGTTTTGCAAATACCTAGAATGGATTAAAGGCAATTCGGATAAAGAAATCAGAATAATGACCTCAAAACAGTCATTAAGTGATGTTCTAAGTAATACAGGCCGACGTTTGGGTTTTAGAGGAGGCTGTATAAAAATATTTAATAAATACTTATTGTAATAAATTTTACTTTCCTTGATCATTTTCTGAAAATGATTTTTATGCAGTATCGTGTAAAACTGTTGCTAGTTCAGCATCATACAGATTATAATAATTTTCAGCCACAGAACCAAAAACCAAACAATAAATCATACTGAATCCAAGAAAAAATTTACGAAGAAATGCTAATAAAATGCACTCCCGCCCCGTTTAAAATGGATAAATATTTTCGAAATATTATGCAAATTGTTATTTTAACAAATACTTAAATTATAATAAGGCATTCTTTATTTCCCAGAAATACTTTTATCGTTCTTTTTTTTTTTTTTCAATAACAAAGGCACTAAAATGTTCCTTTTATAATATACTTCTTAGTATCTTTTGTATTTTCACGACCATTTAAAAACCTATCTGCGTCAATTAACTTGGCATTTTGTGTGAAAAGATCATCTGAAAGAATTCCATTCTCATATTTTTATGAGACAATCACATTCAATGGAGAGGTTGGAAATTTGATAATGTAAGATAAGTGGTCTATTATTCAATTTGAATTCCAAAATATTTGTTGGTATAAAGATACCATTGAACGAAGATGTATAACAAAATAACCGAACAAATTTTATAACTAATACACAATTACTTTATTTTCTTTAAATTTCCTTGCAGACTTTCAAAGTATTTCCCTTTGATTAAATATTACTCTTTCAACGGTTTATATATTTTTTAAAACATTTGCCGAATTCATTTTTGATAGCCTGTTTAAATATCCGTGAAAATACTGTTAAGTTTCTTATTTGCAAAGTGGCAACTATGAAATTCCTTTTTCCCTTCCGGGAAAGTCGCAAGATGCGAGTGAGGTACGGAGAATAAGGTGAGTGAAACATAAACTCAATGAACTTCAGTTACGCGGGTACATTGTTCTGGTGTAAGATCCGTCCTTGACCTGGCTGTGGCCCCTTCAATACATCACAACAACAATAATAATAATAATAATAATAATAATAATAATAATAATAATAATAATAATAATAATAATAATAAGCATGATATTGACAATCTCTGCAATTGTCATATGACGGTTACGCAATAACGTCAATTTGGCTTCAGTTTTTGTACTTATGGGACTTCAAGAAGCAGAGAATCTTTAAGGTCTTCAGGAGCCCATTTGAATAGTATACGCCACAATAAGACCTGTGTTTTGCCTAAGGTGTGCTTCTTATAAGCTTTCTGCACCATTTTCAAGATGTGCGTGGGACTAGTGCGACTAATTACCGAAGGATATCGCAACTTCAGATCCATGTTGCGTATAGTAAACAGACCCGCATATCGCCTTCTAACTGCCAACTGAGCATTGTCACAGCACTGCTAACAGAATTCTTTCCGCCGGTAAATCATCGCACTCCAGAGCCGTTTATTTAAATGCAATTTGTTACATCCTTGTATTATTGTTTATATGTTAGCAAACGACACTTATTTTTAAGAATTACCGAGTCAAACAAACACGCTTGTTAGATACAAATGAATATTACAGCACATTTCATCTTTGAATCTAACGTGTTTTATAAATTACGATTTTAGTTCGCTACATTTCTTGTGGCTCTTATCTTACATTTTTTAGTCTTTACAATAAAATAAAGTGCAGAAGGAAACCATGAACAAACAGAAAAGAGAGACAATGACAGAACACTTTCCTGCTAATGTGAAACATCTCAAAATCTCTTTACAGATTGTAGAGCACGTTTCTAGTCATTCTTGTGTCGAATGCAACTATGATTTAGCCTAAGGGAAAAGTCAAGAAAATTAGCTGTATATGTTTATTGCAGACGACTTGATAAATTAGGTTAGGTTAGGTTAGGTTAGGTTAGGTTAGGCTAGGTTTGGTTAGGTTAGGTTAGGTTAGGTTAGGTTAGGTTAGGTTAGGTTAGGTTAGGTTAGGTTAGGTTAGGTAGGTAGGTAGGTAGGTAGGTAGGTAGGTAGGTAGGTAGGTAGGTAGGTAGGTAGGTAGGTAGGTAGGTAGGTAGGTATTGTCTTTTTGCCATACATACAGATAAACTCCCTTATAAATTTTTCAAATATGCAGTTAAATTATACAAAGTTGTCTTGGTTAAATATTATCTTAACATTCCTTTAAAAGAATTGAAATTTGTCTTACTTAAAATTTCAGTAGGTAGTTTGCTAACAATTCCACTTGTAAGACATAAAGGTGACTTAATTTAACAGTATTGTAATTGCAAATAAGTACATTATTTCTTTGCCTCTTAAAATAATTGTGTACTTCTTTATACAATATAAATATTTCTGGGTTCTTCTTTTAAAAAATAGCTGCATTGCATATCAATAAGTCAGTTATGGTATGTATTTTATGTTTCATAAAAACATTTCTCAGTGAGTTCCCTTTGTTTAAGAACACAAATTATCCTAAGCATTCTCTTATATCATAAACACATTCTTAACTGTGTCCCAATTAGTATATTGTAGGATAAAACAGATTGCACTAAATAAAAATAAACAAATATTAAGTTATTAATGCCAAGACAGCTTTTAAACATCTTAGAGCAGGGTCTTCCAGGACAAATGACTGTGTAAGATAATGTCTAAAAATTTAGTTGACATTGTAGAATTAGAGGTAAAATTGCCGCAATTGAAAAGTTGAAAAAATTGAACTCTTATTGCTAATCATAAACAAACAGACCAGTATTTAATTATTAGTACACACCAACATTAAATTCACTTACAACGCTTGTTGCTTTAAGTCTCAAAGTGTTCAAATCACTGGCCTTCGCTTCCACGTAATAAGACATTCAACATTGAGATGAATCTCAAGATCATTCATATACAATATAAAAAATAGGCTTCCCATAATAAAGAAAAAAAAATTCTTTGATATATTGTTCATAATTTTTACCATGAATTGTCTATATTTAACAACATTAAATACAGGGTACAGGGTGTTAATTTAATGCAGTAAGGATGAAAAATGAAATTTTATAAGCAAATGCTATTGCAACTGTCAATATCTTCGTTTCAAAACGGCCTTTTCCTACTTACTTTATATAAGATTACTCTTAATAAGAAATAGATTTGCAAGCCGTTGAACTAAAATAGCAAAAACAGGATGTCGAAGGTTAGCCACATAGAAAACTATTGTCTTTTCAGCAGTCATTTGTTGTTCATGGTCCACTGATAATGCCAACCGCAGAAGTCGGTCAAAGTTTGATAGCATATTAAATCATGGACCATGGACGACAAAACAGCCCCGAAGATTTTAACTGTTTTAATCTAATAGCAAAAGCCAGCTATTTATGAATTATCACAGTCATAGCTGTCAAACATCGAAATATTCATCAATTACTAGAGAGTTCCATCCATCTTACATGCATTAATTAAAAAAAATTGCGGCAATTAGCCATAATACACCTACAGGCATGATGGACTAAAACAGAAGTTTGTGTAATATGTGAGTCAAGAAGAAAGTACGTAGGTAAATGATAATTTGATATAAATATTTGTGGCATATACATTGCCGTAGTGTCTTGTGGTTAACAAGATTTATTATTTAACAAAATCCCCTCATAACCCTTGGCAGGTACGTTATAATGTTATGTTAGATGAAACTACGTCAGGCTACATCCTCTAGACATCCTAAAAAGTATAATTTGTGAGCAAAGAAGTCAGAACCATGACAATATCATGTGGACTAATCCATGTAACATTTGATATTAAGAACCTTTCTTTATTAATATTGAGTTGAAAAAAGTATACATAAAGAGAATTTAGAAATATTGGAGTAGTTGAACGTCTATTTTCTTAAAGTCCATTTGCTTTCTTGTTTTAATGCGACAAATTTACATATCGTTAAGTAAAATTATGAAAATCATCAATTTTGAAGAACATAAACTCGAAAGATTAATACTGGGCATTTCAAAAAATTCGACAATAGCATACCGTTAATTGCATGGGTCATATTTAATATATAATATCACGAGGCACGTATATCAATGTAATTAATATTTTATTAACTTCCAAACAAAAATATCGCCTGATTCCTCTCTCTCCCTCCCTCGTTGATCGTATTATTTTGTTCTTAATTACATAGCTAGTGAGTCAATTTAATAATCTTATGCTCCACTTACCATTGAATTATACAGAACATGTTTCACAGGCCCTTGCCCGTATCAGCAGCAGTGTGTTGACTGCCGGATTCATTGTTGGTTGGATGAACTTGGTGTAGCTCTCGTGGACATTTTTATCAGTCTAAATAATCTGCTCAACTCCAGTGATAATGATAGAATACCTGACGAGAAGAAGCCAGGAAATATAAAACCAACTGTTCAGAAGGCAGCAAAGTATATATTGGAAAAGCAAAAAGAGGCATTGGAATTAGGCTAAAAGACTGTTGGAGAAACATCAGTCACAATCAGATAGATAAATCAATGGTTGCACATCACTTTTGGAGAGATAAACATGATACAGAAATGGAAGTCAAATTATTGAAATTCGTAGATGGACCTTTGGAGTTGGGAATATGGGGGGAAAATTATAAAAAGTATGAAGATAAATTATGAACTTCGGGCAGAAGACAAATCAATTCAAAAGTTCATAAAATGTCCAGAGAGCTACACCATATCCAACCAACAATGAATCCGACAGTCTACTTACAGCTGATGATGCGGGTAAAAGCCTGTGAAACGTGTATTGTATAATTCAATGGTAAATGGGGCAAAAGAGTATTAAATCAACTTGCCAGCTAATTAAGAACATATTAGTTACTTCACTGTATTAGTTCCGATACGAAATTAATTTTAAATTTATTATTCTGTTGTTTTGTTAATACGAACTCCCACAGAAAATAGTTTGTATAAAGTATATCTGTAACACGCGGCTCTTGCTAGTTGCTTCCAAGTAGGTGTATAGAGTATACGGCTAGGTAACGCGCATTTCCCCCCTCTCCAGCATGCTGTTTGTAACGTTGCACGAAGCTTACTGACTCGAGTTACATCACATTAATAATCCTTCTTTACATCTCACTCTTCCTGTATATTGTAGCCTAGCTATTGTTAGAATAGTTTCATTTTTATTTATTTAATTTTTACTTCACACTTTTGCATTTACTTGAATTTCTTTCCAGCTAAACTTCCAGCTAGCTTGTGTCCCGAATAGTTTTCGTTTCTCTTATTTTCTCTTCTTTATCGTCTTCATTCCAATAAATGCGCGTGTTCTAAAAACATCTAATATCATACATATTCTTCTAACTCTGTTGTTTAATTAAAAGAGGCAGAAAGATTTTAACTGTTTAATTATAACACCGGCCGTGAAAGTCTAAGTATAAAGTTTGTATTAGTTTATCGATGAGACTCTTTATTGCATTTAAACCTTTATTTAAGCCACCTCCAAGAAAATTGATGAAGTCTTGCTCTAATGGCACAGGATTAATTAACCTTCCCCTTGATAGTGATGAAAGCCATTTTTCTCTTCAGCAAAGTGACTTGTATTGTAATGAATCAGTTTCACCTGCTTTTGATTTTTTAAATGTACATGCTCTGCATCCTGCAAACATTTATAATAGTTTATACCCTGTACCAAGTTTAATGTTGTTAAATATAGACAATTCATGGTAAAAATTATGAACAATGTATCGAAGATTTTTTTTTCTTTATTATGGGATCCCTATTTTTTATATTGTATATGAATGATCTCAATGTTGAATGTCTTATTACGTGTTTCTGAAGGAGTCTCTGATATACAACTTGTTTCTTGTGGATAATCTAGTAGCTCAGCTCCATTTGTGAAAACATAAAAACAATTCTTCTTTCCCATATGCTCGTTTATTTCCAAACTTTCTTCACTT
Organism: Metallyticus violacea; assembly: GCA_030762175.1. Taxonomy (NCBI): domain Eukaryota; kingdom Metazoa; phylum Arthropoda; class Insecta; order Mantodea; family Metallyticidae; genus Metallyticus; species Metallyticus violacea. The sequence goes on from CM060833.1 coordinate 107,588,761, forward strand.
TCAATGTTGTTGAGCATTGATGCACTCAAAGTAATTCTGACACAATTCTCAAACCCAGTACTTCAGATCGATTCTTCAAAAAGAGAATTTACTTCTCCTGTTTTATTTGCACCTCTGTTTCGAAGATGTTTAGAAGAACTGTAACTTCCCGATGCAAGCCACAGACAAATATCAGTTCAAATGTAGCAAATCAGTAGTTCTTAATATGTTTTGGGAGTGAGTTTGAGAAGTTATATTTTCAAAATTCTCTCGTATATTTCCTTGTCAAAATGCACGGAACAAATGCGGGAAGTTTTCTGCAAACAAACGCTCTTCTATGTAACTGAGCCCACTTGTTTCTTAGGTCAATATCTTTAGAGAATCTATGATGCGAAATACCTGATGCTTTGTTTTTCTTACCATGGCTGGCACAGAAAGCACCTGCATAGCTTTAGGGCATGCTAATTTCTTCTTAATAACATTCAGAACATAAAAAAAGCTTGTACTAACAAAACTCAACACAAAAATAATGTTATTTAGGCATGGGCAGCCAAGCAGCTAGCGTGTAAAGATAACATGGACACCAGCTGATGTCACAAGCAGGAAATGCTACTGCATATCTACTATTCCAAGAACTCCAAGTGCGGAGCCGAGTTCATGTCAGCTGTACTTGTTGACTTGAGCGTGCTGACTGTGATAGCTTTATCAGCGTGCAAGACAGATATATGAAGTCTATTTCTAGGTATAAAAAGTTTTTTTCTATACTTGGAGCACAAATCCGCAAGCGTTATATGTCTTAATAGTTTGCAACTTTGCCATTTTTCCCCTAAAGGAAATCATTCAAATACGCACAAAATTATTTTCTTATATTCTTTTAAATAAACGATCATTTTTCACATATTTGTCAGACATGAGCTTTAAATTGAGTTATTTTTCAGATTTCTGTTTTAAGGAGCTAAGAGTGCTGTTCTCTAATTGACAATAAATAATAATTATAATAATAATAATAATAATATGTCTTTGGCCAATATTTTCATGTAAAGAGTTAGATAATATTTCACAAAATCAATGATCATATATGTTGTAGTTGTATAAAATATACGTTAAAGTTAAAAAATGTGAGGTCAATTATGTTCTAATTTTCCGGACGATTTCACCTGGAATAGCCCAAATTTATATTATATAATCCACATTTTCCACGAATTTTCCCATTATTAATTTAATAAAATGAATAGCCATGTATAAAATTGTATTATATTTTGGTTAAGTCTAGACGTGAATAAATTCAAACTCAGTAAGCTATAGAGTGGCATTATTTGGAAGCAGTAGGATGTAGTACAAACAGATCATTAAAACTAATTGTTGTTTAAAAATTACTGCATAAAAGATATCTTTATGATAGTTATATATTCACTAATATTGAAAATAAGAATGTTTACTATAAACAGTTGATCGTGTTCTTCACAATTTGCAATTTGATTCGTACTTAAGGTTTATTTTCTGGAAAGTATAATATTTGTACTTATACCCCTTTGCATCTGACTCCCTCTGTTCTTAAAAGGGAGAAAAAATATTTTTATTTTTATAAAGTATAAATCCAAACGACAGTTAGGTATTCTATATGCTACTGAAGGATATTTAAGATTTCCTAGGATAGAAATTTTGAAAGAAATGTCGATAATTTTAAATGATAATTGCGTTATTCCCAATTATTAATAATAATAATATAAAGGTCAGCTACATTTTATGCTTTCACAAAGTATAAATATTGTATCTCCATTTTTCCGGATAAGGCGGCTGTACTTCACCATAAGCAACCTCGTTCAGATGACTTGTAATTCACACAATTTTGCTGTATTGTTATATTTAATATTACATTTATAATAAGTAATAATCATACCATAACTATATTATTGGTGTTGTAAATATTATATGCGTGTTTTGTTTGGCATTTTGTTCGCTACCTATCTATTATATGTACCCTCATTTGTTCACTCTCTATAAAAGAAAAATATTTGAAATTCTTAATTTAAAGTTAAATTTAAACATATTTGGATAATGTGCAACTATTATGCAAATTACTGTTAATTTCGACAAAATGTGGAATGTATATTTACTCCACGCTATTACTGCCTAATCTCTTCCTCTTCTCGACTTCCTCGATTCACTGTAGGATCTTCCTCATGTTTAATCTAGAAGAACAGCCTGGTTATACCTTTAAGTATATTACGTTTTGGTAACAGAGATGAAGGGGATCTCAGTCCCTAACAGAAGTTGCTTGTTTGCATCCGATGATGCCAAAATTGAAGAGAACAAAAGGATCGTGTTGATTCAAAACATCTTGAAGATATTGTTATGTTGCAAGGGACGATTTCTCAGTAATTGAATTTAAAGCCTTGTTTATGCAAACGTCTACTTAATTGCTGGCCTGTTAGTCTTTAAAAAACAAAAAACAAAAACTAGCGATACCTTTCAGCTGGGGTGGTCAAAGGTATCATTTGGTAGAATCTCCTTTTGAAAGTAGTTTTCTGAGGAGAAGTGAAGAGAAAAAACATAAAAATGGAGAGAGGAGCTAATTAAATCTGGTTAACAGATAGTATTACACAAAATTACCGCACCTGTAAATAAACGAAGTCCTTCACTAACATTTGTTTGATGACCTCTGGATCCCTCAGCATCAGAACTGGTGTCCGCATGGAGAAGATGCCCGCTACCTTGTGGCCTTCGAAAGCATGATACATCTGTTGATAATCCTCATACTTTGAAGTGAGCATGAATATATTTTTGTAAATGTTACCAAAAAGAGGTACTGGCCGCAAATACGGTACTCCTCGACGCTTCCAGTAGTCGAAAGTTGACACTGAGTAGTAGTAAAAGAGAGCTATAAAGCAAGCAACCATGAACCATGTGGAGGAATACCAGTACTCGAGGCTCAACATTGAAAGCATTTTTGTAAGGTGCAAGTATCTCAACCGTGTTTCAAAACGATGTCACCGTTAATAACCGGCTCAGCGCACAAGACCCCAAAGTTATTCCCTTATCGGAAACAAAACATGTTTCGTGTAATCTTTATTGCTTACAAAATTCTAAAAGTTGCAGCCACTTTTCCCTGTGTATAAGTTCCAACTGTGCCATATCTTCCTGATACATAAAATTAGCTGGGGAATAATACACAATGTCCACATAGCAAACCATAACCTGTTTAAGAAAGGCCTATCAATTGTGTCACCAAAACAGGTTTTCTATAACACTCTTCCTGCTCGATACGCGTCTTGCCTTACTTTTTAATTCCAACCGGAGAGCACGACACAGAATACATTTGCTCAGCATAGAGCATGAAGTACATAAGGGCACTTTCAGAACGGGAACTTTAAGCTTGAAGTCTCTAAAATTGAAACCAATATTTTTCATCATACGAAGAAGTCTAGATGGTAATTAGTTATAATGATTTGTGAATCAATATTGTTTTCGTGAAACTATAGCTTTCAGGTGCGTAATGCCGTGCAGTTTATTGGTTCCTTATTGATTCATGTAGTAGAAAATACTCTTGAAGAAAAGAAAAAGACATTTCTCGTGATTTTTATTAAAATAGTTCCATTATCCACGAGATTTAGTGCATCTCGTGTATTTCCAAAAGTTTTATAAACATTTATTTCCCAAAAAAATAAAACCTGGCAAATACACATCAAGTTTTACGCTGGAACAAAAAATGTGTAACACAAAAATCAAATTCTAGTGCAAAATGCTAAATTTTTGTGGACACTAGAAAAAATTCTCAGGTAAGAATAAATTTAACTATCTACAAAATCCAAACAACGCGCCTTTAATTTACAACAAAAAGAATGTATACAATTACAACAACTTACTCAATAAGTTTCACAATTCTTAAAAAGCTCTTTGGAAAGAAATGTTTTGCAATAAATGAGTGAACTGACATTTACATTCAGATTATATATATTTTCTGTTTTTGTAAACTTCCTGCAGTTAAATTCTCTCTTACAGCCTACTGTGTGTACGAGAAATGTGGCGATATGTAGACTTTTTTCAAGTGTTTAATTCCCATGTTTACTGCTGAGGCATCATAGCCGAATGACATGAGATAAAATGGTAAATTCGCGAATGATTTTTTTTAAGGAAAGAAGCATCCCAGAACTAAATATAGGGTATGTCGCCGGCATTTGCCATTTAAGAGGACTGAGGAAAAACTGATAAAAACTCAGGAGGACTTTCTTGGCAGGAATCGAACACCTGATCTCCCGCTCACTAGTCCGTACCTTAACAACCTCGGTCACTGTATATTTACATAGACATCATGCCGGTGAGAAGGTAGTGTTTTCCAAGTTCTTTGAACGTCGTGTTAAAACAATTGATTTTCAAAGTTCTTGAACAACATTCGTTCTATTAACAATGCAATTTCATTAAAATAAGTCACAGGTTTAATGTCCATCAATTTATTTAATGTCGTTATTCCCATAGTTACTGTGTTCACTGAAGTTCTGAGTTTAAATATTGCAATTTTCTGCAGGCCTCGTGCTATCTTATTTATGTACATTCTCTTTAAGGCATTTAAAGATGCAGAAACTGTTTAATATAGCACCTTATTTATTTTACGGAGCACTAATAAAATTCCCTCTAAATTAAAAATCATTGTTCAAATATTCTTGAGGGATCTGCGACAAAACATAATTATTATCACATTTATAAATTATTACTTTTACATTTAAAATACAGGACTTTAAACTATTTTGGTTGCATTTAGCATCTAAATTGACTTTCTGAAAAATTGATCACAGTTTATTCATGAGAAATTTGGCATATTTCATGAATGCCGATAGTGACACCAAAATTGATGGATTTCATTACTATTTTTTACAAGCTACTTGCTGCTGGTTGTATGTTTTAACATAACCATCAGAAACTTTCAGTTTGTATCATCAGAAAATACTGTCTTCTCTTAGGAAAGCCGATAGATGAATAAACTTTTCCAAATGAGTACAGAAAAAATTACCAAATTTCTTTCTAGACACATATAATAATTTTTAATGCACTTGAGATTCTTTTATTCTATCGAAAAAAGTTGTATATGTAATTAAGGCTTAAAGTTCTTTGCAATGTTCAGTGCAATAAACAGATATCACATAAGGGTTAATATCCTCATACAAAGTTACTATTTGATCTAGCCCTATCATAAAGATGCTCGATCTGTTACAACGTATCTGTTACAGCATTTACTCTGGTTTACTCCACATATTCACACGCCTATAGCGCATGAATGTCTCTCTCTCTCTCTAACCTGAAAAAAGAGACTAATGATAACAGTGGATTTAGACTAGTTTTACACAAATGTCGATCCTGGTGATGTTAGTGTTGTAGTGGTAATCTCCTAAACCCAAGATTGCGGGTTCAATCCCGACCAGAATCGATGACTTCCTTCGGAAGGAAAGTAAAGTCGTAGGTCCCATGTCTAGATTTATGGCATGAAAACTACCTCAAGCCTGAAAGAAGATGTGTCTGAGCAAAATTTATCGGCCGTTTCAAGCCCTGAGTTGAATGGTACGCTGATGACATGAGATGTTAAAGAGCGTCTGTAAATAAATAAAAAAAAATAAAAGTTTTTACATAAGCAATTGCAGTTTTACTTTTATCCATATTTCTATCGATTCATCTATCACAACTTAGAGTCATCTTGCGTCTTTATTTTGGAGACAATATCATGAAGAGTTGCATTACTGTTGGCTCTTCCATATTAAGAGCACAATTCAACTTTCTTAATGTACAAGGCGACGGTAAAAAATTCACGGATGAGAAGTAAAGATGAAGAGAAACAAAATAGTTCCATTAAACATGGGGCCCGCAATTAACCATTTACACGATGCTATTTTTGTGCTGGTGGGCATCGCCACTGAACAGAGATTCTGAATACTGTATAGCGGCTACATTCATGAGTCGTACATATGCCACATTCTCCTCCTACCCTTCTCCTTTCTCCTTGTTTGAGCCTTAGTGGTAAACAAAAACCAACCCGTTTTTCTGGAACCTGGTTGCTATGCGCATTGTTCGTGAAAGTTCTGTGCATATCGCGATTTAATTGTGAACAGGTTTCTAAACATGGTCAGAGATTACAACGCGCGGATATGCGCTTTATGTATGGTAAAGTTAACCGCAAGGCACTCATGGCAGCGCGTTTGTATGCAGGAGCTTTTCCAAGCAGAAGTCTGGGCGAGAGGCGGTCGTTCACCAGGACACGTCAACACTGCGAGAAAACGGGGTCTCGCACATCATAGACCACCAGATAGACCCGGAGCTATAGCACCTGATGTAGAAGACAAGGTTAGAACTTAGATGTAAGTTCCACTAGGAGGGTTGTTATGCGAGAGCGAATAAATGCAAGCAGTGGGGTAACGAATCTTAACAGAGATACTGAGATACTGTACCCCTGCTAGCAATTACAAGATCTCAAAAGCACAGACTTTCTTTCCCGAGTAACTGTCTGCAAGCAACAACTGAACGCCCTAGAACCTCCGTTTTTAAACAACTGGGCAATGCTGTGTTTACCCTTAACGGCATTTTAATCTTCACAACAGTCTGGTGTGGGTTGAAGCCAATTCTTCTGTAGTGCAAGAAGCATATCAACAGTGTTTCTCGTTCATTGTCTGGGCAGAAACATTCGGCTACCGTTTAATTGGACCAGGTTTTCTCCCAAACAAGTTATCCGTAAATCGGTGCATGCACTTTCTGCGAAATTATCTTATAAATTTGCTTCAAGGTATGTCATTGTAGCAATGCCAGCAGATGCGGTTTGCGTACGACGGTGCACCAACACATTTCCTTATGCGTGTGAAACGATACATGAATAGAACAGTGATTAGGTAAAAGAGATCTGTTTCGTGTCCTAATTCTCCTATTTTAAATCTTATGAATTGTTGTGTATGGGGTTATGCAAAAGGCCTAGTTTATACGACAGACATCACCAAACCTGAAGAAGCTTAGAATCGGGTTGTAGGAGCCTTGCGGCTAATGAAGAATAATGACATACGATTGCCCTTGCGCATTTGCAGATCTTTGGGGAGAAGAATGCACGGTTGTGTTCAAGCGCAAAGTCAGCTTTTTGAACACCTGCTGTAAAATTCTTCAGTTCTTCTTCATTAGTACAGTACATTATCACAAACCACTTTTGCTCATATTTTTTTGTGCATGTTCAATCACATTTTTGTGGTGTTGAAGTCAAAATTATGAATACTGTTTATTCATTGAAATTGAACAAGATTGTCGGAGCTTTTATTCAATTCAGTATCCAGACGCTTGGCTCAGTCAACCAGCAAAAATTAACGGCATTTATCTCGTAAAGGTTAATTTTAGAACCGATGTTTTCTGGAACTTTTTGGTTCTCTCCGTTTTTACTTACTCATCGTAAATGTTCGACCATCACATTTGAATACATTGTCTAAATATCACAGTGTGCCCTAAATTTATACATGGACTTATTTAACACTGTGAATCTGCTGCTACCTATGCCTTCGCTTGTTGTTGTTGTTGTTGTTGTTGTTGTTGTTGTTGGGTTTTTTTTTTCAGAAGCAGTTTTAACAAAGATTTAACTATCCTTGCTTGGATTCTGAAATTTTAGTCTCTATAATGACTAGTCATTAACCTAAATAGAAATTCAGAAAAATGTTTAACGAATGTGTTAACTCTTAATTTAAAAAACAGTGTATATAAAATTAGTCACCTTATTCATTATATATTTTGATTCACTAGAAAAAAATTAATTAAGGATTAGGATAAAGAATCAGATAAGTTAGCTTTTTTAAAAATCCAGAAAACATGAATATCATTTTCAAAACGACAATTTACAAATAAATCAAAATGTAAAAAAGTCGCGTGCTTTCAATAATTAACGTTTAAAATGTACTAAATTGAATAAAGTTTGATCTGCAGTTCAGTATGTCTTTAACAATGAAGGAAAGCGAGAGACGGTTGAGATTACCGGGGAAAAAACCAAGTAAGTCATCTGAAACAAACAAGAAATAGAACAAGTACTAATTAAGTTTCATACCAAAACTTATCCTTGTTATAATAATCATAACAGAACTTACAGCATCTTTATAAGCACTTTATCTTTGCTACAATTTAATTACACGTAGTTTGTGTATTATCCTTACGCAGGTATCAAAAAATAAATAAATAGCTTTAAAATGTTTCTGTATGTGTCACATGATAAGATCTTGGCATTATGCAGTTCTTAAAAAAAAAGTACATATTTTTTCACATTAAATTCTTGTGACAAATATGCCTTTTTTTCAGTCCTTAAGACTATATAGTGGCTTTAGCGACCTCTGAAGCATTTTATGTGGTTATTATCATGGCTTTTGTTGAAGAATATAAGGAACTGCGCTTACCTCTTCTATCAACTGCCGCGTTGCCGGCTAGTTTTCAGCTATTCAAGTATTAAAAATTGTCGTTAGTAATACCATGAATACAGACAGATATGGGGAAATGCCTTGGTGTTTCTTTTACCTTCTGGGATAAAGTTTTGGAGATTCTTTTATATGAACTAAACATCCATGAAAATATGACAAACGCCATCGCATGTGCTGACGATGTTTTATTTCTAATAAAAGGAAACAATAGAGCAGTAATAGAAAAAAGAGTAAACAGCTTAACTTATATATTAAGTAAATGGTGTAGTAAAACTACACTTTAAGTTGCTCCAACCAAATCAGGCTATATACTCTTGAAAGGCAATCCATGTATAAAATATGACAACCAAAACATAAGAAACCAAAAAGAAGCAAAATATTTAGTAATTTATTTAGATGAAAAATTAAACTTTGCGAAACACTGCATACGTACGAAAAAATCCGAAAACGTTATGATGAAACTAGTCAGAATAGTTCCGTTAAATTTCCACTAAACACCGTATCATACTAGCATTTTACCTCAATAATAACTTTTGGAATAGGGATCTGGGCCCTGAGGATGAAGGATGTACACATAAAAACCCTACTAAGATCACAAAGGAAGATGTTAAGTTTTACAGGGACATTACACACCACACCCACCATGACCCTTTTAGTAGTTACAGGAATATGGCCAATTGACTTATTAATAAAATTAACAGGCGCAGTTTTTTTTATTGAAGAAAGGTAACTTGGGGAAAGTAAAATTAATAATCAATGCAACAACTTATAGGAAATAAACATAAACTAATAGTACAAAGGCAGCACGAATGGGAAAATACCCAGGCAGATAGGAGAAACTTCAATTTATTTAAAATATCTTTAAAAGATTAAAGCTCAAATTTATACAACCCCCGAAGGTATGATACATTAGCTTACAGGTCCTGGACATTACAAAACTTATTAGCAAAAAAATTAACAGAACACAGGACGATATGTGCAGACTTTGGAAAACACAGGATAACCCAGAGCAGTACATCTTACTTAGAACAGGTGAGAGAAGAAAGAGGAATTTGAAGTATGCAAAACACAGGATAACCCAGAGCAGTACATCTTACTTAGAACAGGTGAGAGAAGAAAGAGGAATTTGAAGTATGCAAAACACAGGATAACCCAGAGCAGTACATCTTACTTAGAACAGGTGAGAGAAGAAAGAGGAATTTGAAGTGGCCATCAGGTGGCGCATATGTTTAGAAATAAGACTTACATAAATACCTTGAGTAAGCAGCACTCCAAATTATCTAGCACGAGAAGAGGTTTTGGTTGATCCGTGTTTATTGTCCGTTTTTACTACTGAGGCACCACAGGCGGTACTTTTGATTTGGTTTATTTAAGGCCGCTCTTTAACATCTCAGGTCATCAGCGTCTCATTCAATTAAGGGCGTGAAACGGCCGATAAATTTTGCTCAGAGGTCTCTTCTTTTAGGCTTGAGGTTCTTTTTCGTGCCGTAAATTACGACACGGGACCCACGGCTTTACTTCCCTTCCGAAGGAAGCCATACTTAGGATTTTTTTTACGCCCGAAAAAAATCCATCGATCCTGACCGGGTTCGAACCCGCGATCTTGGGTTTAGAAGACAAGTATGGTAACCACTACACCACAAGGCGGTACGGGAAGAGGTTAAACCACAAGAACAGACAATAATGAAGAAGAGGAAGTAACAAGATCGGAATGTATACTACATAAAGACAACCTCATAACACAACAGATCTAAACAGAGTAGATAATATACAAGATTGATTGAATGAATGGACTTTTTGTTTTATATAATTATAGAATATAATCTGGAAAAGTATTATGCATAAAACTAACTGACTAATAAAAGATAAAATTTGAAATACACGTCCCGGACTACGTAACGAGCTGCCGGGACAGAGTATTGCAGATTTTGGTTTAATTTAATTTAATTTAAAAAAGTTTTTTTTTTCCATCCAATTACCTACTCAGATCTGTATGTAAAGGCTGCATCACAAAGTTTAGCTACTTTTTCATCCTGTCGTGGTCTTTCCTTCTTTACAGTAACTACGAAATCAGGTTTTTCTCATTATGCCATGTGAAACTGCGCAACATTTTACATCTTTCTGTTTCAGTTGTCATAACAAAACAGCTGAATCGCTTGCACTTGCAAAAGGCTAATGACTATTTAGCGTTATTTTCTTACAACATCAAACATTTGATTATAGCTTTCCTTGTCTTACCGTCTTCTCCTGAACTCGCTGACACCGCACACTTGAAATGACCTCATAACTCAAAATTAGTATTGTAAACGTTATAACACAGAATAGCTCATGAATGATCAGGTTTGACTTAGATGATTGATAACGTTGATTAGAAAATAATGTTATCACACAGATCAGACTGACATCATCGGAAAATTGACTTATCTGGTTCTTTCTTTCCCCGTTCCATTTTACTCCCTTGGTTTTCCCCAGTACACCAAAGCTTGAGCGCAAATAATTCTTGAGTCTTGACCAACCTAATTCTTTCCACATTTCATACCCTTAAGACAACTTCTCTTCATTCTGAATCGAATAATCATTAACTCGATTGCTATAGAAAAATGACTTACGTGGTTTCGATATTAAAAACAGATTTTCTCTTCCGATTTAAAATATGAGATCATATCGTATTAACAATTTTTCTACTGCTCACTTCCACTACCCTGTTATCATTATTAACCATTCATAGTTCATAATGAACTTAATCCGAAAAAATATAAAATAGCTATGAGACGGAAGCGCGGGCAAGTAGTTAAAAAGAGAAGAAAATAGAGTATAAGAAATTCCCAAGTTTTACCTTGACCACAAGGATTGGGAACTTTACTACCTGGACTGAAATGATTTCTCCAAGTCATCCACCTTAGTGTAGTCACTAGCCAACATTACAAGAAACAAGAAGTATTTCAGGAAACGAAAGTCATCAAACTTCCCCGTCACATTTTTGTACAAATTGATAAGCGCTGTCACGTTGTTTCAGTGTGTGAAGGTTCATGCATATATCACTAGAGGACGGATCTGAGTTAGTTTTGAGTTTAAATTCCTTAAATTTTCGTATAATTTTAGATGCCAAAGCAGTTGCAGGACATAACAATCGATTCAAACAAAGAAATTAATAATTCTTTGATGAAAGGGTTACACGAAGTATGTTATAAAGATCCGGAGTAATTAATAGAACATTTCCTTGTCTTATCCTCGCAGTCCACTTTAACTTTGAAGAAATGCATTCATTATACGGAACTCTCCAGCATTTAGCGAATAGTAAGAAATGTATTGACTCATTTATAAACATCCCCCGATGGAACATCCATAAGGATTTAGAATTGATATAATAATTTTTTATAAAAGTGTTTAAATAATTTAGAAATTTATACCATTAACTGATTTAAATAGTGCAATGCTTTCTATAAGGCATGACGTTTCACACTGCACACAGGTATGAGGAACTGCATATTTCTTGTCCAAATGAATGTTTTCCGGCATAGATGTGTATTAAGTGTTTTTTTAACATCTGTAATATCTCTTCTGAGAATATTTGTTTTGCGCTTTTAGCATTTTGTATAAGTTACAAATGAAATGAATGGTTATATTTTTTCTATAATTTCTTATACACCAAGGCTGATTCCTCTGTCCATGTTCAATTCCCCCCCCCCCCCCCTGGAACAGATTACCAGGATATTTTCTTGCGAATGACCTTATTACTTCTCTGCAAGAATGACGCATGTGTCGTGAATAAAAATCTTTTCTTCGAGATTTTATTCATGTAGTGGCGTAACTAAGGAAGAACAATCTACACTCGAATAACAAACGAACGTGCGCCCACTCGCTAATGATAATTCCTCCCTTAAACTAACAAAAACTACTACCTGCACATGCAATATACGGCCTTGACTGGCTTCCCCAGCACACAGCCATGCTCTGACCTAAAGAACCTGTAGAACTCTTTATGTGTGTGAAGGAATTTTAACGGTTGTGAATTTATTCATTATTGTTTATTAGAAGTTAAAAAGAATTATTTCTGTTCATCCTAATAGTGATGTACATAGTTATGACACAAGAAATAATAATCAAGCTAATGTTGTACAGCTTAAGCTAGCAAAAGCAAAATTCTGGTATAGATTAATTGTCATTTCCTTCTTTTAAAGAACTACTCAACAAATTTCAACTTTTTTTTCTATATGTAGCTTGAAATATAATGATCGTACCTACCCTTGGGATGCTAAATTCAGCGGAAAATTCCGTTTTTTTTTTATCACGTCATATTTCCTAATTACCCATTACCAACACGCACGCATGCAATACAAAGTGGGTGCAAGTTTATGATTTTCAATGCGTCAAAAATATGCGAATTTTACCTAATTTTGAGTTGCAGAATTCAGTGGGGAAAAAAATCTATTTTTCTCTCAGTTCACGGTACTTAAATACACAGCATAATTTAAAAAAAACACCACTGATGAACATTGACATAACAAAATACAAACAAGAAATGAAGACCCAGAACTCAATAGTGGTTTTCTGGTATATGTGGCATGATGCAGAAAGATCTCAAATGTAGTTCACAATAAAGTTGTAATTTTACTCTTTATTTTGTTTTGAAAAGTGTATTCTTCCTTGTATACCAACAGTAGTCGCACATTATCGAAGAACTCCAGTATCCTTGATAACGGTGTTCCATAGTAAGGATGTCTCAGCGAAAGCCCCCACCCTGCACATCGTTTATAGCGCCCGAATTTTCCGGGAAGAAGTCAAAATGTGACTATAATTCTATACCTCATGTTCTTGTATTTCTCCAACAGATCATTCATAAATGAAACAAGTTTTCATCTTTTCTGTTGCCCAGAAAGTCATTAACAATTGCTTTGAAAGAGGACCAAGCAGCTAATTCGATATTTGTGAGCTTAGTAACAAAGGTTGGATCTTTCAATTGTTTTCAATTGTGATCCTATAATTAATATATCTTTTTCAGCTTTTCTTCACTCAATTTAGAAAATATTTGTTTCAAATCATTAAAGGTCTGACATTTTTTATCCAGAGCTTTCATGAAGTTTTTCATGAGGCCTAACTTGATATGAAGGGGAGGCAAAATGATTTTGTTCCGTTGAACAAATGGAGTGTTTTTCACATTTAATTTCCCAGTAACAAAGATTCTCTATTAGGTCATTCCTTGACTTTAAATAGTTCTGGCATTTCGGCTGTCCGAAGACACAAAAGACAGCTCTCTTTCGTGAACCCAACCTATAAACCTGTAAACCTGTAAGTAACGCAACAACTTTTAATCACAGCAGAGTCGCCATTCATGGTCTTTATATTTTATTGCCTGTAGCAGTTTTCATAAATTTTCTCATGTCTACTACGTAAGTCAAAGATACATATTGTAATTTATTGCCATTATATAGTAGTAGTGCTTTCAAGCTGTTTTACTGGAGTCAATAAATGATCGCCACTCCTGTGACTTATATTGTACACCTATCATCAAACCACTGATATTTCCAAATACATACATTGAATTCTGCATGTCGAAATATTCAGCGAGAAGGCTACTTCTTCATCTAAAACAGGAAACCGTTGTCCCTGGAGCTAAAAGATTCCATTGTTGCAATCTCGATTCCAAGAGTTCAGATTGCTGTTCAGAAAATTGTAGATCTCGGACTAAATTGTTCATTTACTTCTGTTCTATTAGATGAGGCGAAGCGTGTTGAGATTATGGGTAGCCTTCACCAGGCAAATGCGCTGAAGACACATTTGAGTTGTTTTATTTTAGGTCTGTTTTGTTGAATACCCTGCAATTTTTGTGAGACAGAAGTAACAGTTTCAACTATGGTCTTCTGTCTCATAAAACACAATTGGGACAGCGAATGACATGGCTTGGCGCATTTCTTTCAACATTCTGTTAGAGTAGTGGTACAGGTTATGTAGGTAACATGAGATGCAAATGTTTACTTTAATCACCAAGAGGACCATCAAAACATGTCTTCTTAACTAAATCAATGATTGGCTTTTTTTGAGATTTTGAAGTGAATTTCTCGTATACGTAACAAAAATTGTCCTGGTAGAAACACAACAACAAAGTTTACCAGGCGCCATTTCTTCTAACTTCTGAATACCACAAAGTTTCACTATCTCTCACAAGAAACACAAAAAATGTAGATAAACGCAAACTAGGATAACAAAACTCATAAGACACATTTTAGGCTGAGGTAACTATGATAAGAATTGTATCATGCGTGTTTCAACATGTGTTAGACCATAAAGCCTCTTTTGGAGAACATATTGATATCTAGAAACTAAAATTTAAAATTTCTACCATTCCCATCTAGTGATTGTTTTTAGAATATATACCGCTTCAATACTTTTTTATATTGTAAATACAGTAGCAAACAAAATCACAAAATATAAACAAAACGTAAACCCGTGACGTAAACGAACAGAAAATAGCTAAAGATAAAATAAAAAAATTAAAAATGTTAATTTCTCAAAAATCTTAAGCACATTTTAAACGGCAGCTTCGGAGGGTATACACAAAACTACATACTAATTGATGCATAATATGTCAGATGCAAAATGCCTGGTGACTGTGTAATCTTCCATGTGAGATCCATACAGTTACTTTTATGAAATTTAAAATTGTTCTACATTAATTTTTATTTGGCACGTATTTGCAGTGTAATATAAGGTTATTTCACAATGTCTTCTGCGTTATTTTTAATGTCATTTTTTTAATAAATTATTTTATTTGTCATTTCAGGATAAGAGAAAATCCTCGGTAAGCATTTCCCTTACAGTAATCGAATCCGAACGCTTGCCAATGTTTCCAACAAATTTTGCTTTCATTCTCAGTCATTAGTTCTATCTCTGTATAATTATCTACACCTAAATGTTGAATTATGTCTTTCTTTATAGTGTTTAGCACCATTTTTTATTACTGTAATATCATAAGAGATGGGAACTGATCATTTATTCCATGAAATGATAAACTGGGAAAGGTGTTTTAGAAGGAAGTGTTACAGGTCTAAGTTTAGGGTACCTTACCGGCATTTGTCTTTGATGAGAACAGGGGAAAAAAAAAACCCCTCAGTCAGGAAGAACGGTTCTGGGACTCGAATGCAAACTTCCCGTTCACGAGTGCATGTCTTAGCTGCCTTAGCAACCATGATATAGTTCACGTGCGCCACACTTAAACTTTTGGAAGCAAATTTAACTTCGATAATATGAAGTAAACCTGCCACTTAAATAGAACTACTCTGAGAGGGTAACATTAATGCCCTTCCCGATGCAAAAGTCTTAATCCGAGACTATCAAGCAATGTAGAATAGAATAGAGTGTACACCGAGGAGGGTTGCAGGCCGCTAGTTGGTCACATTGTACATATGACTTCTAGGGGACTTCTCCGAGAGGAAAAGATGAGTTGAAGGGTGGACCGGGCGGCCAGGAATACGAGGAGGTGAAGCACGAGCGCAGACATTATCCTACGGTTTCCACAGATTATACACAGCTCTCGTTGAGTTTTTTGTCACAAGGAATGAAGATTCTGTGTGTTAACGTATACGGACTTTTTGGCATTATAACAGCACTAACACACTATAACACCGAAACACATGGTCTCACAACGTTCAACTCCTTTACAACCAAAGACTTCGCGTCAGCACACGAAGAGGCGGAAAAGTGAAGGGGTGTAACGGAGCCTGTTAGAAACAGGGCAGTAAAATACCCATTAAGCCGGCCACGCGTCCAAAGGAAGGCTCTGTAGATAAGTTTAGACTCCGGAGTCCCCGCGAGAGCTCTCCGGGCCCCAAGAAAACCCCACTAGACAAAAAATTTTCCAGAAAGCAAGCCACGCCGCTCCATAAGGCATCAGCCCAACTCGATTGATGCTTTGGAACCTGTAACTGATGCTATAAAATAAAATGAAAGGAAAGGAAATAGGAGAGCGGAAAATTTGTGGGATGTAAATATCCATCCCAGTATTCGCCTAAGTGACCACGGGAAACTACGGAAGAAAAAAAACCAAGGCCAGGAATTTAACTCGGGATCTCCAAAGCGATACCGTCTGCGCCATCTTGCTCGGTAAGGAATGTAAGAATCGTGACTTCACCATCTCCAAGAAAGGCATCTCACCCAGAACAACACTTGTTCTAAAGAGCAAGAAACAGGCAAATCCACGACCAGCCACCAGTCGTACCCTCGAGTTAATTCGGAAGGTTAAGACCTTTTTCTCTGGTCCGAATCTAGCAATAAAGCGATCCATTTCATTGAAAATGGGGATCTCATTAGCAACCGTGAATACGATTATCAACCAGAACTTGAACCTAAAAAGGCGACATCCCTATTCAGTCACCTCATGCATTGCCAATGGATTGTTGTGCATTTGGGTATTTGAAAAAGGCCCTTAGAAAGAGAAGACCGCTAAGTGTGGACGTATTCTGGCAAGCCTGTCAGGGGCAGTAGGTTAAAATAAATATTATACTTGGCACCAGCTTACTGCGGTAGAAACTGTGACGCAGAGCAATAGATGGTCACACTTAAGAACTAAGTTTTTCATTAGTTTGAATTTGTTACCATAGATTTCAAACAACCCATAGTATAGTATAACTAAGACGGTGAAAGTTTAGAGGACACACACCAAATGTCAGTTTCATTTCAACTTTCTCAAGTAAATAAACTAATTTTTTTCATGATCGAATACATTTTTAAATGCTCACTAGAGAACAGAGAATAAGAAAAACGTGGCATAAAAACAAAACACTACGCAGAAGAAATTGAGCAGTATTTTGTTTTCCACCATTGGCTCTTTTAACAATAAACCGTAAATTATATAGTTATTTCAGAAACATTTTGATTTGAGAAGAACTAAATTTTTGCATGTAACTACACTGAATTCCCAATGTACGCTAGTGAAAAAGGTGAGTTGTTTGTAGTTTATATCAGTGCTGTACATTTTCTGAGTTGTTCATGGAATTTAGAAATACTGAGTGAAATGAGGATTGTAAAAGTGATCTTGAATTACAAATCAGCTACCCCAGTTCGAACTTAACTGCAAAAGAGGCGAATAGAAAGTCTTAAGCTAATGGTATCAAGCCGCTTGACTGAAGTTTTAATCGGGTTTTCTTAAGCTAATAAGATGAATGTACATGGCAAATGCCGGGGAGGTGCCCTAACTTAGGTCTGGAACATTTCCTTCCTAAAATAAAAAAAAAAAAATCCTTTCCCAATTTATCATTTCATCTCATGTATCATCAGTGTCCACCGCATGTGGTGCCACAGTAGTAAAAACGGGCGTTAAACACCATTAAAAAAAATGAATATCGAACATAAATTAATTAAACTTTCTGGGCAGCAGTCCCCGTAGGAAAACTGTGACTGCGTTTTACCTACCAGCTTGGCCAAAGACCAAATTCATAGGACTGAAAGAACTCTTAAATTTTCTTCAGGGTCCCTTCCTGCACTCTTTCTTTAATATAGTTTTTAGCGTGCATAAATAAGGAGTGGTTTTGCGCATATGTTTATCATCCGGGTTTGAACCTGTGATCCTTGAGCTCAAAGTGAGTGACGAGTAGCTGTAAGCCCCTAGGCTGTTGGTTTATGCAGCAAATATACAGGATGCGAAATAACAATGTGCAGAAAATTGTAGAGTAGAAAGGGAGTACCAACTAAGCATTTTGAGGTTATGAACATGGGGGGTCGAAGATGCAGTATAATAACATGAGCGCTGCATGATAATTCCTGACGTTATGAAACATCTTCATTTATCAGTAAAAATGAAATGTAACTCACACGAAAAGTGTGTATGAACTGTCTCAACTAATGAGAAATTAAACATTACTTGCGCGTACTTAATTGGTGTACTGTACAACACAACTTAAAAATGTCTCAATGTAGAAAATTAAATGTTTGTGAATGCTGTAATTCTACAACATGTATTAAAAAGTTCTGATAAATCAAAAGCTTTCTTAATGTACAGTTACAGAGAAATGGGGAAAAAATTATAATTCTTGTTTCTTAATTAAGGTCAACATGCGGTAACAAAGTTCAATGGTTCAATATGAACCATTTTCATGCTGGCAAGCAACATAGCGGTATAGCAAGGATCGGTGTGTTCTGTGAGATACACCGGGAGTAGTCTGAAAGACCTCTGATGCTGCCATAATGAGACCTACTAAGTCTTTGTGATCCTCAACTGGTGTTTAAAAAAGTGTGCTTTTTATTGCGACCGTAGAGTCCACCGCGTTGGTCCCCAGCACTTGATCCCTCTGACACCAAATGTTCTGTTTAGGTGATTTCCACTACAAGTGAAAAATTTGCAGGGGTGCCGTCATGTTGGAACCATAAGTTTTGCTGAATTTCAAGACGAGCGTTCGGCATTACCGTAGGTTTCAAAACACAGATGCTGCATTGAACATCAGATACACCTAGCAACAGTGACTGGTATTGTACAAAAGTGTTTTGTTTCTGCCACATGCCACAAACAAATTTCACAATCTAAGACTCGAATATGACTGATTTAATGTTTACGCATGTAGCCGCAGTAGGCTTTTGCGACCCCTTGTTCCTGTCCTCAATATATTGAGTTTGGTAGCTGCCTTTCTTTTCTACAATTTTCTGCACATTGCTTTTCCGCGCCTAGTATAACAAATTGCTCGTCACTCCCATAATACTTAATGACCATATGACGATAAGTGATAATAAACAAATTAAGTTAATTCTGATATAAAAATATAACTAATTGTGCCGAACAGTTTAATATAAAAGAAAAAAGGATACAAAGAATGCAACAAATTGTTGTCAAAAGTAATCCCGATTTAAACAGTTCGCACATTAAACTATTTTTGAGACTCCGTAAATAGAAAATAAAACATGTTTAAAAGTTTTTCAAATACATATTTCATGTGTGTTGTCACCATAGGCCAGTGTCCTATGCTCTGTGGTGCTCAAAAAGAGAGAGAAAGATGGCAATAAAATGAAGTAATGGCTAAGAAAAAGACCACCTTCCTCTTGTTCTGTTCGAACTGGTCATGGTAGATACTTTTCTTTGCATTCTTCCGCACCTTTACATTCAGTCATATAATTGACCCTCTTCACTATTCACTTTTTTTTTAACACAGAATCGTGCCAAGTTCCAGAAGGCCTTTTTCAACATCAAATCAATGCGATCAAATAAATAAATAACAACGGAATACATTATTGATATATAGATGAAGTGGAGTGTATGAGGAAAGACGAAACGGAGCGCAGAAGAGTATTTGCGAATAACCATACAGCATAGGGGTGTAACCCACTTTAAAGGATAAATCTAACTCTTACGATTTCTACGTTGCAGATGGAAACTGAACGTGCTTTGAAAATGGCAGATATTTAGCGAATCATACTACTACAATTTCATAGGAAGATTGGGCTATAAAAGCAAGGTCATAGAAAGAGTATTGAAATATTGGTATAGAATAGGGAGACTAGAGAAGGGGAATATTATTAATCAGTGTTTGGTAGCACAAGGTAAAATTAAGGGGAGAGAAACCAGGTTATCTAAAATCCAAAATATCCTACAAGAAGCGGGAATGGGACTAATATGGTACGAGGGAGAAAGATTGGGTAACAGATGTTGGAAAGAGATAACAATAAGAATTAAGGATATTGAAAAATAGAAATGTGGGCAAATTTTAACACCAAAACATCTCTGAAATTACACAGTACACTAAAAAAAGTGTGGGGAAGAGGAAGATACATTGAAATTTTTGAAAAGGTATTGTTCAACCATGCCAAAGGTAGGGTTGGCATGGTTTAGAACAGGGGTAAAATATTTAAGTGGATTAAAAAATGGGTACATTAAGGGGAAATGTCCTATGTGTGCAGAACCAGATAGTACTTGGCATTGTATACTAGAATGTAAGCAAACCAAGTTTTGGGAGGGAACAGTTCCTATTACGAAAATGGGAAAAACCTACCAGATGAAATAAGAGGTAGAAGAATTTTAAATTTAAAATCAGATGAAAACATTAAGGAACTAGGAAAATACATAGGCAAGGTAAGATAAAAATGGTTATGGGTGTAAAATACTTAGGAAATGTGCTTGGGAATAAAATTGTCAGATAGTGAAAGGAGGATGAAATGAGTAGGGGGGGGGGGAGTATGGGGCCAGCTATCTAATGTTAGTTAAACAGGATCCTTAAACACAAATAAACAGTGTGTTAGCATGTATAAGGCCCTAAGGAATAAGCAACTCTCAAGGATGGAGGAAATTTGGCCGAATGGGTTTAATTAAAAAAGAAGGAAGGTTTAGTATTATAGGAAATATAACTTGAATGTATAAATTACTTTTAATGTTGTGTTTTGTTTTTGGTTGGATCAAAATCCAGTCCCCTGGATATTCCAGTAGGTAGCTGCTGATGAACCGGGGACTGGAGGGCTCAGCCAATCAAATTGGAATACATTTTTATTGGATTCAGTGCCTTTTGGAATTGCGGAAGGCACTGTTCCTAATTGTTATATTAAGAAGTAATGTTATTTTTTATTTGCGATTATTTTGTATTTAAAAAAAAATATGTATGTGTTGTATGAGAAATAAATACCACTACTACTACTACTACTACTACTACTACTACTACTACTACTACTACTACTACTACTACTACTACTACTACTACTACTATTACTACTACTACTACTACTACTACTTGTTATTTACTTTGGAGAAAGTCTAATCTACTATGCTGAAATAAATTGATGGTAATATTTTAAGTGTTTCCTCATTGTTAAATAATTTGTCTGTATTTTAAATTTGCATTAACATTTTAAAAGACCATTTTATTTAAAAGGAAAAAACATTCTAGCTCTTCTAGACTCTGTGTAAATTCTAGAACTATTAGAACACTACTGTAATTCACTGATGCTATTCTATACATTTCAGATAACTTTCCACCACTTATTATTTGTATGGTGGGTCTTCCAGCACGGGGAAAGACTTATATTTCCAGAAAGATCCACCAGTATCTCAACTGGCTTAGTATAAATACTAAAGGTAATTACTGCAAATTGGATAAGATAATAGTGCACCATTGCATTCTAGCACATGTGGACACTAACTATAAATTTGAGCAGGTATACAATTTATCTGCAACAACAGAAAGGGACAACCAATAAAATATTCAGATAATGCGAGCTTAGCAGCAAAAGCAGGTTACTGGCAACATATATGCAAATATATATACTTATCATATATATTTTGCAGGCATGATTTCTGAAAGCAAAATTTTAACTTTATTATATTTTTGGGTTATTGCATAATGTACACCTGATAGCAGTTTCATTGTTGCCACTTCCGGTGTCTACCTTTGAGAGGAGTGCAAGTTGAAACAGGTTCAGCTCAGTCTACTGGCAATATGGAGGTGACAAGCTACCAATGTGCTACTCTGAAATTCTGCTTTGTCTAAACATTTCAACTGAGGCCTATAGAGTGTTTGTTCTTCCATATAACACAGCTGGAAAATGGTTTTAAAATGTTTAAAGAGGGAGGAAGATGCGAGGTTTCTTTCAAAGATTATCCACTACTGATGAAACTTGGCTACATCATTTTGATCCTGAGAGCAAACAGGTAAACTCTGTGTGAAAATCTCCATCATCACCAACCTCAAAAAAGGCAAAAGTGGTTGCTTCTTCTAGAAAAGTTATGGTAATCTCATTTTTTTATTTTAAAGGAATGGTTTACCAGCAGAAAACTCTGCAAGTTCATATCATACTTACAAAAGGCTCTTTTCTGATGCAAAAAGCTGAATGCTGCACAACTATAATGCAAGGCTGCACATCTCAAATATTTTTCTTACTATCTCACAAAAATCAATGTGAAAAGTATCCCTCACCCTCCCTATAATTCAGAATTAGTTCTATATGATTTTTTCTTTTTCCTCAAATTGAAGAAAGCCTTCATGGGAAACATTTTCCATCATCAGAAGCACTAGTAAAAGAAATAGTTTCCAGCAAGTCTGTGAAGAGTGGCAAAAACACTGTGATCGGTACATTGCATCCAATGGGGACTACTTTTAGACAGATCATAAAATTTTTAAGAATGAGTAAAAGTATGTTGTAAAAAAAATCTTTATTAAACTACTCGTATATTACAATGGATATATTAGAGGTCAAACTATCTGTGCTAGTAAAATGGGAAAATGGGAAAATGAGTAGAGTAAATATGTTTGAGACAGATGTGTGTTCTGTGTGTGTGCAAAGTATGGGAATGTTAATTTAATGGGTATAAATGCCTCTATAATTAAAGGTTCTGCTAATACAAAATAGTTTATATAGACATATTTTTATCTTAAACTACTTGCTGCAGGTGAAATTGGAAAGTAAAATCATTCATGACCTTTTCACTAATCATATTACCTCTATCAATAGTTAACATCTCCAAATGGTGTGATATAGAATGTACACTTAAAAAGAATGCATATTGAAACCTAGCAAGTCCACAGAGTAGGAATTAGTCTAATTTTGAAATGTCTGGAATGTAAGAATAACTTTCACTATTAACATTATTCTAAATAATCATAGTACAATACAAGCATAGTTTATAAATTGTTGTTGTTGCAGTATTTAACCTTGGAGAATATAGACGGCAACAAATGCATTATGATGACTATAGTTTCTTTGACAAAGACAATTTGGCAGCAGTAGCAATGAGGGATTCATGTTTGGAGAATGCACTTACAGATATAATTCTTTGGTTGGAAAATGAAGGAAAAGTTGCAGTATGTATTTTCTATTATAGTAGATGCTTCATAATTATTTAGTTGATGTCCTAACTATTTATTAACAATAAGAATTTCACATTAATTAAGGAAGGTTTTGAAAAAGTGTACATATAGTAGCAAAAGCTACTAAAAGCAAAAGGTATTGAATATATTAAGATTCTTAACAATAATTTATACTTCTTTCTTTTATCTCAGAAAGAAATACTAAATTTATAAAAGTTTCGGATTCCTCTCCTTTATTTTCTTACTTATAAAATTTTAATCTATCCTTCCTTAAAGGTACTACATATCTTCAAGCAAAAGTAAAATGGGAGTCTATAGATCTGTTTGAAGCCAATGACTATTTGAATCAAAATTAGATTATACTAAATATTGTACTTATGAAGCTGTTGACAATGGAGTGGTAATATATCCTAAACTTAGGTATTCATTTTTTAACACTAAACTCCACTTACTTACATAAAAGTAAGATGCATTTCTGGAGAATTTCTCCCATCTTCAGTTATTCACCGAACTGCCATTACTCAAAACGAATGCTGGACACCCAGATGTTTTTGTGGTGGCCTCTGTTGGTTGAAGTAGAAAATTGCTGAGTTCATCCAATGGAGGAAACTCGAAATTCATTAGGTTTTCTCTATTTTTAATATAACAATTTTTTCCCAAGTGGATAACTCCAATGGATTGTAAAGATGTTTCATCAGTTTAATTTCTGGTTTTATTTCATGGTTTTGGTCCAAAAGTGAGCTGCTACTGCTGATTTATCCACCTGCTTAAACCGAATATTCCTAAAATGTTCTTTCCTCCAAATTTCCAAATTTCTCTTTGTTTTGCCTATGTAGGCAAAATGACTCTTCTCATAATCTGCACATTTTATTTTATAAATTCCTGATTTCTGTTCTGTTGATATGGAGTCTTTTATCGTGCAACCTAATAAATTCTTGATGTTGTATCTGTTCTTTGGGGCTAACATTATCCCATGTTCTTTGAAAATTTTCTTGAACTTGTTGTGGTAAATTGGATGGTAGGTGAATTTGTATTCTTCTTTTGTGTTCTTAGAAGAACAGGTAGCAAATGATGAGACGTTAAATTCCCTGGATAAATTAGGGCTGCAGGATGAATGACATGGCATAATTAGCGCACATATTTTACTTTAGGGCATTGGCAAGGATATGAGCCAACAACGGGACAAGGTAAATTCAAAGGAGATAGGTTTCGGCAAAATATACTTTTAAGTTTGGGATGGTGTTATAAAAGTAAGGAAACTTACCTTATCCCTTTTTGTCATTTAGATTTATTGATAATTTTTATCACTGTGTCTTTGTTGAAACCATTGATTATAACTGTCTTTGCTATTTGTTTATATTCTGTTTTGTACTCTGCTTCTGTGATTGGAATATTCATCAATCTGTGTGCCAAACTGTGAAATACTGCATACTTATGTGGAATGGGGTTATAACTCTAATTTTTTATGTAGTTTTCCGTGTGTATTTCTTTTCTGTAAATTACAAAATTCAAACATTCTCCCTTTCTTATAATTTTTATATCTAGAAATGATAGCCAACCATTTCTTCTTCTATGGTATATTTGGTTTAAGCAAGTAGATAAATTAGCAGTAGCAGCTCACTTTTGGATGAAAAACTATAAAATAAAAGCAGAAATTAAACTGCTGAAACTTCTTCACAACCCATTGAAGCTATTCACTTGAAAAAAATTTTATATTAAAAAATAGAGAAAACCTAATTAATTTCAAGTTTCCTCCTATGGATGAACTCAGCAATTTCCTACTTCAACCAACAGAAGTCACCACAGAAACATCTGGGTGTCCGGCCATCATTTTGAGTAACGGCGGTTCAGTGAATAACTGAAGATTGGAGAGATTCTCCCAAAATGCATCTTACTTTTATGTAAGTAAGTGGAGTTTAGTGTAAAAAAATGAATACCTAAGTTTAGGTTAGATTTTACTTTTTCAATCTTTTCACATATTTGAATAAATGACAGGTATTGTCAAAATGGAAGTGGGAAATGGGCAAATTTCAACTGCAAAGCATTTTCAAAAATATAGACTAATTGGTTTTATTAATAGTGTTGAATGCATGATTTTGCTACTATGGCATTATAGAAAGTGAACACTGATGTAAGCCCTGGATTCTTAGGTGTGAACCTTTTCTGATCCTATGCCTTTATTCATAAAATATCAATGTTCTTTTTCGATTTATATACCAACAAATAACATATGTATATTTTCTAGGACCTAAATCTACCTAATTTGTAGTACAGAATCTAAAAAGGCTTAATTTATCATAAAGAACCTAAAAAGACTTACATTGATTGTTAGAACCTAAAACACATAAATTAAGAAATTTAATCTGTGGATCTAATATTTTATTATATTTTAATACTGGAATAACTGTTAACAAATTCAGTTTAACATGATGTGTTTTTACAGTAAAAGAGCTACAAAAATGAGTACATTGCTAGAGTGAGTAGTCAATAAACATTGAAATTGTAATGGAGAAGGCTCTCAACAATACATTGCAGCAGCTAAATAAAGGATCACTTTCGGCAGAAAGAGACTTTTAAAAACAATTTGTGCTGACAGTTTGTAACAATTACATGAATGGAAACATAACCACTACTTTCTGCATCTGAGACGAGAACAGTTTGAAAGTGTTATCATTGGTATAATGTTAATATCACAAAATATAGTCTATTTTAATTTCCACATTAAAAGGAATTATGTCTAAATGTAAATCTCCAAGAAGTAAACTACTGGGAGAGTGGATTGGAACTGATAGCAATTTTTCTACTAATGGGAAAATTATCTTAACCAATATCAGCAGGCTAATTAGTGAGCCAAAGGAGCAAGAATAATGTACAGATTAATACTCAAATTTTATTTAATATTATTTATTATGTTATTGAAATGTTTCAGTTAAATTAGATTTTAATTGCATTTAATAACCTCATGCATTTTATCATACAAATAAAAATAAATTTACAATGAAACTTATGACATATTGAAACAGTCTTTTCTGTTCATGTATAAGGTATCTGTCTCTCATTGCAATTCATAGTTGCTATACAACAATAATATCCCAATATTTGAAACTTTGTTGTCCTATATAGTCAAGCAAAGTCGCAAATTAGAAATTTGCATTTTTACTTCTTCCACCTCACTTTCATTATATATATCTGCTTATGTGAGGAAAACAGAAACATTCTTATCAGTGAATAGTTGAGTACTTAGATATTCTTCATCAATTTTCTCAAAGCTTTAATTAGAGCAAGAATTTTACAGCTTTTAATTTGAATTTGCATTTAGATTGATAATATTTTGGTCTGCAACCCAGTGGATAACCTCATTTTTTTAACTTTGGCCTGCAATACTAAACAAATTGGCAACCTACGCTTTAGTAGTGATAAATGAAACTGTTGTTTTAGCATTAATCTGGAAACAATTTTCATTGCTGGATGTAATAAATATGTAGTGAAACCATAGTCAAAAGAGAAAACAATAACTCTAGATATGGGGAAAAATCCTTCTCAAAATGTCAAAATGTAAAATCAAGACATAGAGGAAGTGCAAAATGCTTTCTGTAGAGACAGACTTTATCCTATTTAAAAATTATATATGGAACTATATGGACTATATGGACTATATATGGACTATATGGACTTTATCCTGTACATTCCAGACTCAAATCAAAAGGTCAATGACAAGTTTGTTGCCATAAATGAATTTTATTTTTAAATGAATGCATTAGTATGATATTTTTTATTAAATTCTTTCTCTCATCTGTTGTTTATGTTTAGCAATCCACACACACACCAGTGTTAATTCCAGTTATTAAGATTCTAGAAGCTTGTGATCTAGATTTAGCAAAGCAGTAGTGTGATACTGTAAGCCAATGCTGGCTAATGATTATGTAAAATATTTTCATTACATATTTCAGTCACTTTCATTTCTTAACAGTTATATCCAGGTGCAGTTTTTCTTTTCTAAGATTGAACAATTTATATAATAGGCACTTTCATATTGAATATGACTCATCAGCCTTAAAAACATAATCTAGAGTTAGATTCTGTTTCTGCTTTTACTCTTGGAAGGATTGCACAAATGAGTCAAATGCTGCCATATGCAGATTTTGATATTCTTCTTATACGGCAAATTACCAAGTGTCATTATAGAATCTTGTTGATTACTTGAGAAAGCACAAAATGCATACTTTAATCCAAGTGGTATATAATAGGAATTTGGTCTTCAGAACAAGTTGTACAGAGAGAGGAATTCCTTTAGCTCTCTTTTAGTTGAGTGCAGAAGAAAATGGAACTGTGGTCTTTGCATAAGATGATTTTTTTTTCTCCCCAAGTTTCTCAATTCGAACCTCTACTTTCACCATTCCTGGGGAATATTTGATTTGTATTCTGCATTATTTACATACTTACACCCAGTTCTTTTTTCCTATTAAAAAGGTTCCTTTGCTCGTTGAAAATTTATATATCATTGACAAAAAATAATTAGTAACAAAATGAAATAAAATTGTATCAACAAAATAATTATATATGCACTAAATTTTTAAGCTTTATCAAAAAATAATTATATAAATTAAAATAGAATCTGTATTTTGGTCATGTCTTGGCACTCATTCTTAGCTTTATGTGTTCATATTTATGGCAGAATGGTGTCTACAAGATAATCTTTACTTGATGTATTTGTTTGGGTTGAACTTGGATGGAGGAACAACAACAATTTTGATAAACATCAGAAAGCAGTTGTTCCACTTAGGAAGGAATATATTGAAGATGATCAATCTCTATTAAAATCAAATATCAAAAAGATTGCAATCACACTACAACTAAAAACAATGTAACCAACACCTAAAAGATTCTTATATTGAATTTCAGAATGAATAAACCAACTACAATATCATATATTTTCATAGCTTATTATAGAGAAATTTAAATTTTTACAATTTTCTCACAACTTTTATGTTTTCAAGAAGCAAATAAGGAACTGAGTCAGGTACTGTTACATGCTGACAGAAAAAAATAACTTGTACCAATTAATTGATTTTTATCTTTTTTTACAGTAGCAGCTTGTAAGCAACTCAAATGATTAAAAGTTTCCATCACATTCTTTTTAAGCCCATAAAGAAAGATTTTAAATTGTTAACTACTATGGCATTCCATCATTTTATAACAGAACATTTTACTTTAAGATAATAAAGGTTAGTTCAAAAATAGAATTTTAATATCTAGTTTTTATAAATATTTTTCAATATTTTTGCAACATTTTATATTCTATCTACTTATAATAAAATTTTACCAGACATACATAGTGCATTGTTAACCCCACAAAGCAGGCAATCTGTGCATAGATAATTAAGAGTACACTTGCTAATTTAAAGATTATACTGAATATAAAATAGAGAATGATACTATACATTTTATATATATATATTTTTTTTCAGGCGTAAAAATCCTAAGTATGACTTCCTTCAGAAGGGAAGTAAAATTGTACATTTATGGCACGATAAAGAACCTCAAGCCTGAAAAAAGAGGCCTCTGAGCAAAATTTGTTGGTCGTTTCACGCCCTGAATTGAATGGGATGCTGATGACCTGAGATGTTAGAGTGTCCGTAAATAAACCACATCATCAAACCTAAACATTTTAAAAATTATAAAAACAATAATTAAATCTAAAAAATATTAAAATTAAATTCAACATAAATTAATGACCAATTTCCTTATTCATGAAAAGATTTCTTATTCATTGTTTCATTCTTCTCTCTTTCCCCTCTTTCTGTTGCAGGTAATTGATGCTACAAATTCAAGTTTGGAGAGGCGAATATACCTATGTAAATATGCTGATGAACAGCAGTATAATATTTTCTTTATTGAGTCTATCTGTGATGATCCAAATATTATAATTCATAACATCAAGGTGAAATATCTATGATTTTTAATGACAATCCTCAATTTTGCATAAGATGGTAATTATATGTGTGTTATACAGTCCAGATGTTTGGTGTGAAGTTTACTGCCCAAAAAGCTGAAATATTATGTGAGAACTAGCTGCTGTTAGAATAATTTTTAACAGATGTTTACACTAACAAAATGAGCAAATAAAATTAGGGTGATATTATTTTCACATCCAGTCTAAACAATAAAGAACATATTACTGAATCATCGCATAAGTTATAGGTGAAATAAAAATATATGTAAAATTATTAGCATAATTAAATAAAATATTATCATGGTCTTATTTTCAGAAGATCAGGCACTCATGTCTGGGTATAATACTGTCTTAAAGCAATTAGCATCTTTCAGTGCCACAATAAGAGAAAAATATTCATAAACTAAAATTGTAGCCATGAAAGTAAAGTTAAAAAAAATGTTTGTTACAAATTATCTTAATAAAAGAATAAATCATTCCTATGATATATTTGGATCATGGCATACCAATTTATACCTTAAACATGAGTCCAAAACGTAGCATACAAAAAAATACATGCTTCAAATGAATGGCTTAAAAGATAACTGGGGAGAAACATGACAAAATAAATAAGATTAAGGCACTACAACAAAATCCAAATTGCTATGTTATTTTAAATCAGGTTGATAAGGTTAACTGGCAAAAGAAAATTTAAATTAGCTTGAATGAAATCTCTAGGATCTCTGTTAGGAATTAGTTTGTTGGTGAAGTAAGAAATTATGCAATTATCAAATACATGCTAACCAATCTTGAAGGAGCCTTCATAAGATAGGTACCAAATGGAATGATTCAACTGAATGGAGAGAATGGTTCCTAAACTTATTGTATAACAGGAGCTCACCAACAAACTTTGAGAATTGATAGGTCACACAGAAAGGACCATATTTGTAAAGAAGCTGCTGACATGTTGTTAAGAAGCTGTACATCCAAAAGCAGACCTCCCATGCATTTTCTAGACATTTTTTGAAAATGTAAATGTTGTTTTTCATCAACTAATATTTATAGTTGAACTTTTATTCGGCCAGTCAATTCTGCTATGGTGTTTACTGGGGGTGACATACAATATACTCTTAACTTAAATAATCAAGGGACATTAATTTGGGTGATCATGTTTGCCATGCAACAAGTACAATGCTCCCCAAATTCTGCAATTAAGTCACCAATGATGAAGTACAGTAGGGCTCCATCATGCCACCACACATTCCCTGCACACAGCAAGTCATCGATCAGGTATAGAGGTGTCTTCTTCATTACCATAGAACAACAAATCTTTACTTATTGACAGTGTATAGTGACCCTCTAACATTCTTCCTACCTCTGGCATTCATATTTTCCTTGCTGATTTAATTTTTAATATTGCCACTTTTGCAAACAACAATAACTAGACCCTAAGTCTGAACACTAAGTGGAAATACTAGTTCTTTGTTAACAAATAGTTGTCCCTAAGAATTAGGTGTTAAGGGTGAAGAGCAAACTTTTTACCTGTTTCAAAGGTTGCTATTAATTGCACAAAGAGTACTTACAACTGCAGTCTGAACTAAATGCACACTACACAGAACAGCAAACCTTAGGCTCAGTGTGACATGGAATGAATGCGCAACATAGAGATCAACAAACCACTACAGCAATGTAATAGAGAGGATAATAAGAACTTAAACTTCATGCGTGATGTGGAATGCACTTATGAAAACTCATCCTTAATACAAAATTATACTCTCTGTATGACCCACACTCTGCAAAGTTTGTTGGTGAGGTTCTATTATGCACTATATGTATATTAATTAATATTCCTTTATACAGAAACAAGCAGATGGGTTATAGAATACCCTGGAACAATATAGACAGTAGTTCACTTAGTAACACATTGACTTTACAGAATATTTAATAAGATACATCTAATAGGTATATAAATTATATGTTTACGGAATTTGGGAACCCACACAGTGAAACTTTTGTTAATCTTATTTTGATTTAAAGTAAAACACTAAAAATCAAAATAAGATTAATATAAATTATAGTTCATATGTGCAATAAGCACATTTCCTTGCAGAATTCAAAAAATTAAAATATTTATTCTCAAAAGCAGTGAGTAAAACAGAAATACTTTTTCCCCTATGACAGCCCTTTGTCTCATAAACTTGTGGGTATTCCCCCTTGGCATGGTGGTAATGTAGCAGACTTCTGAGGCAACCCCAGTGAAAATAGTGAAGGTGATATGATTTTGATGCACTAAGGATATCCATAAACCCATGAATTCAATAAATTAATGATGGCACAAATGAGCTTGGAGTTCTTAGCTTCTTAAATCTATCTAGCACACTTCTTCTCAAAGTAAGGAAAAACTCCAAAAGAAACCTTAAACAGACAGATTGACCTGAATGAAATTGAACCCAGGACCTCCAGATGATTGGTTGCAAACGTATTGAAGGGGGTTCAAAAAATAAATTACATTCAGTTACTGTAGGTCAAAATTTTTATTTATATATGCACAATATACAATAGAGTACACATCTTGCGCTATTTTTCCACATAATCATCTAAACACTATACATAAATATTTGTTGGAATGCAACATTAAACTTTTGATTCCTTGACTTTAGAAATGTGCTCTTTGGTTGTGAAGTCATTGTGCAACTATTGTTTGTACCTGAGCATCATTGGCAAAGTTTTCTGCACACAAATGTATTTTTGAGCTTGCTGAAAAAATTAAACTCACACGGCTTAAGGTGGAGACTGTACGGTGA
Organism: Metallyticus violacea; assembly: GCA_030762175.1. Classification (NCBI taxonomy): domain Eukaryota; kingdom Metazoa; phylum Arthropoda; class Insecta; order Mantodea; family Metallyticidae; genus Metallyticus; species Metallyticus violacea. The sequence goes on from CM060833.1 coordinate 107,620,667, forward strand.
ATGTTGTCATATCTATTATTGCCATTCCAAAACTCCGGAGCAATTCTTGAGTTCTATAAGCTCTGTGCTGGGTGGCACTGTTGTAAAGGATATTTCTGCTTAGATTTCCATGCCTCTTGATTTTTTTATGGCTTTGTGCTTAAGGTTTTGCACTAGGAAACAGCAGTTAATCATTCTTCCTCTATCCATAAATTTTGTGTACACAACACCTTCACAATTTAAGAAATAGTGGCCAGTGCTTTTCCTGCCCATAACTAAAACAAAATTGCTTGAATAACTAAAGGTACTAAACTGACTTACTGCTGGTAAGAAATGGATTACATCCATTCCACATATTCACCACAATAAGTTGCAGAGTTCTACCACTACCATGGCATGCTGCCTGTTGTAATTTATTTTTTGAATGTTTCATATTCATGCATTTCTTCATTTCTTAAAATCTATTTGATGTGAACCACTGAAGTTACATAGGTGATGATAGACCTAGCATTAATATGATTTTAGGATGTTCAACTGTTATGGTCATTAATATGCTTTTCTTTTATTTAAATTTTCACTCATAGATAACCTCTTGCAGCTTCCTACTCCAACCCACCTTCTTTTCTTTCATTTTAGTCCATCTTGGTGGTCTAATGGTTACTATACTTGCCTCTTAAACCCATCCGGGTCAGGGCTGATGGATTTTTTCTGGCATAAAAATCCTTCCTTCAAAAGGGAAGTAAAGCCATGGGTCCCTTGTCATCCAAGAGGCCTCTAAGCAAAATTTATCGGCCATTTGAATTGAATGGGGCACTGATGGCCTCTGAGATGTTACAGAATATCTGTAAATAAAGAAATAAAAAAAAACTTCTATTCCTAATGCTGAAATATTCTTTTTCTTTTTTGAATTTGTAATTTACTGTATGCATTCTACTCTTACAGGAAGTGAAAACAAAAAGTCCAGATTACATTGGAAAATCCCAAGAGGAAGTGATTGATGACTTTCAAAAAAGGATAGATACTTATGAAAAGCAGTATGTGCCCTTAGATGCCAAAAAAGAACCAAACATAAGCTTCATTAAGCTATTTAATGCAGGTAAAAGGTGAATAGTAACATGTAATCACATCAAGCAATATATGATAATATTAGTAGTACTTAAGTGATAATTGTTACAGATACTGGGCTTGTGCAAAAAACATTACTACTGAATTGCACTGACCAGTATCACGATAGACCAATACATCAATAAAAATAAATCCTTTATTGTCTCAGAGGAATTTGCCTATGATTCCAGTGGCTGAGGATATTGTCTTGCCTCCCACCCCCCTTTTTTTCCCCTGAGGAAAGTTTTGTGATGCTACTTCAGGATTGTTCTTTAGTCTCAGACTCAAACTCATGAATCCAAGTTACATTTCCCTTTATAATACTAGATACAACGTTGGCACCTTCAGCTAAGTGAAAAGCAAGCTACTGTGAATAGATGCTGGTTCTCTGTTCCTTATGATTGTCTGTTAGGGATCAAGGAACTAATTAAGCAAAAATATTTGAATATTCTAACAGTGCTGATAGATATATCAAGCTGAAGAGCTATTTGTTGGTTGTTATTTATTTCATGATCATCCCAAATAAGGATGTCAGCATGTTCCATCATTGCAGATATGAATGCAGTATGTAAATGAATATGGATGATTAGTAAGATTGCCACATTCTTCTTCTGATATTTTCAGCCTTTCTGCCCAACAAATGACAGTGCTTTTAACCACCACCATCTTTCCATACCCCTTCCTACAAACACCTCTGAACATTGGTGGTTGTCTCATTTTCTATCAAAATAAATTATATTACTGATCTTTGTTTATAATGCACATCACTTAGAAATTCCATTTGGATTTAGAGAGATAACTGCATCATTGACACCTAGAGGAAGAAGATGAAACTATATGCAAGAGTGTACAAAGGAACAAACATAAAATATTGTAGTTTCCCAAGATAAACAAACTGAGCTAAAATTTTTAATTGGAACATTGCATAGTAAGCTAATCATATTTTAAGATCTTGTATGATTGAGTTGAACTAACACTCTTCTGCTCCACTTACTTTTTTAAATATGTAGGACTGGTTTCACGAACCCTACATTCATGTTGTCAGCCCCTAGTTGACTGAAAAAAAATAAGTAAAAAATTAAGTGTAGCAAAAGAGTGTAAGTCATACTCAATTACACAATGATCTTAATCTTGAGGATATAATGTTTCACCTTATTTAATGAACATTCCTACATACCATGCTTATTTCATCTTTTAATAACAGTACATATGACCTTATATTTTGGGGCAATTTTATCAATGCTACTTAAATATGTGTTTAGAAGCTATTGAGAAGCAATGATATCTTCAAAACTGAACCTATTCAAATGTTGACATGAACTTCACTTGTTTTTAGATATGGTATATTTCAAGAACCTTTGCTGACTTACTCAGCAGTTTACTGAAGTCCTGGGAAAAACCTCAATCAGGGAGGCTGGTCCTAGCAGGATTTGCACCACAGACATCCCGCTCATGAGTCCACACCTTAACGACCTTGGCCACCTGTGGTGGTATAAAAGGAGTTTTTGGTATGCCCATGAATGGAATGTAAATTTAATGTAAATTTCTTATGTATTTCTCCTCTGTAGCCTTTCAGTGTGGTGATGTCTTTTATTTGTTTTTGTTTTTTTAAACTTCTCTGTAGTTTTTCTGTGCTATATCTATAATTTTTGGGTATTTTAATCAATATTCTGTCTTAAATGTAAATTGGAACTTGCACAGTGAAGCCAATCATATTAATTGATATCATATTCTGTCTTGCTTATTGGAAGGTTTGTTAATCTGAATGTGAGACTATAGATTATTGCAAGTTTATGTTGTTTTGGATTATGGCTGTTGTTTTATATAATTTTCTGTGTGGTGTCTTTTCTGAATATGCCAAATTTCAGTACATTGTTATTTTTTATAATTTTTACACCCAGGAATGGAAGAACCTTGTTGTTTTCTATTTCTATTGTAAATTTGAAGGTGCTATCTTGTAGGTTGAGTAGTTTAATTGGATTCTATTTCTTTTTTTCATTTACTATTGCAAAGATATCATCAACGTAATGGTACCAACATTTGTATATATGAGGGAAAGTTCCAAGAAACTCATGTACAAATATGCTAAAATGGTGAAAGTGGATTTCCCATTGCTAAACCCTTCTTGTATATATTGCCTCTGAATGTGGAGTAGGTTTGATTGATGCAAATTTTGGTGAGGTTCAGATATTGCACTGTTACTTCTCCAGGTAGGTTTATTGAGGTTAGTTATTTTTTATGGCATTTATTAGTTTTTCTTTAGGAATGCTAGGGAACAGAGAGACTGCATCATAAGAAACTAACAAATCTCTGTTTTCCAGTTTCACATGTCTGATTTTTTTCTATTAATTCTGATAAGTTTTTATGCTTTGGCTTTTGTACTTCAATAAACTGTTAAATTTTTTTTAAAAGGTAATTGGCTAAATTGTATGTAGGTGAATTTATTGCATTTACTATAAGCCTCATTTTATTATCAGGTTTATGTATTTCTAGGTGTGGTAGCATTGCCTGGTGCAATCTTCTTCCTCTTCTTCTCTGGTAAATTTTACATGTGCTCTTTTCATAGTCTGTCTAATTTTATTATGACAATTTTGTTTCCTTTGTCAGCCCTATTATAAATTACACCTTTTTCTTTTAGGGATCTGAGTAACCTATGAAACAGTATTAATGAGACACCTTCCCTAATTAAAATAATATTAAATGTTAACATGATCAATTCCAAATATGATAATTGGTATTATGGTTAGTGTATATTTTTTGGGTAACAGAAGAGGAAGTCTGGCGACAGACCTTTTAGAATAGATGCCAGACAATATAAAAAAGCTTTAAACCCCATGTTTATATTCTTGGTATAGTAAAATTAATTATATATAATTATATATATATATGTAATTCTTAGTTTAATCAGTTCGTACAGTCTATGTGTATATATATTCATAATTAAGTCTTTTATGTATTTCGAAAGTAAGAGAGTAACTTGTTTACCAGACTTTTAGACATAAGGCAGATAGAGTGTATTGTAAAGGGGACGAGAAAAAGCAGATGCCCCTTTCCTTTGTATTATTAAGAGTCTTTGTATGCGAAGGGTCTGCCTTAAGAGTTTGAAAAACTGACTGGGTCCGGTCGTTAGTTATTGAGTAAAAGGACAGGAAGGCTAGTTTTTGTGTTAAAAGACAGAACAGACTGGTCAATTATCATTTATTGACGCCACGGAACCTTGTTGGTGTCGTAAAATTTGCAGCTGACATTAGACGAGGACACGCAGGGAAAAAGGGAACGCAATAGAGAGAAGAGAGGCATTCGACCAGAGCATTTTGGCAGACCGTTTTCGTGAGAGGCGACTAAAACTATTAACAGATAGCTAGTGTGCCGCGAGAAGGAGAGTAGTGTAGTGGAATTATATAGACTCGAATTTATTAGGCGAGTTGCAAGCAAACTCATACGTTTTCTCAAAATCTTAAAGGTGGCCCTCGAACATCTAACTGAATTTACTGTAAATAAATGGTCTTATTGTAAGGAGTACTACTTGTGTTCATCAAGTTCCTAATGCTCTCCCTTGGACCTGAGAAGGCCATAGAATTCCAGCACTCACTGAAGCTGGAATTGCAGTAACGTTAGGCGGCAGGAGAAGAGGGGGTCAACAATTAAAATCCTATTGCAACATAATACCTAACTTTGAGACCCAATTAACAACAAACCCATCCTACGGCAAAATAGTGCCCAACTGCGTGGGCTACCTATCCACACTACTGCACCTATTATATGGTGTTTCTGGTTATTTTCTTTTGTTATCAGTAGCTCTAGGACTTTCCCTCATTGTGATGTGATGCTATTTTTATCTTCTTCCGATTTATTAAAAATTCTATTCTCGATGTCGGCTATATATTCTGCTAAATTTCTCGAGTAATGTATACAAGAGTTGAAACCCATATTTTAAAGTTATAATTCCTTTTTTTGAGAGGTGTTTGTTTGATCGGTTTATGACACTGTCTGTTGGTTTATTTTGACTTTCATCCCTAATTTTAATCTAATATTGTTTTTGTCTAAGACTGTCTAGTTTCTTGTTTATAGTTCCACATTTTTGTTTTACTCCTAACCTAAAAAAATAAAAAAAAAAATCATCAAAAATTTCCCATAAAGTTTTTCCTAAATGAAGGGCTAGTTTTAAATATAGTTCATAGGTCTTTAAATCTAGCTTGCTTATGGTTTTGTAGTTTAGCTTTTTCTATTTTCTAAAACTTTCTTTTCTTTTCTTTAATTTCTATAATTAATTTCCTCATAAATAATGTGTATGTTAAGTAATGCGGTTGTTAGTGAAAATTGGAAATAAGCTGCAACATCATAAACTAAAACATTAACAGTTTAAAAGCTTCTTAGAAGATTTGGTGCTTGAGTATGGTGATATACATACTATACAGAAGTTAGGTGCTAGGTCACGGCAAAATTCTAAGCAAATTATTTCATTATTGGAGGAGATCAGTTTGTTCCTGAAAAAGAGTGGAGAACCTGTTGCCGAAGTCACAAATATTAAGTGTAAATGTGATCTTGCTTTCATAGATGATATAATTGAACATTTAAATTGTTGAATGAAACACTTCAAAGGAAAATCAGACCAATCACAGATATGTCCTGCAGTATTCAACTTCTTTCAAAAATATGCAGTCATAATGGGAATGTCAACTATCCATTTGTGATCTTGATCATTTTCCCAGGTTAGAAAGTGTAGTCTGTAACTCTGATTCTTTATATATGGGATGTTACATTGAAAATCTCCACTTGCTTTATCGCGACTTTAAAGTGAGGTTTAAAGATGTGATGAGTTTAAAAACAGATGCTACACCTTGCGTGATGGTACTGCCAAAGAAGTCCAAATGGATTTATTCAACTTGAAATCTGACATTGAGTTGATATACAGGCACTGAATGGAACAACTTGTTGCGACTTTCACAGCCAATTCCTTAAGTCCAGGTTTCCTTGTTTGTATAGGTAAATGGCATCTATAGCTTCTAAGTTTAATTTAACTTATATATATATATATATATATATATATATATATATATAACTTATATATATGGCTTTATTGTCAGCTATGAAATTCAATTAAAAACCTCAAAGAGTGATCAGTGGCTGTAACTTATAATGTGCTTACAGGTTCAGAATTGTGTTTCATTATCTCCAATTATAGCTAATATCATTAAAGTCAAACTGTGTTAAGAAACAAGAGCATATATCAAGAAGGATTGAAAATATCAAAACCTCAGTAGTAAAATGAATCCACTGTATCATATAACCGTTTCTTTCGTCGCGGTCAAACGTCGCAGATGACGATGATCTATGAGATTTTGCTGTTTGGCATTCATGGAGTTGTGGGATCGGGGAGAAGGACAGGAATTGTTATAAAAACAATCTTTGCAGATTAGATTGATCATCGAGTCAATTTTCACTATGGTTATATGGTTGCTTCTTGGTGCACTGCTCTGGCCGCCGACATTATTAATTATGCACATATGCAGTAGTTCATTTAAAATTCTTGAAGTTCAAGATGTATGGACTTACTTTGGTATGCACCTGACGTCGGAATAAATTGCTATTAGAACGGTTTTCGGTGTATGATTTGTAATCTGCTTACAGAGACTGCGAAACGGCATACTACACTGCGTGATACCACGTGAGTTGCATCTGCGTGAACTACACGATTACCTGAACTGTGAACTGATATCTGGAACTGCCTCATATTACTGGGTGTCTCGCTGCCCCAAAACTGAGTCAACTGTGTGCCTCGCTTCTTAAAAATTGCTTGCGTTCACGAGGAAGTTTCTCTTTTATACTCATTTCAAAAATGTATACTCATTTCCTCAGAGCTCACGGAGTCCACAGACTAGAGCCCACGGGTTATTGAGCCTTAAAATATTCATATATTATTGGTGAGCTCTCATCCTCCCATACGCGCTCACTTTAAACTGTTCAACTCTTTGGTCTCTGATTGCGAGTTCTGGTCATCCAATGTTAAATTGAAAGGAATCCATTCTCGCCACACCTACATTACCATCTCCTTAGGAATGTTCAACTGTCCCTAAGAGATTAGTAGCTTCTCTAAAATGCAAAAAGGGCATTGTTATAGCTAGTCTTCGCCAGGTACAATATTCTGTTGTGTTATCACGCATCTCTTGCCCGAAGCTCCAAAGATACCACACCAAGTTACATAATATTCTGCAAACACGTGATCTCTACAACGAATTTTCTTACATATTTATGATTTAACTTATAGACAATAATTATACAATTGATATCAAACCTCTAGTCATCTACTCTCCCTTTCGAATATACTCGTATACACCAGGTCTGCTTAATATTAATACTAGAGTATGCTGCATGCTATTTACAACAGACGAGACATTAAGCAACATTAATTAGCTATTATTTATTCAATACGCAAACTTGTTTCTTTGTGGAATATGGGGCGGGAGACACAATTACTTATATAATCTTTATTTGAAGTCCTATTTGCAGTATTATACTTGTATAGTAAATTTGTTATTTCTATATTTTTCACTGCCTTCAGTGTTACACACTTCAAGGACTAATACTCATGTGTCAAGCGCTAATTTTAATTGTAACATTTTTGTGTATAGTTTATAACTATAAAAAGGGTATTGTATATATGAGCCATAATTTAGTTGTATGCAAGAAAGCAATATTAAATTACTTGCTAGTTGACGGACCCTACCCTATATTAAACATGTTAAAACATTTTAACATTCTTAACTGCAGAACTATTGCCAGTATTAACAAGTAACATTAATTTTGTGTTAAGAGCTGCATTTTTAAGTACTAAATCTAAATGTAGAACAAAACCATTAGTAGATTTCAAAAGCAATCTATACAATCCAAATATTAATATTGGTTCCTTATTTAATTAATTTTATGGGCAGTCACTTCAAATGTTTTTTCAACATTTAATTCATTTATACCTAATCTCAACCATGATTACATTTATACCAGTACCACCACCACCTTCAGTTTGAGTTCAAATTTAAATTATAATTATAAATTTGAAACCGTTAATTTTAAACACATTTATCTGGTCAGATCTAATCCAAATATTATAATAATAATAATAATAATAATAATAATAATAATAATAATAATAATAATAATAATAATAATAATAGACTTAGTTTCATCATTAAAACATTAAAGAAATCAAGTTTTTTTGACAAATATTGCACATTCTGATAAATTAATGAAAGACTATATTAAGATTTAGTACTACTATTTCTATAGAAAATTTAATAATCAGTTTGTAAAATGTTTTTGCTATCATCGGTAGTATTAATATTACTATCATTACCACTACACATCTTAGTAGAGGAAGGAGGGGTAGAGTGGCCATTCTAAGGGAACTTGAATTTTCACAAAGCGATTGTTACTGATAGAAACTGCCTCATTCATATTTTGAATCTACATATTTTGAAGTATCAAGCTACACATTTATAATTAATAAAAATATAATATATAGTACTTACATGCATATTTCTGAATGTTTGCATAGTGGCCACTTTTCCCTACCTAGTGGTGTAAAGTGGTCATATTTCCGTGAAGGCTATTAGTATAAAAACCAAGGCATAGGTTGAAATATTTATTTTACAATTAATTATTCTTAATAAAATAATTATAAAAATGATCAACCCGACCCGGATTGGGATTTTAGCCCATTTCAGTCCTAACAATTCCACTCATGAGTGACTGATCGTCCTCTTCACAACCAGCACACTGTTCATGAGTCCAGTGTTTACAGTTTCAGCATCTAGTTCACCCTTCGTTTTCTTCATAACTTGAAAACGCTTCGTTGCAGTAAAGGCACTCTATGTCATTATTTTCATCTTTTTTAGCACAAACCCTCATAGTTTTTGGCTCCGTTTTATTTTCTTAATTTTGTTTCTTGGTTCCTTAAATTTTGTATTGGTCTTTCTGGATTCTTTTTCTTCAAACCTGTCTTTTTTCATTAAAAGCTCTTCTTCTATTTTCATTTATTCTTCACTATTATATGAACTAAAAGTAATTATGGCTGCCAAGCTTTTTTTTTCCCCAGTTGGTTTGTCTTTGATTCAAAGTTTGTGTCTTAGGCATACGTTTGATATCGTTTGAGTTCATGTGGAACCCTCCAGCATGAGAAGCAGTTCCGCTTGAAGATGGCACAGCAGTTGGATGCTGAGAGGAACTTTCTCCTAAAGAAAACACAATGGTTAGAGGCTGAGAGGAGCCTTCTCCTGAAGAAAGCATAGCAGTTGGGCGCTGAGAAAGGCCGACGCTTGAAGAAGGCCTAGCTCCCCCCCCCTAACTCCAAAGAATACCAGACACCTCAATAGCAGCAGTCTTCATCGGTAAACACGTTAGGAGTCTAAAGGAAAAAACTCCACACTTTTGAAGTCCGTTGATTGCTGTTATTGGAACGGCTGCACGAAGAAACGCTTTACTCAAGAATGAACTTATTTGAAACCGTTTAATAGTTTTTCCTGGGTGGTTGCGAAGAAACTTTTCACATGCTTGGTGTAGAAGGTTTTAGACCATAAATGCCACATTCAAAGCTTGTAGCTTTTGACTATAGTGTGGGGGCAAGCACGCAACAGTTGCATTTTTTGCCTGGCCTTTTCAATGAATTCTATGCTCTTAGTATGGATAGAGTGGCCATCCAAGATAAGTAGTACTGAATCTCGAGCCGTTGGTTTTACATGTTTCAAAAAGTGATTATATCACTCCATAAAAAATGTCAATCTACTCAACTGGGGTGACTTGCAAAGTCAGTTCCTGGTGAGGCCCATCTATAAGTTCATTCTTCATTCTTTACCTAGGGAAAATTACAAAAGGGGAAATGAAAATTATTTCCATACATACTTCGAACGTTGACAGCTAACCTGATAACACCTTATCATTCTGTACAGCCCCAATCACATTTTCCATCGCAACAGGATTCCATGTTAGTTGCTTTGAGTTCCGGGCATATATTCTAGGCATCTTGGTGTTCGAGAATCTGAAATAATATCAAGCACCTGCAGCAAACAGTTTTCAATCTGATTTTAATATTAGGCCAAATATCGCAGAACAAAGACGGACCACAATTTGCATTCCTAAAAATCTTAACATATAAACTACAAAAAAATAAAAATGTTGGATTGGAACTCGTAAATTCGTGACTACAAGCTACAAGATTCTTAATAATAGACTATTAGACATAACCATAGTTCAATTAAAAAGCTCATAAAAGGCTACTTTAGTAATTTTATAATATAATATACTATAAATTAATTAATGCAAAACCGTGACAGAGGGACATACTGGTGAAATTCATTTTGTAAATAAGAGGACTTATAAGATCTTGAAGCCCATCTGTAGTTCTAAGCATAAAATATGAAACAAACTTAACTCCGGTTGGGGTAAACTGATTACAAACTAACTGTTGGAAAAGTGGCCGGCCAGTAGAGTGGCCATTTTACCCGATCGGACGCCATGTTGGCATTAGTGGTTCATAGTCGAAACTATCAAACCGAAAGAAACCACAAGGATATATATTTATAGGCCACAATACGTTGTTTAAATTGTGAGATTGCTTAAAAGTATTACTCTACGTAGAAAATGAGGCAATAATATATATGACTTACCTTACATTGGACGACCGAAAATCGCAAAAACTTTCACTGTAAAATAACAGCATAAGCTTTCTTTGTACATTCATTGCAAAGTGACAGCATTAATGGCTTCTATTAGAACTAGTTTGACCAGTTTCTGGCAGAAGGCAACACTTTTCAGGGAAAAAAATATGCAATGGCAACTTTTCTCCTCCGGCCATACTGTGTGCACTTAGTAGCCAGAGCTGTCATAACCCCGCAAGTTAGCTAGAATCCCACCAACATTATTATTTACAGAACTGACACATTTCGGATATTGCACATCAATTACCTTCAGTACTGCTTCTGAGACAATAATAATACAAGAACTGCCCAATGAATAAATATCCCATCAGTTTTATGTACTGTTCAGTTGATAGTTACCACCATTTACTGAATGTTTTGGTGAATTACACTAGCTAATTGTCTTTTTGCCTTGATTATTCATATGCATGTCTAGTATAGCAATTTCTTCAAAGGCTGCAGCAGTAATTAATTTGACATTTCTAAAGTGTTGGCAAAATTTGCAGATATTCAAAATAGTTTTACTAACCCCCAAGTTAAATACTGAAACTTGGCAGGACATTATTACACAGGAACGTTTACTTTCAGGCGCAGATCTAGAAACATTCAACAGGAAGAGAGGGGGGAGGGCATTTGACTACCTCAAATGGGTATATCAGAATTAGTCATACTAAAACAGATGTTAACATACTTAAGTAAATAAAATAATATTTAAATTACCAGCTAAGGTGCAGATTCTATTAGTTAATAATGAACCACAGGCCCAGAGAAAATATCCAATCATTTTACATCCCAAAAAATGTGACTCTGTTGTATTAGTTCCATGAATACAATATACAAATAAAAATAAATTAATTACACACAGAAAAAAATGTATGGTGATAGTAATAATGTTTTAACTACATGTCAATGAATCGTAATCTACTGGGATGTTTTCTTGCGAAAGGATTAATTACTTCCTCTGGAATGTTGCGGTGGATGTTAAGTAATACAAAACCATTCAGTCTATCCTGTTGCATATTGGATCTTAGGTAAGTTTTCACGTTCCTTAATGTTGAAAATGACCTTTCGGCCGTGCATGTTACTGGTATGATGCACATGATGATTAGAAGTTCCCTGATATTTGGATAGAAGTTGCTTTTGGTGTGGAGAAAGAGAAGAACTTCAATAGCCGTTTTCGGTTTACTTTTTTGAGTTTTCCGAAAGTAAACCATATTTTTAATTCACTTCGAAGCTCTGTAATAGTTCCTGGCAAGTTCTGTTCGTAAATGATTGCACCTTCGTCAATATCTGAATTCAGGGTCATTCCGAAAAGCTGGAATGAAGAACTGGAGTTCAAGGACGCGGTTATGTTTATCTCTGGAGAATCTACTGGACAATTCATTGAAAACGCAATTCAAGAATGGAAGAAAAACATTAATGCTATAATTATTTTCTGGAGAAGTTGTAGTAAGAATATTGCTTCTATAAGTTTGTCTGGATGTTATCCGAGGCACCTTAACCTCTACATCAACATATTTTACTAATATGATAGCGTTTTCAAATACAGAATGAAAAGTTTGATTTTATGGACATTCTTTTAAATTATCCTTAACTCTTTTGGTCATTCCCTAACAATAAACTAAATCAATACTTGGATTTTTTATTTGACTGGAAAGGCTTACAGTTATTCTGAATATTTCAGTATGGTAACTAGAGTAATTATGAACTCGAACTTTAGGACGGAGTTGAGTAAAATATGTGGATTTTTACTCAAAGACTCTGCTTCTTCTAGGAAAAACACGATTGCAGTAAAAATCTATTGAAATTGTAAAATAGCATCGTGCCGCTCAATCCATCGAGTTTCACACAATGATTTTTTTTTTTTTTTTTTTTTTTTTTAATGCTGAGAGCACAACTGACTGATTTTGTATTTCATGAGCGATAACCGCTTATTAGACTCCATAACGAAATTCGCAATTTCATCGATTGTGTCAAGAGCTTGTCTAATGGAAGTGATACAACACTCTTTAGAAACCGACAGATTCAGGCAATGCGCGGCACAATGCGTATAGAACGCAAGAGGTTGAACTGCTAAATAGCGGGCATGTACGCCACGAAACTGACGTGAACATTTTGCACCACCATCGTATCCTTGTCCATGCAGGTGTGAAATGTCTAATATCAAGTTATTATTAACTTACATAGCCCATCATCAATTAAATCGTGCGATACAACAAATCTTAAAAATTCCTCCTTCATACAGCACTTTTCTAGGTCAACAAAACACGCAGAATGTTAATTGTTCATTTGTACTGATGTCCGTAGTTTCGTCGAGTAGAATACAAAAATAGTTCCCTCTCCTAACATCATCTATAATTTTGTTTTCAATTATGACAGCACAACAGTTTATAAAATCATTTTGTATAATTTTTTACTTGTTAGAGGGAATTTTTAGGTGCCTTTGCAAGATGGTCTCTGAGAATTTCACCCCCTGCGTCAACCCTGAATTTAAGAACTTCCTTAAAATTCCTCATATTTTCACTTTCAAAGCATGTTCTAAATCAATGACACCGTCATCCCTGTGCCCTCGAAGTGGAAAGTGCTGGTGTACGCACAGAATAATGATGTTCACAATGGAGGCCATTTTCATAGGATTTTCAATTACTCTTTTTTTTTTTTTTTTCATTTCATTGTTTAATTGTACTTTAACATTCTGTTTTTCCCCTTCATATACTCCCCTAAAATTCTCACTTTTAACGAGAGTTGATAGCTAATCTCTGAATGTTCTCTGAATATTAGAAGTGTCTTCTTAAGTTTATTTAGAGACTTAAAAACTAGAGATTGTAACTGAATCCTACTATAACCCCCCTGCTTAGAACCAAATGGAAACTCATCCTTATACGCAGAGGCTCTTGGGCTGGAGTCACGTCTCCGTTCATGCACTCCAGCGGAGAAACCCAAACGCCCGAATTTTTTAATGGTCGCTACTCTTCTAAAAAGACTGCTGTGTTATTGTTTTGTTAAAACCGACTGCGAGATTCCAGTGTGAGTTAGAAAGTGTTAGTGTTGAAAAGTTAAATGCTATCGCCCCTTTTCTAAAAAGACAGTAATGGTATCCCTATCATTGTAAAATGTGCAGTTAGAACTTAGAAAATATATTTATACACCAGAGTACAATCTTTAGTTTTTAAGCCTCTAAATTAATTTAAGAAGGCACTTCAAATATTCAGGTAGCATTTAGAGAGCAGTTGATCAGCTCTCGTTAAAAGTGAGAATTTTAGGAGAGTTTATGAAGGGGAAAAACAGAATGTTTAAGTTCAATTGAACAATGAAATAAAAATATGAGTAAATGAAAATCCTATGAAATTGGTCTCCATTGTGAAGATAATTGTGTGTGTGTGTGTGTGTGTGTGTGTGTGTGTGTGTGAAGAAAAATAATTGCTACTCGGCAATGGGAAATAACGAGTGCAAGAAGTACGTGAGCACGGGAGCCCTAAACTTTATAATTTCGTATGACTGAGAGGGAGTGCCGCCCACCCACCTCTGAATCCGTGCCTGCATGTATATACTGCTCTGGTAGAGTGTGATGAACTTAAAATTGATATTTTCATCCCTGGAAGCGTCAAAGTGCGTTAATATATTTCTGTATTTATAATAAATAGAGAGACAGAATAATGAAATTCGACACTTCCGAGAATGAAAACATAAACTTTAAGCTCATCGCACCTCCATAAGAGCAGAATATACATACCCAAAGCATAAAGAATTATCCAGCAGTCTACATTTAGCTGCTGAAGCAGACAATGGTCTGTGGAACATATACTACATTTAAATAAGTAAATGGAGCCAATAAAAGTGTGTAGTTGAACTCAAATCACACAATGATTTTAATTATATGATTAGCTTTACTGTACAAGTTCCAATAAGCATTTGTCTTAACTTTCCATTGGGCATACCATTTAAAGAGAATATTTTTCTTAGTGTATCATTTGTCCTTTTGCTTAGAAGGTGCCTTTATTTTACATTAATTTTTTATTTTCTGTTTCTTTATTTATATCATTAGTCTACCTTTATTATTTTGCCAGTAGAATCACTAAACTGATGAATCGTAGTTGAATTGAAAAGTTTTATAATCTCGCTGTTAAAATTATTTACTACATTCTGTTCATAAATATCATCTACATTACACCCGAATTCTCTGGCACTGTGCACTATTATTTACATTTTAATGTTTTTACTTTTTGTCTAGGCAAGACAGTGGAAATGTATAATCTGAGCAGCCCATTGCAAAATCGCATAACACGTTATCTTATAAGCATTCACCTGCCTCCTCAAACAGTTTATTTGAGTAGGGTAAGTAGTTATTTTTTTCTTAAGACCTGCTATTTAATGTATTTCATGCATACGAATACCTGATCCTAAGGAGGAGTAGCATGGAGTGCCCCCCCCCCCCCCAAAAAGATTCTATTTTCATTGTTCTTGTATTTGCCATCTTCAGTTTGAAGAGATTATTTAATTTCCTTTCTGTTTCAAAATATGTAAAATGTTCATGAACAACACAACATAATAGTATTTAATATACCTTTGATTGTTTTCCAGAAGCTCAGATAGTAAAGTGAGTACTATAACTGTAAATTGGAGTCAGCATATTATAAAAACAGTTAATTTTAAGTACTTTTGGCCTGATTTTATAATCATAAACCATCTTTTTATCTGCAATGTTAATTTTATTTCTGCATTGATTATGGTCATTTTAAAGTTAAAGATAAATATACTGCAAGAAATGCAATTTTTCTTAAAAAAAATTTAATTGCATGCAATTTTTTTTCACAAATCACAAATTTATGCTAGTAGAAACAGAAATTTCAAGAGGATTATAAATTCACATTGATATACATACATACATACATACATACATACATACATACATACATACATACATACATATACATACATAAAAGAAATTACACATCTCACAAATACATTCTTAAATGAAAACTAATGTGTATGCATGCAGATTATATGGATAAATTATGTTTCACTGATGAAGTCCATTTGAATCTACATGAAAAATAATATGTGCTCATCAAAGAATTCCTTTAAAGGAGGAATCTCATAGAACTGCAAAATGCTTTTGAAAGCAAAAAAATTTGAATACAAAATGTCAAAAACGCGTATAACTCAGAAATGGAATCATTTTTAGAGGCCACTAATTAATGTTTTTTTGATTATGGTTATTTTTTTTTCTTTCATTCTTTTCCCTCCCCTCCCCTCATGGACCGATTTGCACTATCATAACATTGTTAATTATAATATAAAATCCTTATTATTCATAACCTTCTTAAATAGTTGCTTTACTAATTAACATTTAAATTTAGATTTAATTTAATTTGCATTTACATTTGCATTCACAATCATCTAATACATTTTGCTACAAGTATCTCTTCAGTTTATTCCATGCCATAGGTTAATTTTATATTTTGAGGTAATTATATCATACAAGGACTTTTCTTTATTATTAGAATACACACTTAGTGTACATCGTTGATAATATTGGTTTCTCTATCTTTATTTTTACCATACTTTATTGTTTCTTCAGTTAAAGAAAGTTACTTTGAAATAATAATTAAATTATCATAGGCATTTTCTTCAACTTATGTATTCACTTTTTTACACTTTACTCCATTCACTTACACAAAAGTAAGACACGTTACAGGAGAATCTCTCCCATCTTCAGTTGCTTACTGAACCGCCGTTACTCGTTCGTAAGTTGAAGTTATATTGCCACTCCATTGTTAACAGCTTCATAAGCACAATATTTATATCATAGGTATTTCCTAAATGATGGTTTCTTCATATTAATGATTACAGTTTAATTCATAAATGTCGGCCTTATATTAGGATTCTGTTAATATTTTTAGCATGTTTAGGATATTTATTATCCTGTAGTCTAAAATGGAAAACAATTTCATAATAAACTATTTTTAATATTTCTCTGGATAAATATTTTCACAACAGTCTAAATGAGAATGTTCCTGCATGGAATATATCAAATGCATTATCTCTTTATAATGTAATATGTTTTGATCTAATTCAACCACAAAGAATTTTTTAAATTATCAAGGAAATTACCATCCTCATTATAGCTTGGGTGTTAAACTTTCCATTTTAGATTAAAATCCTAATTTCTCTCTAAAACATAATTAACTGTTATGAGTATATCTGATCTTGCATGAAATAAACAGCAAATTATCACAGAACATCGTATGAAAATGCAAAACTATGTCTAGAAAAAAGATTTTAGCATTTATTATTTCTTTTTCTTTCTTTCTTTCTTTTTCTTTTTCTTTTCTTTTTTCTTTCTTTTTTTTTTTTTTTAATTTTCAAATTGTTTTTAATTTTCAGCATGGAGAAAGTACGCATAATTTTGAGCATCGCATTGGAGGGGATCCAGTGCTATCATCTCGAGGTAGAGAATATTCCAGAATTTTTGCTAAATTTATAAATGATTTGCAAATTCCTGGGCTTAAAGTATGGACATCAAGCCTTAAACGAACTATTGAGACAGCATTATTAATTGAGGCCCCTCAGGACAGGTGGTCTGCTCTTAATGAATTAAATTCTGTAAGTGAAATGTATATTCAATATAAAAAAACTGAAATGACATCACAAACTATCAGCTAAAGAGTTTTTAAACATTAATAGTGCTCTTTTCATTGATAGAAAACTTTTTCTGTTTAGTTTGGTGAATCATTCAAGTTTTAAGTACAGTATCCATTGCAGTGGGCTTCTAAGCACACCATTTGATTTGTGTTGCTGTAATGATCCATACATTTTAAGGTTAGACAGTAACTTTAGCTGTTCTAAAATGTATAAAATGTATATGAAACAACAATGAAAAACTATTTGAACCAAAAAAATTGTATGTTCGTACTACATTTGTAGTAGTCATCCAAAAAGATAGTTGAAATCATTAGAACAGATTCAGATTCTGTTAAAAGTATGCAAAAGTGAAAGTATAAAAATATTTTGCCAAGGCACTGAGACAATGGCTGTGATACACACAGAATGTTATTATTTGGTGAGAATCCTTTAGAGAAGGGGCAGAAAAATTAAAAATAAACAAATAAATATATTGTAAGCATGTTATCTGTTTCATGTACTTTTTGAGTTACACTTATTTTTATGTTTTATAAATACCTATACTTGCCTTCAGATAGTACATATAATAGCATTAAGAGTTTGAACCAAACTTATAAATGCTTCATCTCCAATTGTTGTACACTTTCAAACATTCTAACCATCTGCTTTAAATACAGACAGATGTTCTTGTTCAGCAAGCAGACAACATTGTCAATTGACTTCAAGTGTTCTAATAAGTAGAAATCTAGTGGAATCAGGTCAGGAGAGCATGCAGACCATTGTTCTTCTCAACCAATCTATATTTTTATAAATCACTGATATCAAATGTTTCTGCCAGCAACACAAAATTGTGGTAGTACTCCAACATATGTATAATGTAACTAACTACATGTGGCAAACACTTTAAATTGAACTTCTTCTAACAACCCATTCAAATTCAAGTACAAAAATTGATGGTGTGATTCTCCTGTCAATTTTTCAGGAAAATAAAAGTTCCAATCAGTACTTCACCAAATCCCTACCCATAAATTAATTGTTCTAAATTGTTGTTGGTGTATTGCTTCTAAAGTTCCATAAGGGTTTTGATGAGCCCATTGATGCATATTGTGGACATAAGAGCTCCTTCTTGGTAAAGGCAATTTCTCAGTGAACAATGTGACTGATACTGAGCCCATATTTGCAACAGTGGAGAAACATTTATTTTCAATAAAGGACAATTAGCTTTACTAAACTGCACTCTTTGAAAGTAGCATGGATACAGTTGATCATTAGATCAATGTTTGCCTGACAACAAAACTTTTGCTTTATCTTGTGAAAACAATTCTTTTAAAGGGAGAGTTTCAAATCCTAGCAGAACATACAGCATTAGAGCTGCTGATCTGGAAATACAGGTCCTTATTAATATTAAATATAACAGGAAGACCAAAGGCATAGTCATAATTTCCTCAAGCAGGAGGGGATTGAAATTTGTATTTGGATTAACCAGAGGATAAAATAGTATGAATGGATGTTTTAACAAAAAAATGCAATTTGCTTATTACTTTTGTATAATTAGTTGAATATTGGAAGCACAGAATCCAGGACTAGCCTTTATGTTTCAAATATTGCACTGAAATGTTTAAAATTTCAGTAGAAGAATAGAGATATTTTAAATATTACAATATATAATTATTACACAAGAAATATAAAAGAAATGTTATTTTACAATATTTAAAATATTTAAAAATTTGCAAAATCCACATCAATCATACGAAAAGTTAGTTATTACATTTGAAAAATTTGGATCACAGTCAGGATTTGAACCACAGATCTTCTAACCAATTGAATGAGCTACATGTCCTTCTCCAAGCATGGAAGCACACACTTCTCACATTTGATTCTATATACCTCAGATACCTCCCTAAGGCTTCTCTATTATGTGAGATTAATTACTTAAGCAGCAACTGATGCTATTAGTACTTGTGGCCTAGTCTTCTAGTTAATCCACTATCAGGCGGATTCAAATAATCAAATAGTTTAGTGGTCCTGTGTTTTTCTACCTCTTGCACTCGTTATTTTCCATTGACAAGTAGCATTTATGTTGCTTTTTTAATGTTTATTTATTTATTTTTTTTTTTTACTTTTTTCCATCATTGCGTCAGTTTGTTGTAATATAACCATTTGCAAAAAATTGTTCTATTGTTCAGATCAAGTTTTCGCCATAAAAGTGATTTGACCTGAATCGAACCCGGGTTTACTCCCTGAGAGGCAACGATATTATTATTATTATTATTATTATTATTATTATTATTATTATTATTATTATTATTATTATTATTATTATTATGTCTTAATATACTACGTTTTGTATATTATAATACAATGAAAAAAGTAACATAATTATATTATAACTATGTTCATTTAGTGCGCGTAGATGATTTTAATAATCGAAAATTAAATACAGATCTGGAGGAAACGATTTGCAGATTGCAGAATTCTGTTTTCAATAATAGAAAAGCGGCAAAGAAAAAACAAATTTGCCGACTTATGTTATTTAAGTATCCATTTGAAACGAACCGGTTTTTGAATCAAATTACAAGAACTTCTCTCAGTAGTGCTCAATGGAATGAAGAGTGCAGTTCGAAATTCCACCCTCGGTGGTGCGTTGTTATTGTAAGATGTCGAAACGCAAAATGCAGACTAATTTATTGCAGTTCGTTAAAAGATCATGTGCTGAAGCTGAAGATAAGAATCGGACATACAAAAAAGTAGTGCCGAATAGTGATTGCGTCATAAACTTGAATGCCAGTACCATAAGTGACAATAAGTGTGAACCAGAAACATCATTTAAAAGAGGGATTATACCTAACGATAGCTATGAACTTATAGGACATTTTATGAATCAAGATTTTCGCAAAGACGATACTAATTAGAGAACCCCGACTAGTCCGTCGGTTCCACCAAAAAATTACGACTTTCCGGTAACTTTAGAAGTCAGATATTGCAGGCGTTACAAAATTCCTGGTTAGATAGTTTCCTTTGGCTTACCTATAGAAAAAGGAATGAAGGCGTTTACTGCCGGATGTGTATTTTATTTGGACCTAAAAGGGGGGTCATAGTAGATCTCTAGTTTTTAAGCCTCTAAATAAATTTAAGAATGCGTTTCAAATATTCAAGGAACATTCAGAGAACAGTTATCAGCCTTCGTTAAAAGTGAGAATTTAAGGACAGTATTTGAAGGGGAAAAACAGAATGTTGAACATTATACAAGTTCAATTATACAATGAAATTGGGGGGGATAGTAAATGAAAATCGTATGAATATGGTCTCCATTGTGAAGATCATTATTCTGTGCGGTCACCAGAACTTTCCACTTCTACGGCACAGAGATGGTGTCATTGATTTGAAGGTGAAAATAAGGGGAATTTTAAGGAGCTTTTTAAATTTCAAGTTGATACAGGGGATGAAATTCTTAGAGGTCCTCTTGGTAAAGCACCTAAAAATTATACTCTAATAAGTAAAAAAAAAAAAAAATACAAAATGGTTTGATAAACTGTTGTACTGCCATAATTGAAAACAAAATTACAGATTATGTTAAGAGAGAGAAATATTTTTCTTTTCTACTGAAACTACGGACATCATTACAAACGGACAATTAACATTTTGCGTGTGTTTTGTTGAACTATAAAAGTGTTTTCTTTTCTACTGAAACTACGGACATCATTGCAAATGGACAATTAACATTTTGCGTGTGTTTTGTTGAACTATAAAAGTGTTGTGTGAAGGAAGAATTTTAAGATTTGTTGTAACGCACGATTTAAGTGGTGAAGGATTGTGTAGGTTAATACTGAATGATGAACTACGAGACTTGACATTAGACATTTCGAACCTGCGTGGACAAAGATACGATGATGGTACAAAATTTTCAAGACAGTTTCATGGCATACAAGCCCGCGCTTTAGCATTCAACCTCTTGCGTCTATACGCATTGTGCCGCGCATTGCCTGAATCTGTCGATTTCTGAAGTGTGTTCTATCACTTCCATTAGACAAGCTGTTAACACAATCGGCGAATTTGTGAATTTTGTTATGGAGTCTAATAAGCGATCATCGCTCATAAAAGACAAAATATATGTCATAGTGTGAAACTCGGTAGATTGAGCGGTGCTATGCTATTTTACAATTTAAGGAGATTTTCCCTGCAATCCTGTTTTTTCTAGAAGAAGCAGAATCTTCGAGGAAAAATGCTCATATTTTACTCAACTCTATCCTAAAGTTCCGAGTTCAGAATTGCTCTAGTAGCCATAGCTGAAATATTCGGAATAACTGTAAGCCTTTCCAGACAACTACAAAATCCGAGCATTGATCTAGTTCAATGTTACGAAATGACTGAAAAAGTTAAAGATACTTAAAAGAATGCCGAGAAAATGAAACTTTTCATTCTGTTTTTGAAAACCCTTATCACATCAGTAAAAGATGTTGATGTAAAAGTTTAGGTGCCTGGAATAACATTCAGACAAACTTATCGAACTACAACTTCTCCAGAAGATCATTATCGCATGAATGTTTTTTTTTTTTTTTTTTTTTTCCCCCATTTTTGAATTACGTTTTCAATGATTTGTTACTAGATTCTCCCGGGATAAACACAACCACATCCTTAAACTCCAATCCTTGATTCCAGCTTTTCGGAATGGTCTGAAATCAGCTATTGGCGATTTAGTAAAAGTTGCAAGCATTTACAAACAGACTTGCCAGGAACTATTACAGAGCTGCGAGATGAATTAAAATATGGTTTAACTTTTGGAAAACTCAAAAAAGTAAACCGAAAACGGCTATTGAAGCTCTTCTTCTGCACTCCAAAAGCACTTCTTTCCAAATATCAGGGAACTTCTAATCATCATGTGCGTCATACCAGTAACAACATGCACGGCCGAAAGGTCATTTTCAACATTAAGGAACGTGAAAACTTATCTAAGATCCAATATGCAACAGGATAGACTGAATGGTTTGGTATTACTTAACATCCACCGCAACATTCCAGAGGAAGTAATTAATCTTTTCACAAGAAAACATCTCAGGAGATTACAGCTTTAGTAACACGTAAGTTACATCATATTATTATTAATAACTAATAATAATAATAATAATAATAATAATAGATTCTTTTTCTGGATGAAATTAATTTATTTTTATTTACATATTGTATTCATGGAACCAATGCAACAGAGTACAATTTTTTGGAATGTAAACTGAATGTATGTTTTTAAAAAGATTGGTCATTTTCTGTGGACTTGTGGCTCATTAATTATAAATAGAATCTGTGTCACAACTGGTAATTTAAATATTATTTTATTGACTTAAATATTTAGTTAGCAACTGTTTTAGTATGACTTCTGGTTTGAATTCTGGTATATCCATATGGGTAATCAATTAGGTCCCCCCCAGTTGAATATTTCTGCATCCTCGCCTGCCAGCTATATAGGGGCTATTACTTCTTTTCCAACTATGTTGTACACATTGCTAGTTTGAAAGAAAACTGTTTTTATTTTTAACTATTATACTCTTAACTATTATATTAGAAAAGAATGGAGGACCAAAAAAGGGGTTCTAACCAACCTCAATACATATGTAGTTACGTCCCTGACTGGACCTAAAGTAGAGTCGCTGGAGTCTACAATGAAAATTTCCAAGATTTTTCTCAAATATTGTCCAATATTTTGATCATGATGGTAAATGAGCATGATATATAAAAATTAGTATAAGTGAAAATAAAATGAAACATGCCATATATTTATATAGATTTTTTTTCTTACAGGACCTTTATTGCCAAATATTTTGCTAATATGCAGAAAGTCTCTCTCTCTCTCTCTCTCTCTCTGTCTGTCTGTTTCTCAAGCATTTTTCCTGGAACTGAATCTGAGTCTACTAATTTTATTGTCATTTTCAATGCATTGTCATCTAATAGTGCAGCTAGTATTCTACTTGTATCTGTCTCCTTGTCTTTCTATCTATATTCTGGGAATTTTACCTTTGAATGTCCCTATATAACATAATTGTTGTATGGTTCATGGTTTCATTAACCCAAAATGCAACCCATTAATTTTAAAAGTTTTTCTTCAGTAATTTGCCTTTATCATTATTTGGGATATTTAGAGAATTGCTCTTCTTTTGCATGAACTTCTATCATTGGAGAGCAAAGGTGTGCTTCCTCTAAATAAATAAATAAACACTTGCAAAATACTAAATATCTTTATAAAATTTCATGAAGCTTACAAAAGCCTACAAAATATTCAATGTCTAACTTAAAATGTTAAAGTTCATGTCATAAAAATGTTATATATAATTAATAGTAATGGCTTTATTTTCTGTTAGTTGAAATTCTCAAAATTGTAATGTACAATACAAATAAAATACCTTTTACTGGAATTTTATATCAAAACTACTCTAAATTTTTTTTTCTGTTGCTAGGGAATATGTAATAATATGACAAATGCAGAGATACGGCAGAAGTGGCCAGACATAGCAGAAGAGCGCTCAAAGAATAAGTTTTATTTTCGTTATCCAGGTGGTGAAAGTTACCATGATTTGGTTCAAAGATTAGAACCTCTAATCTGTGAGCTGGAGTTACATAAAAATATTTTGATAATATCCCATAGGGCCACAATTAGGTGCCTGATAAGCTATATTACAGGTGTTTCACCAGGTATGCTAGAATACTTAAAATTAATGTTCATTATTTTGCATTGAAGCATAATAGTACAAAGAGTAATAATGAATTCAATAGCAATAAAATGCTTAGACTAGTAATATTAGTTCAATGTTAATAATTTTATTTGATTAAAAATGTTAATCAACATTTAAAAACTATGAATTACATTTTCAATATTATAGAAACATTTTCCCTCCTAGAAACTGATGTCATTAGTTGATATCAGCAAGCTGAAAATACATATCAGAAATTGTATGAAAAAGGAACATGCTTTGTCCGTGTAAGTTTATCCCACAGAGGAGATCATGAATGAATTTGCTAATTTAAACAGAAAAATAGCATATTAATAAAAGGAAAACAATTAAATGTATACAACTTATATTCATTTTGTTACTATTCAGTACCCCACAAATCATGAAATATGAAGCATTCTAAAGTTTTATTTAGTCTTTTTGTGCCATTTTATATATAAATACCTTTTCAGTCAATTTTTTTTGTCATAATTTACACCTTTAAGAATTTTTAAACTTGCTCTTAAACTTTGCTAAAAGAAGTTCAACATATGTAATAATGGTTTTACACAATAATATAATTAATCAACTTTTTAAAATAATGAAAACAATTTTTGATTGGAAATGTACAGTAAGTGCCAAAAATGTGTCATAATATATTTTTATCAGCAAGTTTCTCCATTCTGTTCTCTATTCAGTTGTATGTTGGAAATTTTCTAGACTGGTTAAATCTCCTGTTTTATTTAAGAAATCATGATTTTGATAAACAGACAAGCAATAAATATCCTAATTCTTTATATTTAAAATTATCAAATTAACTACTCAACAGCTGAGACTTTCTTCACTTAAAGTGCAATAGTGAAATTGTGTACATAAATTAGGCTTTGTAGCGTGGTCAATGTGATCAAGTACTTAGCCAAATATGTTACCTATTTACCAACCCCCATATAGCCCATAATTGGTTCCATTTGTCTTTTTTTTTTTCTATCTCTTTCAATGAAGAAATCTCTTTGGGACCAACACTTTCAGAAAAGTCAATTAGCCCCCTCCTCCCTCAAAAAAAAAAGCAAACAAAGCAAAAACAAACAAACAAAAATTCTAAAGATTACTTTCTAATAAGTTTTTCAACGGTGACAAAGAGGATGAAACAAGTGCATTTCTGTTGATGGAAATTACCTTGAAAAAACCATAGTCATTTGAATACGATTAGTTTTTATTATCAGTCACTTTAGCAGTCTCGTTCTTTTTCTCATGTTCCTCGTAAATTGCACTATTTAAATTGTATTTAGTTCTTGACTAATTCCTACTTTATGAATATGTATTTGTAGCAAAAATGTCTGTTTAGAAAGTGTACAAGACATCAAAAGATGGTCACTTCCTAGCTTTAATAATCCCAATAGGATAAATCACTCCTATCGGAACATCTCCAATCTGCGTCAAAAATCCTCTAGTGTCATGTTTTTTGTCTCAAGTACCTTGGATAAAGAGGTATGTTTAAAAACTTGAGACAATTTTATGACGTCATGATATTGGATGACATCAAGTAAAACATGGGCATGCTACGGTGAAGGAGGTTGATGTAACCGGGGGTGATCGGTGGAGTGTTTATGAGGAAGCTCCGCAAGGGACGTTACATGCCTCTGAATAAAAGTTCTGAAACGAAGTTAAGCGATTGTCTACAGCTGTGCTGTACTGTACTGCTAGTGGGAATACAAAGTTGTTGTTAGTCTTAGCCCCCCGAAAAGTAAAGTGCTACTATCTGGTAAGGGGAAAAGGGTATTCAAAATGGAAGTGTATAAGAGACAGAAGCCTAATTTTTGGAATAAATTGTATGTGAATATGCTGTTGACAGTGTTGATAAAACTCGAAGATATTTACATTGGTTTTGGATGGTGCTGTTGCTGATTAGTGTTTAACGCCCGTTTTTACTAATGAGGCATCACAGTCGGTGAACACTGATGGTACATGAAATGAAATGATAAATTGGGAAAGGATTTTTTAAGGAAGGAAACGTTCTTAGGGTACCTTCCCGGCATTTTGCATTTATGAGGGCTGAGGAAAACCTGGAAAAAACCTCATTCGGGAAGGACGGTCCTGATGGCATTCGAACCCCAGACCTCCCGCTCACGAATCCGCGCCTTAACGACCTCGACCACCCTTGGCGGTTTGGATGGTGTAACTAGGTTGATTACGTCATGAGCATAGGAGGAATCACGAGCTAATTGTTGCATAATTGTTTGTGCATGTATAAGTGCGGGATTAATTAAATGGAAGCCTTAGAAACGTGTACAATTTAATTAATCATGGTAGAGTGACCAGATACTGTTAAGCAAAAATCAGGGCATACAAGATGACCCCAGCTTTACCTAATTCCTTCAATAAAATTCCATAAACAATGACACAGTTTTAAAAAGTAATTAGGCATTTTAAAAGAATATAACGTGTTTTCAAAATATATACGAGTAAACAGCAATAAATACAATTATTGAAATGTTAACACATTAGAAAAATACAATTTTAAGCAAATTTTGTTGCTAACATCTTACAGTTTACTTATCGGCATTTCAATAACTATAAATGAACTAACACTTTATGTAGACATTTTCATCTACAATGGATCTATATTTTTTATTTAGTTGTACAGCATGTAATGATATTATATTTTACAGTAATAATCATGGAATATTGTATGTGCACAAATGAAATATTATTAGGTGTTCGAGATTTTCAGTACTTTTTAATGGACATTTCTCAGCAGTAATATCCATTACTGAGAAAACTCTCTCAGTGAGTGAATTATTGACCGGATGGCACAGACTAAACTGTACCCATGTTAAGTGCCTGCGAAAAGGGAACTCGTTTCTCTTGAAAATATTTGATTAACTCAACTGTACTTAAATGTACTCTTGTTTCAGCAGTGTTCCAGCCTTTAACCTTGTTCAAAAATGGCATATGCCTACATTTGAAACTTCATCAAAGTGATGGGAATCAATTAGTTGATAAAGTTAGCTATTTTGAACCCTGTCCCATTCAATTTCTGGATTCAGTCTTACCCAATCCAAAACGCTAAATTTGCTTCTCAATATTCTGTACAAGAATAAAACACATGCGTTTCTTAAAAGTTGATATATAAAC
This sequence comes from Metallyticus violacea, assembly GCA_030762175.1. Classification (NCBI taxonomy): domain Eukaryota; kingdom Metazoa; phylum Arthropoda; class Insecta; order Mantodea; family Metallyticidae; genus Metallyticus; species Metallyticus violacea. The sequence goes on from CM060833.1 coordinate 107,647,896, forward strand.
CAACACATTTTCTTCCATGCTTTTTAATTCAACTGAACTATAAGAGCTAAAAGAACACAGTGGCTCTGTCAACTAATTTTTGTGGGTAGAAACTCTCTTGACGTTGGAAATAAATTATAATTTCACTGAATGTTAGCCCAGGATTGTTCCCAAGCTTTCGGCCATATTCGACTCTGGGGCTCCATGGAAACAACGTCGTAGGTTTGTTTTGAAGAAGTATATTAATAGTAATGTAATTTACGAGTAATAGGTTTATAGATACTAACTATACAAGCTTTGAAATGGCATAAGAGCTTATCACATCCGTTTCGGTCCTTTACACTTTGTTCTAGCGCAAGCATATTGTGGTTCCAAACACACTTCTTAAAAAGTTGCGAATTATAGTATGACTGAAAAAACCGCGCTATATGAAATACAAATGACCGGCTGCTTCCAAATTTAATTTTTAGGTTCGAAATCCTCGTTTCTGAAAAACGTAGAAATTGTGGCATTATATGCATAGATTTGTATTTCGTCGTTTGCAGATGATGTGTTATTTCAGACCTTGCAGTGCTAACAATCGAGAACTCAGCTAAGCGTTGGCAATCCCTTTTCTCTCTCTTAAAAAGTGGATAAAGAGATTGCAGTTCAGAGTTAAAGAAATGTTTCCTGGATGCATTTTCCCAATGTTACAAGTAAAGCAAAATCTAGTTCTTACCTAATGTTCACCCGTCTTTTCATCTGCTTCTCCATGTTGGTTGGGACAGACAAGGGAATTTTAGAGAACAATGTGACGTAATATTTTCTAGCGTGGTCAGTTCTCCTGCTGTCCGCTAGTAGAGATTGTTTAGTACCAAGGGGGTAACACGCGCTCAGGCCTTTATTCTATTTTTAGGACCGAAGTTCTGTCCCTTAGCACAATCTAGTGATTTTGGTATTATGAGATTTATTAAGGTTCATCCATTGCATTGTAAAGGTTTTAATGTTGCTTTTAAGGTCCTTCGATTTTATTAATTGTAATAAACTGTGCTGTAACATTTTTGAAGTTACTGTTAAATCAGGGTAACACTAAAAGTATTTTAAATTTCCCCAAATTGATATTTTATAAAGTTTATTAACCTGATAATTTATTTGATATTTTAAATTTAAATTTTTATTACATATAGGTTACTGAGTTAATTTTTTAATTTTCAATTTCTGTTTATGAATATATTATTGTGTGTGAGACAAAGTTAAGCTTATTTTTGCATGTTAACCAAGTTTTCTTATTGTTAAATAAATCACAAATGTTGTAAATCATTTTCTCCGTATTCGAATGTTACATTTTTCCGGAAGTTTTCCTTCTAGCATACTTCCTATTTCAACTGCATCAGCGGGTTTCCAATTGAACATTATAAAGAATTTGGTAACAATTAATATTTAGCTTTAACTGCTTCCACTTTGCATTATACAACTAACGCTAACCTGACATCTGGAAATGTTTAATAGAAAGAATGATTACAAAATATTAAGAGGCAGTCATGCTTGCCATTTTAATGGATGTTTCTGCTGAAAATAAAAAAATTAAAAAAAAATCCCAAAATAGCTGGCAAGCATAGGCCGGTTTTATAATCACCGTAAATGAGAGATCTCTATGTTTTCCGCGCTTTACAGCAGCTTTACCATACTTTACCCACAACTCGATAATCCAGTAGGGCAAGGAGAGAAGAATATAGTAAAGAGATATGAGTGGTGCTCTGCAAAATTACTATATAAAATAAGCAATTTCACTGCATAAATACTACCTCGATGTTCTGCATTCATTTTCTTGCCAGCATTTTACCACATATGAGCAGCCTAACATAAATACTACTACTACTACTACTACTGCTGCTGCTGCTACTACTATTACTACTACTACTACTACTACTACTACTACTACTACAACTACTATACTACTACTACTACTACTACTACTACTACTACTACTACTACTACTACTACTACTACTACTATTACTACTACTACTACTACTACTACTACTACTACTACTACTACTACCACTACCACTACCACTACCACTACCACTACTACCACTACTACCATTACTACCACTACTACCACCACCACCACCACTACTACTACTACTACTACTACTACTACTACTACTACTACTACTACTACTACTAACGAAGAAATTATCACCTGATTTGTTTTAATATCATCAGTATCAACTGTTATTATTCGATGGAAGACTTTTCACTCATTGCTTTTAATGTTTTCCAGTAGGGAAAAGTATAAACTTAGAATTTCTACGATGATTTAGTCAGAATTATTAACAACATTTCTATTTAACATAAAAATTAATATTGTTGTCGTAACATGTGCAAGTGTGCAACCAGAAAATTATCGCAGACTTTAATTCACAAGAGCAGGTAGTATTATGTTAATAGCTAACCACCATCAATCCAATGACTTAATCTTTGCTATCAGTAGTAAATACTTCAGAATACTTACATTCCGTATGATTATTATTAGGACTTGGACGGAATATATATATATGCCTGATTGCTGTTTGATTTATTAAAACAAATAACAATAAATGTTCGTAATTTATGTTCAATTATGCTATCCTTTTATTTATGCAGAATCATTTGTAGGAGAATAGTAGCAGAGTTAATTTCGTGACATACACATTCAGAATTCAATTTCGCAAAATACAAACTACAGTATGTACCAAATATGTAAATTTTACATTTCACCCCTGCTTCAGAGGTTAAGGTATAGAATAGTAGTTTCTTAAGCTATAAAAATATATTTTTAAAAATAAAATTAAAAAAAATTAGATGCCATAATCATTCAATGCTGTGCGGTAACAAGTTTGACATGAATGGTATACAAATAAAATTTATGAATATGGCCGTATTTTTGGTCTCTTTATTCCAACACCTGTTGTGTCATCATATCGAAGACAAGTAGGCATTAGTTGTCAGCTGATAAAAATATATAATTAATATATATATATATGTATACATGGGTGTGTAGGTGTGTTTCGAATTGAGTGTAAAATTAAAGAATGTTATCGAGTAGGTATTTTCTTTAATTTTAGGTGTTCGTGTAGATAACTATGACACAAGGTTTTTCAATGAAAGGAAGGAAGTAAACAAGGCAACTGCGTCTTCTTTTTCTTTTCTTCTTTTTCTTCTTTTTATACCAATCTCTTTGTTTTAGACATTCTCCTTCTGAACCTCTCAATATCTAGAGATTTCAAACGTTTTACAACACTTCCAGAAAACTATCAATGAAACGTACAACTGGATGTGGGGGTGCCAAAGAAGAATTATACTTCGAAGATGGGCGAAACTTGAGCTGGCAAGGGTTGACAGAAGAAGAAGATTGCTCAGGATGTGCAGACTAAAAGAAATTTCATTTGAGCTGTCTAACAGCATCGGCGACTAGGCGAAATCTGCCAAACCTGGGTACAGGCGAAAAGGACATACCTTTTTGTAGAAGAAATGGTCAGCGAGCGTGTTTGACGACAGATTAACAACTTTTAGTTGAATCTGATTGAAAAGCTATCTGTAACTGTTTATGAGTGATAGTGAATCAAGTACTTCGCCTCTGATGCTGGCCGGACAATACAGGTTAAAAGTTGAAGTTATATCTGGGAAATGGACCAAAAATGGACACTTTCCTAGCGACAAATGGTATCAGAGCGATGCCTAAACCGACTTTCAGATGATTAATGTATAGATTAGAAAGATTTTGTAGGTGATATTTAGCCAAATTGGTTAACAAGATTTTGGCCGAGCAGAAAATCTTGCTAAGGAAAATTACACAATGACATGGAATAGAAAGAATAGTTTTAACAAACTTAATAATTGTTATAAGTGAAACTACTGCAATTATACAACACTCATGTAGGTTAAATCTAGAAATATTATATTAGAACACATAAAAATACCAAAACATTAATGAAAATTGACTGACTGACAGAGGAGTCTTTATGGTTTGACCATTGAGACAAACAAGTAGCGTGAACGGTGCATTTACCTAAATGTTTGGTATGGAAATTACGTTTATGAAGTCAGTAACAAACAAGGCCTGATTTAGAATACATCAGTAAAGAAATATATAACAATAACTAAAGAAGCAAAAAATGAATGAAACACTTAAATATTCACAGATTATCGTTCTCTAATATTTCGAACAACTATATCTCAGCTGAGCAAAACTAAATCTAAATTTATGTTTCTGCTAAAAGCTTACCAATATGTATAACAAACAAATAATAGCAAATGCTACCTGATCTAAGATATAGTTAACATAAACAGTGAGACAATAGACAGTTAATAGTAACTTAATAAAAATATCATAGGTGCAGCAATATTAAGAAATGAGTAAGATGAGCCATAACATGAAGTATAAACAGAATTATAGCAGTTTGGTAGAAGACTAAGCAGTGATAAAAACAGCATTAAGTAGCTTATTTCAAAGTCAAGTTATAAAACAATTAAAAGTCACCAAATTAAAAACACTGAAGAACTCGTAAAAGCTAAATAAGTCATCAATGGGATGGACTCGGAGGGTACGGATAATTGAGTTACTGCGGCGTTCCTTTGGCGTAACAGAGTCACCAAAAGCACTGCAGAGTTGATGCTGCATTAGGCCGCCTTACTAGTGGTGCCAAGTGGTACTGGCAGCCTAGCCGGAGGGTGAAAGGGGGTGCCTAACGAGTTTACCTTGCTGAGACGAGGAGGAATCTCACTAGGAGAAACTTACCTTATATAGGAAGCGTCCTCGAGACACCGTTCAGCGCTCACGTTCTTTTAGAAAGCTTAGATCTTTGGGATGACCTGAATCAGATCCTTAAAGATTCCTGAACCTCCAAGTCCAGACTAGGATATTTCAAATAAATGCATGATAATGATCGGGCGCACTGTTCAATGTTCATGAAGTGGGGACACTTGTGGATTATGCGTTCGCAGTCGTAACATTGGGAATTTATCAGATCTGAGGGCAAGATTTGTAAAACTTGCAGTTTTAAGTTTAATTTCGTTGATGACAAGGACGGTTATATACATTTTTAAGAACAATTTACATCAAAGGTAAAAATAATGATGCCTTTTATGATTATTGTCTTAAACATAACCAAGTTAATAAATTAAGAAATAAAATCTTTTAAGTACAATAATAGTGTTTAAATTATGTGCTTCATTTTTCCTTGGTTGAGTTTTGTGCCTATCAGTGTGCAAGCGAATATTTTGCAGTATGAAAAGCAGCCTATATTTTTATATTTTACTGGAGCCTTTGGTCAAATGAATAAAGTAAAGAAGTTAACATTAGATTAACACGGTACTTTTTTCTACAATGTATTTTAAATTAGGATGCTATACGACTCGAAATGGTACACTTAATACCACAGGATCTTTCTTACAAAAAGTTTTTCATACTTTTATGTATGATAATTCCATGTAAACTTTCTTCTCTTTTTCCTTTTCAGAGAAGATACCCTACATCTATGTGCCACTCCATACGCTCTTCAAATTGACAACAACTGCTGAAGGCTGTGAAGTTCAGCACATCAATTTTAGCATCCCTAGTACAGATATTAGTAGTTAACAGAAATATCTGTGCTGCAATTAATAACGCACTAATCTAGTATTTGTTGGATAGTAAGAAACATAGCCAGTGTTAATACGTTGAGGTACAGATATTTTCCTTTCTTCCTTCTCCTTAAAGAGGCTGAATAATGTAACAGATGTTTGGGATGATGGTAACATTGAAATCTACATCTCAAAACAACAAAATGTTTATAAATTAAGAGTTGTCAGAATCAACGAACAAAAGACAGTGTCGCCGTAGCAAGTTCTCAATTTGCAGAAACAATGCAACGCTGGCGATTCGAAGTGGTGACCGGATATACTGTGAAAAAAGGTTTGTAATATATTTTTACCTACAAACTGACAGTGGACCTTTTTTTTTTTTTTTTTTTTCATATTCCAATTAAACTGAATGACTTTTAATTATTGCAGGAATTCTAGACAAGTGCTCTAAGGTTGTAATGGGATTAAATTGGTTAATATTTTCATGAAAAAAGGGGTCTTATAAATTTCAAAAGAACAAAAATTATACACATAAGCAAATACAAGGTTAGTTTGATAAGTAATTTGATTTATGATATTAAAAAGAAAGTTCAGTCTTGCTGTGAATTTTTTGGGCATAATACCCTCGAAGTCCAACGCACTTACGCCAAAGTTTTTAACACGATTGCTGTCTTCAGTTTCTCCAAAAATGATGCGTAATATTCTCCAGTAATGGTTTTCCTTTCTCCTTTCTCCAAATAACAAGAGAATTCCTTTTGCGTCCCAAAAAACTGAAGTCATTACCATTCCAGCAGATGGAACCCATTTCGACTTATTCAGGGCCGGTTCGCCCCGTATGGTCCACTGTTTAGTTTGACGTTTCATTTCAAGTGCATAGTAATTAATCCAATCACAAAACGCCATAAAAATGGTTTGAATTCTTCTTAAACATTTCCAAATAGTCGGCCTATGTTAGCATGATTTCGCTTTTGCTCTGGAGTGATATTCAACTTGATTATAAGTGCAATAATAAATTACTGTTTACATACCCTTTGTTAATTATATGTAAATATTTCCATGTATGTTTACTTTAACAGCAAACTAACAGTGCCTTTATTTTATCTAAACTGTCAAGGAAAGAACGAGAATACTAGTTGGTGACTGGTATAACCAGTATTTATATTTTCTTATCTAAGTTTCCTCGGTTTGAAGGCAAAACACGATTTAAAGTTACTCCTATATTTTTTGCTATATACACAAGGTAAATGTTACTGTATGTGAGTGGTTTTTTCAGACTGAAATATTATGATAGCTGGAGTATACATGAAGGAGTACCATTTCTAGTGGTGATGTACATATCTGAAAGTCAAATAAGTAGAAAAATTATATCTATACCTTGTTAAATAGATATAATGCAATGTTATAATAAGAGTAATTAAACTGAAAAGTAAATATATTTATTAAGGAAGGTTGTATCATTTTAAACTTAAGGAATTACAACTGACCACATTTTAATGTAAATGCTACTAATATTACGTAAATACCGTAGAACTCAGGGCCTTCAATTAGTTTAGCAATTGCGCTTTTGTAATGTAAATAATAATAATAATAATAATAATAATAATAATAATACATATAACTTGAGCACAGAAATTTATTGTACATTGTTTATGGTACATATCTAGCTGAGATATTTTCCATACAAAATATTTATCTTAACCTTTTCTATTCATTACTGTTGTGAAAGCGTTAAGTAACCATTTGGTCAGAGGAAAGCATTTATGAAAATTAATTTCGGTGTCTACTTATTAACTTTTTAAATGTGTGGAGCAGAAAGCATTGCAATTCTCTTCTAAGTGAAGATTCATAGTATTCCAAAAAATTAAAATTTTCAGAAGTTATAGAAATTTGAAGTTTTATCCACACAATTTATCTATTTACACTTATATTCTTATGTTTCATTAATTTATGCATTTATTGATGCAACTAGGCACAATTTGCATATCTACCCCCTCTCACAATTAGCACAAAGCATGCGACTGTGACAACCACATTTGCCTTAGGGAAAGGGAAGGAGATGATGGTGGTGGTAGTCTAACATTAAGTTTTTTTTTTTTTTTTATATTAGCAGCGGAAATTAATTATGCAGCACATAAGTTTTTATTTTGGTTTAAAAATATAAATTGGCAGTTAAGAAGAAGATTACTCCTTTCCTTTTCACTATAAAGCACAATTTCAGAGATGCGCTAGCAGAAAAGCTCAAAATGTGAATTAAAGCTTACATAACATGATAACATACTCAAAACTATTTTTTGTTATAATGAAATGTTAATGTTTCAGTCATTTTGGTGGAATTCATTATGAGGTTAAAGCGAAGTATTGTTGGAAAAAAAATATTATTAATCTTGAGAGATCCAGGAAAAAATGTTGTTGACGAGAGCAACGTGTGCAGAGATCAATTTAATTTTCTTGCATTTAAGAATTTCCAATGTTTTCATATAAATTATTCTATGTGATTTCTTTTCATTCTTTATGTATATATTCATGTACATTTGGGGAAGAAAAATGTGGGCAGTGTGCTAATGACTTGCGCCATAGGCCTAAGACCTTTATGCACGTTCATTGTTCAAAAAGTACACTTTTTAGTGTTATAAATGCATCTGACTGAAAAGATTGGCAGTTACTCACACCCCCCCCTCCACCATTGGGCTGTCGGTCCTGGTGGTGTAGTGGTAACCATACTTGCCTTCTAAACCCAAGGTCGCGGGTTCGATCGATGGATTTTTTCGGGCGCAAAAATCCTAAGTATGGCTTCCTTCGGAAGGGAAGTAAAGCCGTGGTCCCATGTCGTACATTTAAGGCACGATAAAGAACCTCAAGCGTGAAAGAAGAGGCCTCTGAGCAAAATTTGTCGGCCGTTTCACGCCCTAAATAGAATGGGACGCTGATGACCTGAGATGTTAAAGAGCGTCCTTAAATAAACAAATGGAAAAAAAATCAATCATTGGGCTGGACAGGGAGGTGCAGCTTCTTCCCTTGCTTCGAAAAGTGCATGTTAAACGACGCCCTTAACGGAATCCGTGTCGGAAATTGCTTGTTGCTACTGGTGATATTTTCTCTCATAATCAAGCTGTCCACGACATCATTCATTAGGATTATTTCCCCTTGCCTATTTTAATTACATGTTCACAGCATTTTTGCGCAGTGTAGTTTTTTGCAAAATTCCGTTAAGTTATTTGGCTTCTCTTTTATTGAATTTTCCAAAATATATATTTTAACGGTATCTCTGATCTCTGCTCAAACTAATTCTATTGAACTGATTTCTGAATGGTATGGTGGGGGGCGCAAAGAAAGGATATTATTGTTACGCAAAGTTTTGTCTATGTAGGATTTTTCTGAGTAGATATGTTTGACTAGGAGGAAGTCAATTTTCCGCATATTAGAATAAAGTGAAAATCTTTAGCATTATTTGTAAGCCATTCAAGAATATGTCAATTTAGGGAGGCTGAAGTTGGCTTCCCGAAACTGGACATTGTGATAACTGGCGTTATCCGTTACCAAAACTAAATTGGAAGGGAGGTTTGAAATAATATGTTTACAAAGTCATGTATTAATGCATTCAAAGTTCACGTCATCATGGTCGTCAACTGTCTTTTAATGGGGTTTAAAAAGTATTAATCCATTTTTCATAAAAACCAGCTTCACTTCCTCCATGCCAATAATTAGCCGAGGATCCTTACTGCTAGGTGTCAACACATCTATTTCCCCTGGAGATTGCCAGCAAGCTGTAACTGAATGGGTCGAATGCAAATAGAACTCATCTAAATAAACAACGTTCTTGCTCTGTGCTCTGTAATTTTGAATGACTCTCAGATAGCGTCCCCTCCAGGCTACAATATCTGGTTTCTCAATTAGTATTTTCTTTTTGTATTGACATTTTTTCCAGCTGAATCCCCGTTTTCTTAGCATTATTCCCAAGATACTCACTGCCGTCATCTAATTAGCCTCTTTCCTTAACCTTTTGATGGGCATATGGGGGTCTTTAGGGACCACACACTACTATTTTGGTTTATATTTCCACAATTATTGCATGTATAATGTTAACGCTAAATGACTTGTGAAATGATATATCACATCATGGCGTGAAAATGCAAAATATAATAATTTTCTCGGAGTTATTCAGACTTAGCACAAAGATGAACGGCAATGGGCACTTGGAGCCTTTGAAGACCCCAAGAATGTTTTTATTGTGTTTAACAGATTTTGTAAATGATATTATCAACTATAATTATACAACTTGTCACTAATTGGGGGAGGGGTCAGTCACTTCAACAACAATAACAACAACAAAATTAAATAACTTACTCTTATGTAGACTACTGCTGTTTATTTGAAGTTGAAGGTCGGAGTCTGCTATTCTCTGCACGAGCTGATTAATTTGAAACGATATCCTCAGCAGATTTTCCAATTTGTCATTGGAGAGACGAGATCTATGTTTACCCTTGATGAACTTTGTCTTGCTAAAAGTCATTTCATAACTATACCTTGATACAAAAAGACGCAGCATTTTATATTTACATCACATCAAGTTTTCGAACTGTTTTTCTGGGTGTATATTCCAAAATTCTAAAACTATTATTATTATTATTATTATTATTATTATTATTATTATTATTATTATTATTATTATTATTATTATTATTATTATCATCATCATCATCATCATTATCATCATCATCATTATGCTTTTTTTACAAGCGCACTTTAACATCCCAGGTCATCAGTGCCCCAATTCATGAAACGATCAATAAATTTTGCTCAGAGGCCTCTTCTTTCAGGCTTGAGGTTCTTAATATGCAGTAATTGTACGACATGGGACCTGCTTCTTTGCTTCCCTTCCGAAGGAAGCCATACATATTTTTACACCCGAAAAAAATCCATCGATCCGGCCGGGATTGAACTAGCGATCTTGGGTCTAGGAGAAAAGTACGGTTACCAATACATCACCAAGACCGACTACTCTAAAACTGAATTAGTTGTTCGTTTCTCTTGAAAAACACCTTCTAGTTCTGAATTCTGCTGGAGATCAATAAGTTAATTTTTCAGATTTCTAATTTCAGGTCCTAAAATTGACAATCCAACTGCATCTGCTGTCGTTACTGACCAGGGCTTTTCGACTAATTGAAATGGACTTCAAAGCTTTTCAAAATCATTAAATCTTATGCTAAAATCATGGTGAAATAGAGTGGGAAATTCTATGAAGGAATTCAAGTTTTATTTCTTCCTCTGAGTTTTCTTTAATAAAAGGTTGAACGTATGGGAAACTAGTAAAATCGCTATTACTCATTTCTTCTGTATATATTTTGATGTTCCAAAGAAAAAATTGCATTTGTCAGCTGAGTAATGTTTTTGCCCTTGCATCCCCCCCCCCCAACTTGGACATCATTTAGTATTCCTGTTATATCAGCTAGAAAGACAACCTTTAATCAGGATATTCTTTATCTTGTTCACATAATTATTTCATGGCAAAGTTTAAAAAATTGCTCAAAACTCTTTCTTAACTTAACCACCTTACCTCTCTGTGATATATAACATCACCATACTGAATTAAGTTATTTAGGAAGTCTATGTGTGGCTTAGTTCACGTGACCTATGAAATTAACAATGCTAATTACTTTCTTAATTACAGATTTGAAAGTCTCATCAAATTTAACAGTAAGATTTTCTCAATATAAAATACAATGGTAGTTAGTAACTGGTCTCTGTTTAACAGAAAAAGAAATCTTATATGGGAACCAACCACTGAGGAGCAATCATCAGCACAAACTGATATAAGTCCATTCAAGTCCATTTTGTATTTATCGAAAAATGATTTAACTGCTTTAAAAATGTATTTCCTGTGTAAGAACTGACATAGGTATTACTATTAAGATAATCCCTATCTTATTACAATATTTGACACATAAAACAACTGAGAGGAGCTACTAATGCCTACAGACGAATCAAGAGCAAGCCTGAAATAGTGACATTCAAGAATTTCTTCCAGAGTGCAAAGTAGCATGTATCTTCATTAACTCTCCTAAAACAAGTGAGGTCAGAAATTTGCAACTTTTGTTGTCACTTTTTATCTTATTTGCATTTGGATATTTAGAAAACAATATTTCACTTATGGCTAGACAACTCTCCTTCAAATCACTGCATCTGCAAACTGTTTTAATTACTGCTAACATTTCTGTTACTTGATGAGCTAGTTTTGTTTGTCAGTTCATTTTGATTTATACTAGTATACGTTATTTTTTGTTTAAATACTATTGATATTTTTAATGTTTTTAGTTTTTGGCTCTCAAATTAGATTATTTTGGATACTTAGCTGCCATAATTTGAATGCACAGTATTATATTGCCTGTTATGATTGAAATGTTTATAGCCTCCTACTATGCCATGACATAATAAACACATGGCACTGCCTTCCTTTTTTACAGGTATGATAAAAAATATTTATGCTCCTAGCTATTTAGAAAGATTTCCTTTCTCTTCCAATTTTCTCTTTTTTCCTTTTGAAAAAATGCCAGCCATTACCAAACACAGCCTTTTAACAAACCTCCATTATGAATCAACTGTTCAAAGTGAAATAAACAGAGCAAATTCAGTCACTTGCTCTCTTTTAGAATTTAAGAAAGACTAAATTTCATTATTATAGCTTTAGAAGACAAGGAACAAATTAAAATGATCTGCCAAACAATAATGTGCCTCATTGTTGAACACCTGTGCTACTGCTATTCATTATACATGGTTATCCAAAGTTTTCTATAATTTCACAGATATCCAAGTAAATGTAACAAAGGTAAAATTACTTCAAGCAGCATGAAATGTACTCGAGAGCCTCCTGCAGCCAGCAGGCTGCATAATGAGTATTACTGATCTAGACAGACATTGAAAACTCAAAAGTAGAGGATGAACAGCCAAATCATTAAACAAAATTTTCTGCAGAAGCTCAGAGGCTTCTACTAGGGATTTCCAATGGAGCTTATATGGATTAATGAATGCAGAAAATTGTGCAAAGCATCCTTAATCCAATTTTGACCTGATCAGTAAACTAATTAAGAGCAACAAATATGCCCAGGCTGCTTCCCCTTACTATGTTCTACTAACATAAAATTTCAGAGAACACCCACACATGTTTTCTATTGCTTTACATGCAGTGGTCAATATAGTAATCTTCTTCAACTTATGTATTCACTTTTTTACACTTTACTCCATTCACTTACACAAAAGTAAGACGCGTTTCTGGAGAATCTCTCCCATCTTCAGTTGCTTACTGAACCGCTGTTACTCGAAACTATGGCTGGACAAACGGATGTTCCTGTGGTGGCCTCTGTTGGTTGAAGTAAGGGAGTAAAGTGTAAAAAAAGTGAATACATAAGTTGAAGTTATATTGCCACTCCATTGTCAACAGCTTTGTAAGTACAATATTTAGTAATCTTCTATCAATACAAAACCCAGGAATTTCACTTCATCAGCAAAAATGTATTCATCACAAGAAGCAAGCATAAGCATTTTATAATAATTTCACATGTTAATCTTATTTTGATTTAAAGTAAAACACTAAAAATCATGTCATCACATTAAAACTCTCTTTAAGTTTCACAAACACACTTATAAAAGTAATTTTGGTACATGTTTCGTGAGGTACATTCCTCACATTGTCAACCAAAACGACGAGTACCTCACGAAACATGTACCAAAATTACTTTTATAAGTGTGTTTGTGAAACTTAAAGAGAGTTTTAATGTGACGACATGATTTTTAGTGTTTTACTTTAAATCAAAATAAGATTAACAAAAGTTTCACTGTGTGGATTCCAAAATTCCGTAAACATATTTCACATGTTATTTCACACAAAAGAGGAAAAAAAGAAGCCTTTGGCATATGAAGAGACCGATTACATATTGAAAATTAACAAAATATTCTTTTTGTTCAAAATGCTTGCACTTAAAATCTTCAAATTTTCTGTGTAAATTTAAAAGCTTATGTTACACCTTTGCATTTAATTTCAGGAACATATCCAAAGAACAGGTGAATTTCTGAATTTCACAGGTATATCCCCTTAAATCGAAAGTTTTTACATATACATTGAATTATTATTTTATTCAATAATGAGGACAATTTTATCAATGATTTCTTAAAGGAAATACTTGGCTTGAGAGGATATGTTTAAAAAGATGATAAATTATATCAAGATTCTGAAGAGGGAAGCCTCAATACATGCACATTTTCAAAACATATTAAGTAATTTGGTTGCATTCATTGCAATTTCAATAAACTAATCTCTGCTCATTATGCTTACATACCATTAACATACTTCTTAATAAGTTGTATTGTCTAAGAAAGTCACACAATATACATTTTCCACAGTAGCTCTGAACTCCATTTGAAATTATAATTACTAGAAAAGGTACTTCTATGACAATTCCTATTGTTCATTTTTCTTAATCAGCATATACTTGCTTGTTAATGTTTCTTTATTTGATTCTTAAACCGTAGATTAAAAGCATGGTGGTATTTGCTGCAGTCAGCATCTTTATTTGCAGTCTAGCAACATCCACAGCAATAGAGAATGGAATTACAAAGGTACTGTTATTTTATAATTTTCTTTTGGTTCATTGCTTTACACCACTCCTTGCTTTTAACTGCATAAGTTACTCATTAATAGTTATCTGTATATCTGTTCTCATTGATCATCCAGTCTTTCAATGAACAGTATATGGAGCATTGCCAATAATGTTGTGCAGTTGGATAGCATTCATCTATGGCATAAATATATGTGAAATTGCAACAGGTGGATGAACAAATACACCTTCCTAACAACAAATTAATCTTAAGCCACTCTAGATCATATTAGTTCACTGTAAAACTGAAACATGTCTTTAATGAAATATAAGATAGGAATATGCCACTAAAATAAAATAGTTATTTTGACCCTCATGATCTCTGTTCTGCATCATTATGTATTAGTATATACCAAATATGAAATTTAAACTTTAGGTTATTTCATATAAATATTGTTGAATAAATATATATAATGTAAACATTAATATAAAATGCATAATTAAAAAGAAAGCATCCATATATAGTAGTAACTTAAAATATTTCTATATGTAGAGTTTCTTATTACATATTTAGTTATGTTTCAAATTTAAAACGAATTGTGTTAAATAGATATAATGATGGAAAAGATAATATTTTCTATTACAGACCTTTTAACAATATTTAATAAACCTTTTAAAAAAATCAGCATGTATTATTATTATCTTAATTTGATATTATATGAGAACAAAACCATTATTATAAAAGTTAAATTCAATTTCCGGATAGAAATATAAACAAAAAATGCAGCTTTTAGGTGTAGAGTAAGATAGTGATATGTTGGCTAGTCATAGCCTAGTTGTTGTTGTTGTGATCATCATTGGTTTTTTACTCATTACAGTCAATATAATGACAATGAATACTTTAATACAATAACCAAATCAGTATCAACAGGCAAGAGAGTAACTATTGTAGTATACAACATAAATTGTAAACTTAGAACATAAAATTTACCATTATATAAGTAATTCTTAGAATTATTGTATTAACAATTAATTTTGTAATAACATAACCTATAGCTAAAAAATATCAAGGAACTTTTCTATTGTGTAAAAAATATTTTCCAAAATCCTTTAAAGATAGCCTGAAATCTAACATGGACTGAATGTCTTTAAAATTATAATCATACAGTTTATTATACAAAGTAACCATGTAATATCTAATTCCCTTGACATACAGTATTTATTTTTTATTTAATACTCTTGGTACTATTTTATTTCTAGTATTACAGTTATAGATTAAATTATTTCTTGTGTAACTTGTAAAAGTTCCACATAAAACATTAAACAAAACTATGCATATTCAAGCTAGGGATCACTAATATGTTTAATTCTTTGAAAACAGATGTGCAGGAATCAGCTTTCTTAGCAGACATATATCGCATGGTCTTATTTTGCATTTTAAATATAAATTTACTCTCTTCACTATGATCACAAAATATTGTCCATACTTCAGCAGGAGATGTTATGCATATGCAAGGTCTTAGTATCTCAAAATTAACCACTACTTTAAAGTACTTAATGAGAGATAAAGTTTGTTCAATTTTGTTAACAAATTTTTTCATAAGAATTCTCAATCCAAATATTGTTCCAACTAATTCCTAGAAGGGAATTTCAAATGAAACTTCTGTGTCACTTAACTTAATATTAAAGTTCTTAACCATGTGTTTTATTTATGATAAGAAGATATTGTTAGTGATTTATTTGTATTTATGACAAATTTATATCCAAAACACCAACTCTTGATTCATTTATTTGTATAAACTATATATTCCTTCCCCCAATTATAGGATTATTGTTATCCACAAATATCCTAACAAAGATTGGATTTACACATTTCAGCAAATCATTTAAAACACAAAAAAACTGAGCAGATCTGAATATAGCACCCTCTGGCATTCCATATTTGATTATTTGTTTCTTTGATTGATAATTATTTAAGATATTCTATTTACTGATTTTAGTTATTTCTTCCATTTATTGGTAATTATTTAAGCATGACTTAAACCAATCTCATGCTAATCCTCCTATCCCATAATTCACCAATGAAGCATTAACAGCCTTAAATGGAACACTATAAGTGACAGAACCCTTTATAACTTCTGACTGTGTCAATATCTGACTGGCAAAATTACTTTGGTATAAAGAATCAACATTTACAATCATATATATCTTACCTTGATAAAAAGAAACAAAAAGTAAAAGTAAATTGCTCATTTTAAAAATAAAAAGTTATTTTTAATTGGGGAATAATAAAGCATAGATATCAGCATGTTGGAAAGTAGAAGTAATTCATTTGATTGCACTAAAAATTAAAATCAATTATTGATTTTTTTTTGCATGCTTTAAAGTAAATAAATTATTTCAAAACTATAACTAAACAAAATTTATCAAATTTGTCACTCACAGATTACAGTGAAAAAGAGAATATATTATTCATAGTATATTAGAGCAATCAAGCAACATTAAAGTCCTTGGCCTACAGATAAGTGACACCTTGAATTGAAAAGCTCACATTTATAAACAATGTAATACAGTTTTTTTCACACTAACTCCATTCACTTACATAAAATTTGGACATATGTTTCGGGAGCGATCCCTCCCATCTTCAGCCTGTTGACAAACTGTTGTTAAACGTGGCGAGTGGGTCTCTTGATGTTCTTGTGGCGGCATCTGTTGGTTTTATTAGGAATTTGCTGAGTTCATCCAATGGAGGGAAATGGAAATTCATCAAATTATCCTTATTTTTTGTAATGAAAATGTTTTCCCAAGTGGAAAGTTCTATTGCATTATGAAGTTGTTTAAGTAGTTTTATCTCTGGTTTAATTTCATGATTTTTATTCCAAAAGTGCGCTGCTATTGCTGATTTATCAATTTGTTTTAAGCGAATATTTCTGAAGTGTTCTTTTTTCCGGATTCCCAAATTCCTCTTAGTTTTTCCAACGTATTTTTTGTCGCACTCTGCACATTCTATTTCGTAAATACCTGACTTTTGTTCTGTTGGTATGTAGTCCTTTACTCTGTAATCTAATAAGTTCTTTATTAAAATTGTTCTTTGGAGCTAACATAATTCCTTGTTCTTTGAATATCTTTTTGAACTTATTGTGGTAAATTGGGTGGTATGTGAAACTTTTGAATTTGTACCTTTCTTTTGCACTTTTAAGAGTGGAAACATCTCTTATTGTTTTTTGTTTTTTGGTTTTATTGATGATTTTTATTACTGTGTCTTTGTTGTATCCATTAGTTTCTCCTATCTTTATGATTTGTACTCTGTTTCTGTGAGTGGAATGTTAACTAATCTGTGTGCTAAACTATAAAACACTGCATATTTATGTGGAATGGGGTTAAAACTGTCATTTTTTATGTAATTTTCTGTGTGAGTATCCTTTCTATGAATTCCAAATGTAAGATAGTTTTCATTTCTTATGATTTTTACATCTAGGAAGGGGAGATATCCACTTCTTTCTTCCTCTATGGTGAAATTTATAGATTTGTGCTGCAAATTTAGAAGTTTTAGTGCATCTGTTATATGTTTTTTTGGAATTATTGCAAATATGTCATCCACATACCTATACCATGTTTTGAAGATTAGAGGGAAGGCTTTGATGATATGCATTTCAAACGAACTCATAAAAAAATCTGCTAGAAATGGAGATAACAGGTTTCCCATAGCTAGTCCCGAGACTTGTTGGTTATATTTTATATTTGGTTATATAATATTTTTTATTGAAAATGAAGTAAAGGACTACATGCCAACAGAACAAAAGTCAGGTATTTACGAAAAAGAATGCTCAGAGTGCGACAAAAAATATGTTGGAAAAACTAAGAGGAATTTGGGAATCCGGAAAAAAGAACACTTCAGAAATATTCGCTTAAAACAAATTGATAAATCAGCAATAGCAGCGCACTTTTGGAATAAAAATCATGAAATTAAACCAGAGATAAAACTACTTAAACAACTTCATAATGCAATAGAACTTTCCACTTGGGAAAACATTTTCATTACAAAAAATAAGGATAATTTGATGAATTTCCATTTCCCTCCATTGGATGAACTCAGCAAATTCCTAATAAAACCAACAGATGCCACCACAAGAACATCAAGAGACCCACTCGCCACGTTTAACAACAGTTTGTCAACAGGCTGAAGATGGGAGGGATCGCTCCCGAAACATATGTCCATATTTTATGTAAGTGAATGGAGTTAGTGTGAAAAAAACTGTATTACATTGTTTATATATATATATATATATATACCACTCCATTGTCAACAGCTTCGTAAAAACATTTAATTAAGCTCACATTTATTTCATCACCTCTAAACTTAGCTCTACATACTATGCAATTTATTTCTTATTATTTAACCTGAAGTAATTAAGACATTGAAAGTTAGGTTATTTTGCTTGTTTTAATATAGTAACAAATTAATTTCATACATACATATATACAGAAAGTTAATAACCAACACCATAAAATATTTGCACTCTGCACAGAGGGGTCTTAGACAAACAATTTTAGATATAGGGCCCAGAATAAAAGGTTTCAAGTTACGCGTTAGGGCGTAAAATTTCAAAACAGTATGCATGCCTTTAACTTTTATTTTTAATTGCAAATTAAAACATTCCAGTCATACAATAGCAGCATAGACAGAAAAGTAGTGTGATGTGGGTGCCATCTATTAGGGAATCTTTCTCTGTAGATCTCAGTAGCTCTTACATCAAAACCTCATGCTTCCCCATAAGTCAGGTTCATGTCAGCAAGTTTAGAAAAATTGTAATCATTCTCAGTTTCTTCAATTTGTAATTAATTTGATGATTTATTATACCTTATATTTTATGGTTACAAAATAAACAACTATTGCATGATTCAATTGACAGATATCTTGCAACATTAGGCAAAAGTAGAATTGCAATTTCGTTTCTAACAGTTGAAATCCTATTAGTACACAGTGACATGCAATTATGTGGTTAGCCTGAAATTTTGCACCTAATTTTAAAGCTAAATTGTGAAACTGCTGTTAATTGGTTATTAACACCAGATTTATTTAGATTTTAAGGAGGTGTGAAGCCATTTCAATACATTAATGCTATTTAGCTTACTTATGAATTTCTGAGCATCAAATTGCAACTATTTCAGTAGCCTATAGTTTCAACATTTTACATGTGTGTGATCCTTGATATTACTTTTCTAAGATACTTCTATATATAACGAACATATTTGGTATTGTATAAAATATAGTGAACTTTTGTAACAGTGGTGTAAATTATTAACATTTAAGAGAAATTGAGTCGAAATAGTAACATACACACCACTAAAATTGAATTAAATGGAAGACTAGTTTCGGGAGCCATCGCTCCTATCATCAGTTCCTGGTCGACTGCCGGCCTCGTTGTTTGTGATAGATCGATTCGTCTCTGGTGGAGGTTTGATGAACTTTTGTATTAGTACATCACTTGGCGGGATTTCGAAATTAAAAACTTTCTCCTTATTCTTCCAAATATAGATATTTTCCCAGACTGTAAGTTCAGTTTTTCCTTTAATATATTTAAGTAATTTTGGGTTTTTATTAATGTTATGTTGTTCTTTCCAAAAGTGCCAGGCTACCGCCGATTTTTCTTCTTGTTTTTGATTTATATTCCTAATGTGTTCTTTGGCTCTTGTTTTTATGTTTCTTTTGGTCTTTCCAATATAAACTTTATCACAATCATTGCAGTTTATCTGATATATTCCTGATTTATCTTCATCTTGTAGGCTATCTTCTTTTTGTTTTGAGTTAAGGATATTTTTAATGGAATAATTATTTTTTGGAGTCAGAACAATGTTGTATCTTTTAAAAATCTTTTGAAATTTATGAAAGGTTGATGGATGGTATGTGAATTTTTTGTATGTCCTGTTTTTTTCTTTGATAGGAGTAAGTGTAGTGTTGTCTCTAATTTTCTTTTTCTTCTTCTCTCTGTCTATTTTCTTGTGTACAACTTCTTGTATAAAATTAAAGTAGATAACCCTGCAATACCTACAATCTACGGTCTCCCAAAAGTACACAAGCCAGGGAAAACTATGAGACCTATCATAAATAACATAGATGCTCCAACCTATAAACTAGCAAAATGGTTGACTTACAAACTTTCTACTTTTCCAAGATTTGAATCTCTTAGTATAAAAAACTCATTAGATCTTATTCAAAAAATTAAAGGCATAAAAATAGAAAAAACAGATACCTTAGTTTCGTTTGATGTAACAGCACTGTTTCCAAGTATTCCTACACTAAATTTATACTCCCTGATAAAAAAGTGGTTACAAAAAGTAGGAATAACCACAAAAGATATCCAAGAATACATCATATTAATCAGCTTATGTCTAGAACAAAATTACTTTACATTCAATAACAAATATTACAAACAAAATTTTGGTCTGACAATGGGTAGCCCACTATCACCAATATTGGCAGACATTTTCATGAGTGCATTGGAAACTAGAATAGTAAATAGTTTCCCTTGGATATTTAAGACTTGGTACCGTTATGTTGATGATATTTTTGCAATAGTACCAGAAAGACACTTGGATGATGCACTAAAGTTGCTTAACTTACAGGAAAAAACAGTTAAATTCACCATGGAGAGAGAATGCAATGAACAGTTACCTTTCTTGGATATTAAGATAATTAGAAAAGAAAATCATCTAAATTTTGGCATATACAGAAAACCTACACACACAGATAACTACATTAAATGTAACAGTTTTAATCCAATTCCCCATAAACATGCAGTTTTAAATAGTCTTGCATACAGACTGGTTAATATTCCAATGAACAAGGAGGAATATAAACTAGAAATGAATAATATAATACATATAGCTACAGAGAATGGCTTCAAACAAGAAGTTGTACACAAGAAAATAGACAGAGAGAAGAAGAAAAAGAAAATTAGAGACAACACTACACTTACTCCTATCAAAGAAAAAAACAGGACATACAAAAAATTCACATACCATCCATCAACCTTTCATAAATTTCAAAAGATTTTTAAAAGATACAACATTGTTCTGACTCCAAAAAATAATTATTCCATTAAAAATATCCTTAACTCAAAACAAAAAGAAGATAGCCTACAAGATGAAGATAAATCAGGAATATATCAGATAAACTGCAATGATTGTGATAAAGTTTATATTGGAAAGACCAAAAGAAACATAAAAACAAGAGCCAAAGAACACATTAGGAATATAAATCAAAAACAAGAAGAAAAATCGGCGGTAGCCTGGCACTTTTGGAAAGAACAACATAACATTAATAAAAACCCAAAATTACTTAAATATATTAAAGGAAAAACTGAACTTACAGTCTGGGAAAATATCTATATTTGGAAGAATAAGGAGAAAGTTTTTAATTTCGAAATCCCGCCAAGTGATGTACTAATACAAAAGTTCATCAAACCTCCACCAGAGACGAATCGATCTATCACAAACAACGAGGCCGGCAGTCGACCAGGAACTGATGATAGGAGCGATGGCTCCCGAAACTAGTCTTCCATTTAATTCAATTTTAGTGGTGTGTATGTTACTATTTCGACTCAATTTCTCTTAAATGTTAATATTTGGTATTGTTCATACATATTAGCAAAGTTGAAAGTTATCTTTCTATTACATAAAATTTTCTATACTTAACAGAAACATATAATATAGATAGCAGATATTCAGGTACAAGCTCCTCTTAAAAAATTAAATATACTGATTCTGCCTTGTGAATATATGGAAATCATGGGAAGAAAGCATGATACAAACAACATTTTCCTTGTTTGTTTTTTCTTAAGTTCAAAATGCTGTCAAATGAAAAAAAAAATATATGAACTAAGACTCGTTGGATTAATGGAATCTCTCCTCTGATGATGCCCAACAGAGTAGCAGACGAAATGCCAGGTGACATGATTTCATTAGCCTGGAAATAACTTTTTACTGAAACCATATAATTCAATCTCTATTTTCTTCTTTGATTTCATGGTCCTTCTAATACTGAAATAACTTCTTGGTTGTACTACAAGCTATAATTTAGTTTTTGGGGGAGAGTGTCATGGATTTATCAGCTCCTTCCCTTGTAAATTATCATTTTTGAACTCTTGACCTTCAACACATTTTATCCTTTTAACTTTATTTAGCCAGGTTTTGATAAAATATGACATAGTTAATGTATCATCCAAAGGAACTATTGACAGCATTTAATTTTAGTTATGCAGCAAAATACTAACATACTACTAAAAATATAATATATATTATACAAATTTCTTTGAGTTCTTGTATGGTATGGAGTTCATCCTGTACACAGAATTTTTAATTAACCTCAGAAATAATCACAATCTGTTAAATCGAGGGAGCAAGGGGGCCACAAATCCCTATTAATAACTGTCTTGTGGAAGCACATTGTGAATTGCTCTCATGGAATTATTCGCAGTGTGAACAGTGGTAGAGTCCTATTGAAAAAATGCATGATCGCGCTCTCTACTGGTTTATTCTCTGAAAAAAGGGGTTAGTATGGAATTGACATGAGTAACAGAATCAACTGTATGATCAAAAAAAAAAAATTGATTCTTTCACCATTGAGCTAACACATGCGAATCGTATATGAATACACGCTCTGCCGTTGTTGTTTTTTTTTTTTTTTTGATTGATTTATTTATGGACGCTCTTTAACAGCTCAGGTCATCAGCGTCCCATTCAACTCAGGGCGTGAAACGGCCGACAAATTTTGCTTAGAGGCCTCTCTTTCAGGCTTGAGGTTCTTTTTCGTGCCGCAAATATACGACACGGGACCCACGGCTTTACTTCCCTTCCGAAGGAAGCCATACTTAGATTTTTACGCCCGAAAAAGTCCATCGGTCCTGGCCGGGTTCGAACCCGCGATCTTGGGTTTAGGAGGCAAGTATGGTAACCACTACACCACCAGGACCGACATCTGCCGTTGTGAACACACGAGGTATATAATACACTTTATGTATACTATGGAATTAAGAAACGAACAACACAACGCACATCCGGGAACACGCTACGACTGCGACAGTCAGCAAGGTCAACAAGTGGGCAAGCAGGATTGTACCCCTTCCGCATCTATGCAAATGAGTGGGGGCTCGCTTAAGCGAAATCCCCGCGCCGGGGGCGAAAGCAGTACTGTCGCAATATATATATATATTATTTAGGTCTGTGAAATATTAAAAATCTTTCTGTCATACTATATAAACAATAAACATAAAAATAAATTTCGTATAAGATTGTGGTTTACTTTAAAGGTTTTTAATGTGGAGGTTCCTAATAAAAGAAAAAAGCGTTGCCTCCGGGCTATGAGCCTGTAAATCCTGAAACTTCTCTTTAAAATTGTTCAGCTGTCCTGTTGAAATAAAAGAGAGAAGAAACCATAGAATTTCCAATATTACATAAATTCTGTTTTAGAATTATTAATGAAACATGTATTAATTTAATACTACCTCAATTATGAAAATACTGTTAATTTTAAAATGAAGAATATCAGCTAATGTACGAATCTACTAAATATGCTTATTTCCGTAAACATACAGCTATGTAGGCCATATTTTTTAACTCTTATAAGCCTCTTGCAAGAACAAATCATTGATGTTGGTCATAAATTGTCTGTTTTCCCGGTCTGATTCCTTCGTGTCGTTTGTAACTCAACCGATAAGAAACTAAGAATGGGTGACTGGTCATTGATCTGAGAAAGACAAGGATGATAGGACTATATCAGCGGTTCCCAAATGTCTTGCATGCACGATCTAGAGTAAAATTATTGACGAACTCTCCATTCACTTCGCTACTAATAATTAATTTACAAGTTTGGGCGCACACTTCAACAACGTAACATCTATTCAATCACACTAGCTATTGTTGCACTGCTGCATAATCATAATGCAACAGTTGGTTTAAAGAGGTTTAAACATTCTTAATGAGGACGGACGTGAAAATGATAAGTTCTTAAATAAAAGTATTTCCCCCATATGTACCGCGACCCCCTAGGAGTCCCGACCCATAGTTTGGAAGCTTCTCATTGAGATGGTTTGTCCGTCTTTAACAACGGTTCCATCCACTCGTGGTGAGGGTAGACAGTTTACAGATTCTCCTTCATAACACCAAGCCTATGAAAGTTCGCACTAAGCCCATTTTTTGAAGATGAAGGTCCATCACACTTGAGGAATGAATGCCTAACAGAGTGGGGAGGCTCAGGAGTTAACGCTTGGAACTCGCATTCGTGATATTGGTTTCAAATCCTTTGAGGTCGGTCGTTCCGGCCTGAGTTCTTTCGTGGTTTCCTCTGATCACTTAGACGAATGCTGGGACAGGTATTTACTTTCCAAAAATTTCGTCATGTCTTGTCTTGTTTATAGCTTCAGGGTTGCAAGGCGATGTGCGGCATGCAGTGGTGGAATTTGCTCAGCGTCTAATGTAAAAGCAGCCCTTCCGAAGTACTCGGATTCCCTGCAGGGAGGGAAGAGCCGCGTCGTAACAGACCAAAAATAGAAATCTGGGTACGTTAGGGACCTGCTTGCATCCATACCTGGCGCCCCATAAACTTGACCTGACGTTATCTCTTCCTCCTGGAGGTCCACTAGGAAACAAAGGCCCTCATTATACTGCCGTGTTCTCAATGTGGCAGCTAATATTAACATGGTTCCTTATGATTTCAAAAGTGATTACTTTTTGGAGATATGTGACCACAAATTCTTCATGGCCATTGATCCTTAAAGGTGTATCTAACCACACTTCATTGTTTATGTCCTGCAGGCTTGTGACCATCTCTATGTTGCCAGTTATTGTTAGACATTCCAGTAATGCTATATGGTAATAATGTTTAAAGAAAAGATAGCACTTTTCAAAAGAGAGTGCAGAAAATGTTAAATAATGTATTTTTAATTTGCAATGGGAAAGGAATGTGACCACGTGACCTTCTGGCAGAAATGTTTCTATTTATAGCTTTTATCACTGAATTTTATTCACAACTCTTTGATTTATCCAAATTCTCCATATACACTGCACACTTCTTTATAAGCATAATTTTTTAACTCACCTTCCAAAGAACTAAAGGCTGAAACAATATTAGTCACTGTCCATACAAATATGCTTCTCATTGATTGATTGGTCAGAATATTCATCTTTAAAAAATATATTGATCAAATACTAATTGCAGCCTTGCTTTTCTTTATCACAAATTTTACTAGCAAATTAGTCTTCCACCTTCAAAGTTTGTATAAAACTGGTAAGCGAAATGGTTTAAAACAGATATCAGAGCAGAGTTTGTGTACATTGCTCTTTATTCTCCAAGTTCTAGCAGTATTCATCTATACCCTGGTTGCATGAATATAAGAAACCTCCAATTCTTTCCTTAATTATATTTATCTTCTTACTCTTTCTTCCTATTTCTCTCCCACTTCTCCTTAACTTTTCCTAAAACTCTCCCATTTTCTGGATTTTTTCCTTAACATTTTTAATACCACTATGTCCTTCTGTAATTTATTCCACTTATTTTCCCAAATTTTTCTTCACCATTATTTAACCTTTTGCAATCCAATAAATAATGGGACTCACTAACTACGCCCCCATACATGTTACATCCTTCCTTATCATTTCCCCTTAATCCTTTCAAGAGTATTACTCCTGTATGCATCCATGCCCAACCCATCCTTCAAATTTGATCAAAAGTTTCGATATATTTCTCTCGCCCCCACTTTTTAATTCTTTTTTATATGACCAAGGAACATTTATCTTCTAAACTAGCTCAAAACTCTTACTTTTCAATATCTTCTGTCTTCTGTCTCAATAACATCCAGAATCTGCTAACATTACTTTCTCTCATTCTCCATATATCCCCCATTCCTACTTCTTCTAGTACCTTTCCCACCTCCCCATACCAACTCTTCCTTCCTAAAGCCTCTTTTTGATAGATAAAACATTCCTTTGGTATATTTATACTGTCTAATTTGAGGATACGTACCAATACTTCATTACTCTCTCTGCAATTAAACCTTTCCTCCCTATCCTTCCTAATTCTACCAAACTAACCCCCCCTAGAAGAACTTTCTGGTAATCCCAATACTTCTCTGCAGAACATTCTATGAACAATATCTACCTTTCTCCATCCCTCAGAGACTCCCCAAATTTCTACTGAATACCACATCCTAGCTTCAACCACTGCCTCGTATAATCTCTCCAACCATTTCATAGATAATGTCGGTGTCTTATACAAACTTATTCAACAATTCTCATTACCACTTTGCCTTTAAATTGTGCACATTTGGCCTATGTGTTGATTACTTCCAAATCTCACCCCCCAAATAATCAAACCCCTTCACTACTTCTACTAATTTGCCTTGAATATACCATTTTTCATCTTTCCTTAACTTTGTTCCATTTTTAAATACCATTATCTTTGATTTTTTCCCCATTTATCCTTAAGCTCCATTCTGCACAATATCTACTAATCTCATCTCAATAGTCCCCTGCAATCCTATCACTGTTATTGCTCCTGTTATAAGATCATCAGCAAAACGCAATCCTGGTATTTCCCTCTTATAAACTCTTGGGCAATGTCTATTTTTTCCTCTAATCCTTTCAAGAATATCATCTATAAATTAATTAAATGTACTGGGCTTAGTTTATACCCTCACCTCAAACCAGTTTTTTTGGGTCGTATAATCTGTAATTGTATTTCTATCATACCTAACACAAAACCTGTTTCTTTCATATAATTTTTGTAACCACAGCACACATTCATGATGACAGAAGCAAGAATATTTTTCAATACTTCAATAATACAAGTAGAAAATACGATATTCACTATTACTTGTATATGCAATAATATCCTGTCCTGTGACAGATCATTACTTTCATTGGCAGTCAATCCTAAACTAATAGCTAACCATTCTGGCTATTAAGTAGTTCTCAATGGATATACCCAAGTTGGTAATACTCTGGCAAAAATATTGTATGATAAATATGAGCTATTTTCAGAGAACTACGGTAATGGGTGCATGTTCTCAAGGGAAATTTTGGAATTTGTTTTAGCTATGCCTTTCTGAGAATTTGTAATTTAATTCTTCGAAATGTTATTCTTGTTTTATAGTGAAATGAAAATTATTTAATAATGATTACACATTATACAAGTGGTTAAATGAAATTTGTAGGTATATTGATAATGATATTCTTCATCCCACTACAAGCATAAAAGCCATTTACTTTCATAGTACTAGTGTGTCATTAAATCTACTCCTAATACTAACACAGCATTTGGTGACTGCTTTGTCCATCATTTATATGCTTTATAGATGAGAGTGTGCTTGAACAAAAATTATTACATGTTTATTTCTGCAAAGAGTTTTAGACAATCTATGGTGGTTCCCAAACATTTTATAATGTAAATGTTTTGCTATAACTAACTAGAAGGAATTGCAAGTTTTGCATTTCAGAAACACATGTTTACCATGATCCAATTTGCTGATTCAATGATTGATAATTTAATTACCAAACTTTGAAAAATAGATATAATGATATTATATAAAATTTTCACAATTGTATGCAATACTATTTTACACATATAGTGCCAAATCTCTTTCCTTGCATTCTTTTTTTAAAAAATTAGCTGTTGGTTACAGTCTACCAACTTGGAATGCACAATAAGACAGCTAGATAACCTATGTTCTGAAATCCCATATTTGACTTACAGTAAATAATCAAAGCCCGAAAGTTAGGCAACATGCCTTTTCTATCTGGGTGAATATATTTAAGAGTCAGATAGAAATTAACATGTTTCCACAGGGGTTCGTAGGGCCAGTTTTTATTTTGCCATTCCCCCTTTTTGCATATTTTGATTTCTGTTACCTATTTTAAGGTTTATAACTTTTTTCTGTGATTATTTGCACATTTTAAAAACCACATAAAGAATTTCAATATATTGAAGCGAAAAAAAGTTTTAAAAATTAAATAGCATGTTCACCTCTCAAAAATAGCTATTGAGAATCTTATTATACACTTATTTCTTTTCATGCAGCCAAAATTTTCTCCTCAAGCCATCCTCTTAAGCTCTTTAAACAACAGAACCTTCATTAGTGAAAGGAAAGCATGGTTACCTCATGTATACAAATATCAGGAAACAGAGAGAATGAGGAAAGTACAATAGTTCTGAACAGTCATGACAAATGACCTTGTATCGATCTGCATGAGACAATTCTAGGAATTTTGTGGTGGGGAATAACTTTTCAGCTGCATAAATGTAACAAACAATAGCAAGCAAGAAAGATGAGAGCAATATAGCTGTGTAACAAACCAACCCTACAATGTGTTAAATGAGAAAGTACGAGAGATATTTACTTGATTCCCCTATAAATGCATAAAAGAAAATAAACTTGACTAGAAACCACTGTGCATTTTTTGCTCATTTTCCAGGACTATTCAAAACTACTTTACTTTGTCTTGATCAACATTTCCATGATGTCCTGAAAGATGTTCTGTTGTAACTGATAGGAGTCCTTCTGAAATAGCTTGTTTTAAATATGCTCCAATCACTTCATTGGAAGTAGAGTGTTCTTTTTCCATGATGATAAATGTTCTCTCTGACAAGCATCTCACTATCAGAGTTTATATCTTGAGAAAACATCTTGTTGCTTGTAACCAAGAAAAGTAAGCTTAAGTACCTGAATTATTTAATATCTTAAATACCTATTTTCATTAATAATGAATGATGTTACTCTCTATTTTCACTTTTAATAAATGCCTATTTTAATTATATTGCTGCCTATTTTAATCAAAATAAATGCTTGAACTTCTAGGCTCTGTTAATAATATAAACTTTAAATATTCTTAATGTCAGTATGCTAAAATTTTCTCCAGATGTATATTTATAATCATACAAAAATGTATAACTTATTAAAATGGCAAAGATTAAATTAATTACATATAATTAATAAATAGTTTAATAACAAACCTTTAATAAAGTGAGTATATATAAAACAGCCTTTTTGTTCCTTTTGTTCCAGAGTAGCTTGTTTGAAGCATGCGAGCCAGAGCAAATGATCTCAAATGGTAAAGTATCAAACATAAACATATGAAATGAGATGTAAATTATGCATGGTGTTTTTCCTTTGTGGCATTATCCAATCAAAATATTTGCATATATCCTGCTAATCAGTAAAGACAGAACTTTACTTACAAAGTACACTTGGTGTTATTATCTTTTTCAAAGTAGTCCCCATTGAGTCATATGCACTTGGCTTAACATATCTGCCAGTTCTGGAATACTTGCTGGAAACCTTTTTTTGACATCATATTAAGAACTGCCTCCACCTTCTTCACAAAAGTCATTGTTGAACCAAAACACTGGCCTTGCAGCTCAATTTTGAGATGGGGGAACAGAAAAGCCTTTCTCAGCTAGGTCCAAGCTGTATGGAGGTGAGGCAAACATTCTGTTTTTTTCTGACCAAATGTTAGCAACAATGTTGCAAACATGAGGGCATGCATAGTCATGGTGGACACGTGAACAAGATTGATGTTGATTAACCATTCCACAAATCGAAAAACAAATCATCATAACCTTTTCTGCGAACCAAACAAACCTTGGCCTTCTTGGAGTTCAGAACCAGGCTTTTTCCAGACTGAGCTCGCCTGTTTGCTTTTAGGGTGGTAATGGTGAAGCCAAGTTTCATCACCTGTAATGATAGAATTTAGGTATACCTTTCCATGCCCCACTACCAGATGCTTAAGTTTACGACACATGTGCATTCACACCATCAGGTGTCAGCAATCTGTATACTCATCTGGCACAGATGTGTCTGAAGTGTGCGCGATCATGTAGAATGGTGAACATACTATCATGGGAAATCTATAACATTTTGCCAGTCTAACCACTGTTATTCCTCAATCTTCGCCAATAAATCATGGCAACTGTGTTAATCATGGTCTTATTCACCCCAGATGGTTGAAGCATGTGAACAACCCTGCCCTCCTCAAAGCTCTTTGAATGACCAAAGTAGGCCTGATTATGGCAGAAAGCATCACTATATGCTTGCTATAATGTCTTATATGCTTCCATAACAGATTTCTGTAGACAAAAGCAAAATTTCAGAACAGCCTACTTTTCGATACGAAGTGACTCCATTTTACACAGTAAACATTTGCTCTTTGCTGATATCCTTTACGAAGACACATGTGCATATGTACTTTCAATTTTTTCCACCAATCATATGAGATCTGTGCTTCTCAAGAAAAATAGTTTTACTATTGTATATTCACTGCAAGATTAGAAGAAAAAAAATCATTCCTAGTCTTTGTTGACTGGCCCTTATACTTTCCTAATCCACATTAGATGCAGATCAGACAGCTTCTCTTTTAAGTTTTCTTTTTATACTTTAATCATAACATGTCATTAAACTTTTTTTCATAATTTTCTTTCTTGCTTAGTACAGGTTTTTGGAAATTTAAAATACTTTTAGTTTTTTGGCCACATGATCAAACTAATAGATACAAATCATATGTTGTCAACTTTTAACCTGTCCCTAAATCCCTTATACATTCCTTCTTTCCTTTCTTTTTCTCCCCTTTCACCTCTTGTGTATTGCTCATATGGAAAATACATGTAACCACACATGGAGTAATTTGAATGTCCAATGCAAACAAAGACATTAAAAGTGACCTACTGATACAAATGATCAGACCTACCTGTAAAATATGTTTATTTTTCTGGAGTGTTTGGTAAATATAAAATATCATTCTCACAGGGCTAATACAGACAGTTGCCATGACTGAATACTATAGAGTCAGAAGATGGAGTTTTTTGTTTTCCATTTATAAATTTGCCATTGGAATGACATAAAAACTTGCTCATAAGAAATTTAAAACTAGAAATACTGTACAAAAGCTGAAAGACCATGAAAAAACACAAATTTCTCTTAAATCATCAGAAATTAATTAAGATTCTGCATTACATGAACTCCAAAAGTGTATTTCAGCAATGAATTAATGCAGATATAAGATATGAAGGCATAGAGTTTAACTTTTAACGTTAATTTTTTACTATGACTTGATATGATTGAAAGTCACTATGAAGGCACTGCTAAAATTTATACCAATATTCTACTGATTTTTTATAGTTATTTCTATATATACTGATATTCAGTTAGTTTCAAGCACCATTTTTAGATTTTTATGCCACAAAATGCAATATATTTGTCTCTTGTATCTCAGAATGAATGTAACTTGTTAGAAGTTATTAACAAAATAAAACATTTTCCTTGAAATGACAGATAAAGTAAAAAAATTTAGTGAGGCCAAAGCATTGCATCTTTATACATATAATGACAAATTAAAAAAAAAAGATATGATTCAGTTGAATTACACACTCTTAAAGCTTCACTTACTTTTCATAAATGTATGGAACCGGTTTCGAGAACATTTAGTTCCCATCTTCAGCCAGACTAAAGTTCAACAAGTTCAATCATACAATGATATCAATTAATATGATTGACTTCACTGTGCAAGTTCCAATTTACATTTAAGTAAAAAAAAAGGGTTTGAATTTAATTTGAAATACTAATTGGAACTTGTACAGTGAAGCTAATCATATAATTAAGCTCATTGTTTGATTGAGTTGAACTACACACTCTTACTGACTCCATTTACTTGTTTAAATTTAGCAAATGTTTCACAATCATCCACGTCATCAACCATCAATGATTAGCTGCTGATGCAGACAATTGTCTGCTAAACATGTACTAATCTTGAACAAATAAGTGGAGCCAATAAGAGTGTGCAGTTCCACTCAATCATATAATGTTCTAAATTAAAGGATTTGAATATTTTGCAGTGTTACAGTTTGTGTATCTGGTTCAAATAATGAAACTACTTAAATGTTTAAACAGATTAAGTAACAGTTAATTGCTTTTAGTATTGTTTATTAATAAGAAACAACTACCCAGCTTTAATGATATAGTTTGAAATCCAGAGGAAAGATAAGATCCACTCACAATGCCATCATACTAATATGAAGAAACAACAACTGTATTTTCATTTACTTATTTTCATTACAGTGCTGGAAGTTTGTGATGTATTAAGGTAACAAAGATTTTTTCATCCAAGTGCAATCTTTTTATTTATTTTTTTATTCCCTTTTGAATCCATTACAGATTATAGGGTTACAATTTGTTTCGTCTATCTAATCATGTACATGATATCATCAGACTTACCAAGAAATATAACAGATTATAGCAAATTAATAAAAAATAAATATATGTAAATCAATTAAGAACAGAAACATTTCTTTTTTTTTCAACTGGTAAAATTACATGAGTTTTGTCAAGTACTTCTGACTACATTGAAATATAGGAATATAGCACTTTTATTAGTAAATGTAAGATTTTTGCTGTAGTGTCCATGGAATAGTTCAAGAAAATATCATAAAAGAGGAAGATACACCTAAATTACAACAATAAAACACTACAGTAGTAAGTAATACAATATAGCACACAAGTTTTGAGCATTTGATTGTTAAATTTGATTCCATATTAACAATTGCAATATTTTTCCATTATAAAAATAATAGCAGTGAAACATGTTATATAGTAAATTATAATTAATATGAAAACACTAACAGCATTAATAATATTTTGAAAGATTTTCAACAATGTATGTTTATCATAATTACTGGGAATATAAGTCTAATTATATATTCATTTTTTTTAACAAAGTTTCACACACAATAGCCTATTCATTTAATAGCTTTGTGAATACCAAACAATTTGTATTTTATTTATTCATCCTTTTGATCATTTTACATGATGTAGGACATGTCCTAGAGCTACAGTTGCTATTTACGTGAGATGGGCTTCGTCCAGAGTATAATATAAACAATACACAAGTTTAGTAACTATACTAGATTTATAATATGCCTTATTTAAAGTTCATATATTCACTTACTGAATAAAAGGTATGTTGTAGTAGAAAGGCTTTGACCTCTTTATTGAATTGTTTTATATTGGTTATTTCTTTAATATTTATTGGTAGTTTGTTATACATTTTAATGCCTACACTTGTGAGATTATTTTTTAAAATATTTGTCCTGCATATCTGAATATGAAGGTCATTTTTCCTTCTTGTATTGTGAGAATGAATATCTATATTTGTACATAATTCTCCCTGATATCTCTTAATATGGTTTACGACCTCTATTATAAAGAGGCAGGCTAATGATAGTATATTATGTTTCTTAAAATAGGGGTCTACAGGATGTCATACTATCTATTCCACTTATAATTCTTATTGCTCTCTTCTGGATTTTAAATACTCTCTCACATTTTTCTCCCCAAAATTTTATTCCATATTTTAATCCACTATGAAAATAAGCAAAATATACATTTTTCAATCCTAATAAATTCAGTGGCCTTTTTAGATTTTTAAGCATATAACAAACAGAACTAAGTTTAGTCGCTAAATGATGAGTGTGAGTATTCCATTTAAGGTTTTCATTCACATGTATACCTGAGAATTTTGTTTCTCTTTTGTACTAAATAATATTTCCATCATATATAATTTGAGGTTTAATATTGTTTTTATATTGCCATCTATGAAATGTCACTGCAATGGTATTTTCATTGTTTATGATTAGTTCATTTTTTTTAATCCAGTTATTGAGGCTATTCATGATGTGTCTACTTTATTTTGCAATGCAGTATCATTATCTCCTTTTATAAGAATGTTTGTATCATCAGCAAAAAGAACCATATCGGCATTTTGAATATTATTAGGCAAGTCATTTATATACATTAAAAACAACAGAGGCCCAAGTAATGAACCTTGAAGAACACCTCTCATAATTTATTTTGTATTTGATCGATAATTACTTATTCTCAGTTGTTTTTCATATTGTAGATCCATAACTTGCTTCCTATTGGTGAGATAGGATTCAATCCACCTATTCATGTTTCCTCTAATTCCATATTTGTACAACTTAGATATTAGGATTTTGTGATCTAATACATCATATGCTTTAGTAAGGTCTAAAAAAATTCCTATTGTCGGTATATTTTTGTCCACTGCATGCTGAACTTGATTCAGTAATTTGGCTATGGCTGTTTCTATAGACCTGTTTTTTTCTGAAACCAAATTGAACATCAGAAATGATGTTATATTTTTCCAAAAAAATTATTAACCTATTGTACACTAATTTTTCAAAAATTTTTTGAAAACACTGACAGATTGGTCTATAGTCTTCTTTCTTTGTTTTTTCTCCTTTCTTGTGTATCGGAATAATTTTTGCAATTTTAAGCTTATCAGGGAAGATTCCCGAGTCAAGCGAAGAGTTATATATGTTAACCAAAGGGACTTCCGCCTGTTCTATACATTGTTTAATCACATAGTCTGGTATTTCATCTATTCCAGATGAATATTTGCCTTTCATTTCATTGACTACTTTTTGTATTTCACTTTCTGTAATTGTATTTATAAAAATAGAATTATTACTATTTTTTATCTCTGTTATGGTTTTACAGTGAAAATGTTGGGAGTGATTTGAACTAAGAAGTTTGTCTGGTATTTCTGAGAAATATGTATTGAAAGACTCTGCAAGAAGGAGGACTTCTAATTTTGTTACCATCATTAATTAGTTCTGTTACACGCAGTTTAGAGTTATTCTTCCCAGTGCCTTTGTTTTATTATTTGCATTTAATATGATTCTTTCATTTTCTTGTCTTTTCCTTCTAGAATTACTTTGCAATAGATACTTTTATATTTTTGTACATAACTCTTAAAATCATTATTTATATAACCCTGTTTCTTTAGTCTACACAGCAGCTTCAGCTTATTACTTGAGATTTTTATTCCTTTTGTTATCCACCCATTTTGGGTTTGACTATTTATATATACACATTTTTGTGGGAAGGCAATGTTAAACCAATATATAAATATGTTTAGGAAGGTGTTAAATTTTACATTTAAAAGTTCCTGAAGGATCTTCTCCCATGTTTCCTGTTTTAATAAGAAGTTAAATAAAGTTATGCTTTCTGGATTGAACGTCCTTTTCATACATGTACCTGTTTTCCCTGTTTGTATAGGTACTAATACATTGACTTCTAATATTTGTCCACAATGATCAGGCAGGGCTACATCCTTAACTAATGATTGTTTTTGAACTTTAGATTTGTTGGTGATCATTACATCCAATAATGATTTTTTTGTATCTGTTATTCTTGTTGGTACTGTTACCGTATTAACTAAATTGTATGCAGAGAGCAAATCTTTTATTTTGTTTACCTTATTATCCTCCTCCAAAAAATCTACGTTCCAATCTCCACAAATTATAATATTCTTATATTTTCTAGTTACGTGGAATAGAACTGCATCTAATTTAGTGAAAAATTCATCGAGTTTAGTATTTGGTGCCCTATAAATGCACATGATAACTACATTCTGATCACTAATCTCTATCAACGATAACTCAAAGTTCCTATCTTCCTTGGGATCCTTAAAAAGAACTATATTTCTGGTGTTTATATCTGATCTAACATATATACACGACCCCCCCATGTTTATAGGCTTTCCTACAAAAGGAATCTACTAGCCTAAACTGTTTCAGGTTAGTAACTATTAACTGCTCTAACTTTAACCAATGTTCAGTTAAGCATAGAACATCTACATGTAACAAATCTACATTTAATAATATATCTAGTTGGTTTATTTTATTTGTTATACTCTGTACATTTTGATGTAATATGCATAATTTATTAACCCATGTTTCCTTTCCACTATTATATACCTTTGATTTTATATTTTGTTGTTTCATTGTCTTCTCCATCTACCTTAACTGTAGCTAGGTTTCCCTTTAACTGTGAGTGAATAACTTCACACAGCAATCTGCCCAATTTGTGTGATCATCTGCGGTTGAGGTGCACACCATCCCTTCCAAAATCATTATTGTGCAGCCAAAAGTTTCCATCCACCATCACCCAATTTTTCACATTACAGAGCCAGTTTAATTCGCTGTTTATTCTTGCAATCTTTCTCTCACTCACGTCATACCTTCTTAGCACATCACTTATAACAATTTTCACATCCGGTAGTCTTTGTAATAATGTCTGCCAGATCCATTGTGTCCCCCATAATTTCTTCAGCCATTATTCCTCGATTTACATCATTCGTTCCTGCGTGGGTAACCACCACTTTTGGCTTACATTGCTTAACGTTTATTTTCTCTAACCTGTGTTTAAGCTCGTTTAATTTTATTCCCGGCATGCAGTGCACATCATAACCTCTCTCTCGGCACAGATTTCCGGAGAACTTGAGCATGCAATCCCCAATCACCATTACTTTTTTGTGTCTTCCTGAGGTACCGGAATTTTCGTAATTAAACGTGTTTTCATTTACCTCACCCTGCAATACCTCAAATCTGTTATGCATTGGAATGACCGAATTTACATCTTGTTCACCTCGCATGGATGTTGTATGTTTTCTTCTCTCAGGTTTTCCTTTCACTGCATTGGCAAAACATTCTCTTCTTGTGCTCTTAATTTGGTCTTTAAATCTTCGTTTTCTGTCTTTAATGATTGAATTTCTGTTTGAGCACTTTTTAAATCTTTGTTTAACATTCCGATTATCATCTGAACGGATGCTATCACTTCCGCCTCGTGCGTCCTACCAGCTACCAATCGCGTTTCTCTCCTTTCTTCCATTTCTGTATTTATTTCAAGACTACCTTTATTTCCTCCAGTTTCCACATCGCTTCTACTTTGTTCGTCGTTCTTCTTTCTCGCTTCACTCATTGAATTGCCACGATTTTTGTATAAATTTAGAGTCATATTTCGCGTAACGACACCACGCGCCGCCATTTTGTATATATTTGTGAAGCTTGACTTACATGTCAGCAATAAAGATTGGGCACATTGATTCATACTCCACAGTTTGGACCCTAAAGGCAAGTACAGGATACATTAATTGTCTTGTTACCATCCCTATGTTACCAGTTCTCATTAGCATTCTAGTAAAGCTATGCAGTGGTATTTAAAGAAAGGGGAACACTTTACAAAAAAGAATGAAGAAAATATTTAACTTAATATCTTTTTCAACTACACTTATGGTAGAACAGCCCTCTGGTAGAAGAAATCAAATATGCTCAGTCTCATTATATATGAATCTTGAAATCTCAAATCAAACTTAAGTAAAAATATCTCTTGTATCAGAAAGCTTTTCCCATGGCTCCTTTAATTTTGGTATTAAGTCTAAATAACAGAAAAATGGTCCTGAAAAATAATTAATCAAATACTCTTAAGAAAATTCTGAAAAATGCTTTTTATTGATCTATCATGTTGTCATGAAGACGGCATTTTGCAATTCAGGGCATTTCTCCCTAATGGCACATTAGGTATCTCGGAAAAGACATAATGCACTTGATTGCATGCACTGTTTGCAATGTGGAATGAAATAACACAAAATAAATAACATAATATATCTTAAAAATAACTAATGTAGGTTCTATTTTCCCTCACAAAATCCTCAATAAACCACCAATGTTCCAATGTCATGCTATTTTCATGCTTCTTAATACTAGTGCCCTTTTCTGATGTTCACTCAAAATTCTCATAACTATAAATTCATTTTTATCTGATCAACATTCTTTTTGAAAAGGAAAAACAAAACTGAATGCTGCATCACACTTACTTAGTCAAGAAAGTAGCCCTTTCCCCTACCAGACCTTCCTTCTCGTAACTTGCTCATGCCAAAAGGTGTTGTATTGCTGTATATAATAAATAAATAGTGTTTAACGCTCGTTTTTGCTACAGAGGCACCACAGGCGATGGACACTGATGATACATGAGATGAAATGATATATTGGGAAAGGATTTATTTTTATGGAAGGAATCGTTCCAGGCCTAAGTTTAGGGTACCTCCCCGGCATTTGCCATTTATGAGGACTGAGGAAAACCTGGAAAAAACCTCAGTCAGGAAGGACGGTCCTGGCGGTATTCGAACCCAGACCTCCTGCTCACGAGCCCGAGACTTAACGACCTCGGCCATCCGTGGCGGTTGTATTGCTGTGTTAACAACATATCTTTCATAACTACAGATGCCAAATGTAAATAATAATAATAACAACAACAACAACAACAAAGTACATCATAGTTTTCCAAAGTGCTGTTGCTTCATTGAGAGGTTGATGTCAGTATTCCTGCTTTCTTCATTTTCACTAGAGAGTACAGATAATGAACTCAGTGTCATCTGTGACATTGTACTACATAGGTAAGTTTTTATTAGTTTTAGCTTACTGAATGAGTGCTGCCATTGCTGTAGTGACAGGAATAAATGGGGAAATGCTGTAGAACTAGATACAGATCATGAACACTGTTGGCGATAGAGGATTTTCAACAATTAATAGTTCAGTCAGGTCCTTTATTGTTGAAAGTTAAAAATCACTTCCATCATAATGGATCAAAAACTAATCAAATGCTGAGGAAAAGTAGGTGATAAATATGTAGCACAATATTCACAAAGTTTTGGCTTTTTTTGATCATTTCCTTTTCAGTTAAGATACTGGGTTTTGATAACTGGAGCAGTGAGAATTTAGCTGAGATGGTTTTCATTCTTTCAAATTATACCTTAAGCTGCTGAATTATGATGTCCAGACAATCATTAAAAACAAATACTGGGACCCTTTCTTCTGCATTTTAGATTCGTTCATCAACTGCCAATTGATCAAAAAACTTCTTAACCTGGCATAGTGTTTTGAAAACAGAGTCTATTTTCAGGAATGTGAGATTTCTTTTGCATCCTTTAAAACAATACTCAAAAATTGCTGCCTTAATTCCATAGTATTAATTCAGGCCGCTGAAGCGACCGTCAATAAATCAATAGACTTTTCTTGTAAATATTTTGGTACACTGTAATAATTTATACTGGAAAACAAGCATAACTACAAACTGAGAGGTATTGAGTCTTTTTTAAATGCAAGAGTCAAATTTGTTTCAGAAGAATTGTCCCAAGATGAAAAGTATATTCTCAAGGCATATCATCACCTGCAAAAATCCACTTTTCAATATGAATAAACTGCCAAATATAAAGACTATCTCAAAGAACAAAAATTTTTCAGTGTGCGTTTAGTTGTTCCATTATCCCAGGTACTTTTTAATTCCTGTCATCGCAGTAAAAATTAACTAAAAAAACACATAAATTTCCTGTATAGTTGTGCAATGGTCCCTTAATTCTGAAATGTGACTAACAGAATCATTTGGAACTAAATTGCAATTATGACCCACAAAGTGTATAAAATCAGCTAATTGATACTTCTACCTTTTCTATTCATATTATCTGCACAATCATACTCTTGGCCACAATACTTGTTAAGATCTAATTTGTTGTTTTCCAACATCTCAATGATTTTCTTTTCAAACAATTTTCCAGTTTTAATTTTATAATAATAAGAGCTGAAAGATCTATTTGTTAGTGGGTTTTTTTTGGAAAAAGGACCTTTAAATTGATGAGGTTCTAAATTATTAATTTTTATTTTTAAATAATCACTTAATTCTTCAGTAAAATGACTACAATCAGTATCAGTTAAATGTGTCACATTGTCAATACAGGAATCTGTTCGAACATTTTATGAAACATTCTTAGATTTATTTGTTATATTGCAACTTAAGTTGCCAACTGACATACATTCATTGTCAGATTTGGAACTAGTTTGAGAAAATGAAAAGGTTATGCACATTAGAATTCTTTTATTCCTGTTAGTATGGGGGCAATATGAATGAAAAATAAATCAGTTAAGTACAACTATCTAGTCATTTAATGATTTGGTGCTCTATGAATATTATTTCAAATAATAATTTATTTAGTTTTCATCATATTTTTCCTGTTGTGTATAATCTTTCACATTTTAGACCATGAATGTCAGTCCCTGTAATATATATGACCAACATCTATATTTCCAGTGATTTCAACAAGTTTAATAATTAAATCTTGCAAAACTTTATTTCTGATAGTTTTCCTCACAAAGTTTTATTCTTTTCGCTTAACTTTCTGTTGGTATTGGTAGCCTAGTGATAGCCATACTTGCCTTATAAACCCAAAATCGTGGTTTCAATTCTGACCAGAGTGAATGGATTTTTTTGGAAATAAAACTCCTAAGTATGACTTCCTTTGGAAGGGAAGTAAAGTTGTGGGTCCTATATCATAGATTTATGGCATGTAA
Source organism: Metallyticus violacea (assembly GCA_030762175.1). Taxonomy (NCBI): domain Eukaryota; kingdom Metazoa; phylum Arthropoda; class Insecta; order Mantodea; family Metallyticidae; genus Metallyticus; species Metallyticus violacea. The sequence goes on from CM060833.1 coordinate 107,688,296, forward strand.
AAAAACTTCCAGCCTGAAAGAAGTGAGCAAAATTTATCAGCTGTTTCAGGCCCTGAATTGAATGGGATGAGGATGACATGATATTTTAAAGAATGCCTGTAAATAAACCAAATAAATAACTTATCTTTCTGCTTTTATATATAACTCTTTGATTTGTATTATATTAATCAATATTTTCTACAGTTCTTAGAAGTTGTAAACAATAGCCCATCAAAATCACATAAATTTCATTTAATTGGAAAAAAGATTCATAAATGGTCTACTGTCATTACTGCCTCTTGCTCAAATATTGAAGTGAAATAATGTAGAATGTATAGTAAACTATATGAAATAAAATTTTTCACCTCTTAAAGACCCTAAAAAAACTGATTGGAGTCATGATAGGAGCAAGTCCAAGAACAACATGTAAACCACTTTTTAAAAAATTAGGCATTCTTTCTCTTCCTTATATCTACATTTTCAAAATAATAATGTTTATTCGTAAAACTATCAATAATACAGAATAACCCTTCATTAAGAATAAAGTCCATCAATACAATTCAAAACAAAATTCAAACCTCCATGTATATAAGCATAATACCTCCTTATGCCAAAGAAGCATATTGTGCTCTGGCATAAAGATACACAATAACCTGAACTACTTAAAAGAAATACAAGACAAAAGTTTCAAACAGTCCCTAAAGTCACATCTAATTAACCAATGCTTCTACTTCTTTCAAGGTTTGCTTGAAAATAATGATATATAACTATTTCATAACAGCACTATGTCTTAGGTATGAGAATGACAGTGTATTTCATCTAAGTACTTTTACCTTGATATTATTGTATGCATCTAATTTTATCATGTTTTTTACTTTTGATATTCTGCATATAATTCAGCATTTTATTAAGATGTTAATATTGATTGTACTACTATGTGCTAAAACTATCAACTAGATCAATAGACAATATGCAATAATGTATAATGATCTGAGGTAGCAAAGAATCTCACATAGTTAAAGTTCTGTACAAATAAGCCTTTCATTAGTATCAGTCATAACTTATCAGAGGGTAATGATGTTTGTGAGGTCATAATTAATATACAGATGACACCCAAGATTCAAAGCATAAATCTTCAGTCTTCTATGCTGAAACTCTAATTAGTTACCATGCCCTCCAATCATGGAACCACAAACCTTACTCATCTGATTCTATATATCTGTCTAAGGCTGAAGATCCATGGTATGAGTCCCTTTTGTAACCTGAAATTTTCAAGTCTAATTCTTCCTTTCCTACTAATGTCCTATGCATGGCTAGTATGTATTTCTGCATACAGATGACTTTAGAACAAATTATAGACTCATTTCAAATAGATCTTATGCATTTTTGTATATTTATTTAAGTAGTTAACATTTTTTTTTAATTGTAACATTTGCAGGAACGTATCTACTCTGGTATTCCAATCCATTAGTATCTGAAGATTTAAGTGCAGCATGGGTAAGTATTTCATTTGTGAATTTACTGTTTACATAACTATGCACATTAATAAAAACTAATAATATAACTCATAGCATATGTCTGGTTAGTCATATTAAGGAGAATTCATTATTTGCTCATTTAGAATATAGAGTAAAGTAGTATATTTATCTCCTACACTAATGTAATCAACTTGTTCATACTAAAATTTACTTATATAACAGTAGGACAAAATTTTGAAGCACTTGCTTCCATCGTCAGCTGTTGACTGGCTACTGCCACTCAAATTGGTGACTGGATCCCAAGGTGTTTTTTGTGGCAGTCTCTGATGGTTCTAGTAGGAACTTGCCAAGCTCATCCATGAGCAGAACATCAAAATTCATGAAATTTTCCTTATTTTTTTGAAATGAAAATTTTTTTCCCAAGTGGATAGCTCCATTGGATTGTGAAGCTCTTTCAGCAGCTTTCCCTCCAGTTTAATTTCATGATTATTGGTCCAAAAGTGAGCTATCACTGCTGATTTATCAACCTGCTTAAAATGAATATTCCTAAAATGTTATTTTCTCCGAATTTCTCAATTTCTCTTCATTTTTCTGATGTATCTCTGATGAACTCAGCAAGTTCCTATTAGAACCATCAGAGACCACCACGAAACACCTTGGGATCCAGTCACCAATTCAACTAGCAGCAGTTGGTTAACATATGATCATGGAAGTCAGTGCTTTCAAAACATGTCCTAGTGTTATGTAGGTAAATGGAGTTAGTATGAAGAAGTTGATTACATTAGTGTAGGAGATATTACCACTCCATTGTCTACTTCTTCATAAGTACACTTTCATTTAGTATATTTATGTTTACATTATTCTACACTGGAATAAGGGATCAACATTTCAAACACATTTTTTGAAAATTACAAAATGTGGTTTTACATGCTAAAATTACTTTTTTTTTTTTTTTTTAATTGTTATTAGGAGAAACCAGTTGTAAGCTGGTAGTTTCAAGTTTATTTTATGCAAACTTTTCAGCCCACAATATACATTATATTTTAGATAACAGCCAGAACATTAATGGAACAAAATTTGTCAATCCTAATGCATTTCTTTGTGCTTGTTAATCAAGTGCAGCAATATAAAAATTCATATATTCTTACATCCTGCATTTTTTGGAACATAATAGAATTGTCTATGTGGCTTGTAAAGATTAGGTAATTGTAGCTTTAGAATAGTATTTTAAATTATTTTATTATGTTATATCAGAATTATATAAATCATCCAAAGGATTTGTACAGAATGTTTCCTTTGTATACTTTTCATTTAAACTTGGCAACAATGAGGTAAACCCTTGGATATGTTTAAAACTTACAAAACATACATAAAAAACCCCTGTCATTTAGTCAATAATGACAGAATTTTATTATCTTTTGGAATACCAATAATGGAAGGAGTCCATCAGGCAATGAAAGAATGATATTTTTTATTCAGTTTCACGATATGATAAAATGATATAAAAAACACACATTCAAATATTCCATTCGTCAGCCTGTTAATCAGAAGTTATCTGAATTAATTTTCATCTTAGTCTAACTCACAAATTCTCAAAACTGAAAAGAGTGCATTGTCTCCTTCTAAGGAAGACAGATAGTATCAGAAAAGTAAACTTAATAACTTGATATGAGATCTTGGCAATCCTAGATTCAGCTGAAACTTCAAAGTTTAGATTGATTGATATTACTTTCCCAACCAAGGAAGATTGTACTGCTAATACAGAAATAACTGGAGAAACATGATATTTTGTTTTTCTCAAGATAGTTACTTCTGTATTTTAGTAGTTGTTGTACTGTTGCTAAGCACTAAACTCAAATGAAAGGAATACCTCAAAAACAGATTATGGATGTCCTCCCTCAAAACTGAAACAGTATTGGTTTAATTCCATTCAGTGTTTTTGTTTTGCATAAATCTTGAACTTGTTCTTTCCTGAATAAAATACAGGAACACAAGATAAGTTTGGAGCTACTTAAGAAATCTCCTTTATTGTTGAATCAGCATTTGGGTTGACCATAAATTCACATTTCATATATGAGATGCACAGTAAAATTATCACTGGCTCCAAAACATCTGATTGCTTTGAGGAAAGCTGGTTTTCAGTTTAAGGAATATTGTATGCTCCAATCATCTCACCAAATTCTTAGGTTTTTTAAACATTAACTAAGACCTTAAAAAAAGAACAGGATCATTTTGAAAGCATTTATGAAATTTTTTCTAAAACTGAAGAAAGATAATAAATTATATTTATCAATAAATACTTTTATGACACTGCATTTGAAAGTACAATAAGAGCAACAAAATACCTTCATAGTCAGGAAGTTATTTCATAATTAGGGGAAAAAGAAAAATAGGAAAAAATGCTGTGTATTCCAGAAACTTTCAGTTTAAAAATGAATTTTTTTTTTTTTTTTTTTTCCCCCGCATCACTACTTTCATCAAAACTTTTGTCCTTTTTACTTTAGCACTATTTGGAACTAGCAGCTGGTTGCCTTCTTTTAGATATTCACCGTCATGGTTCTGAAGTGACAAGGAATATTCTAGGAGCTACATATTATAATTTCTTCCATGGATGTGCATGCAAAGGTAGGATAATACTTACTACCAATTATTAGTAGAAATTAACTTCACAAAAATAGGTTACTGAATCACTCACCCATATATAATCATTTACCATCTTATTTCTTCATTGCTTTCTCATACCGCCACGGGTGGCCGAGGTCGTTAAGGCACGGACTCGTGAGCGGGAGGTCTGCGGTTCGAATCCCGCCAGGACCGTCCTCCCTGACTGGGGTTTTTTCCAGGTTTTCCTCAGTCTTCATAACTGGCAAATGCCGGGGAGGTACCTAAACCTAGGCCTGGAACGCTTCCTTCCTTAAAAAAAAAAATATCCTTTCCCAATATATCATTTCATCTCATGTATCATCAGTGTCCACCGCCTGTGGTGCCTCAGTAGTAAAAACGGGCGTTAAACACTACTCAAAAAAAAAAAAAAATTGCTTTCTCATTCACCTACTACATATCCATACACTTTTACCAGTACATAGGCTGACCAGATTTTCCATATTAAAAACAGGGACACTTTGGTTTATGCTCATTAACTTAATGCAGCTGAAAGTCCATGCCAAGCATATATGCATAGTTAATATTTGAAAGGAAAAATCTACATTAAACATAAAAACTAAAATAATTAAAAAATTGTGTATTCAAATTACTTTTAAGCATGGTCATTGACATGACATTACACAGCACCAGTTGGAATTAACAAATGGAACACTTTATTTAAAATTTAAATCTGTCATAGAAAATGAGTTCACAGCTCATAAGAAGATACTCATCAATACCAATATTTAAGAATTTGTTGTTCTTTTGTACACAATTGACCTAAAGAGTGTTATTTTTTCATACATCCTTCTGCAAACATTTCAATGAAAACTGTTGTCCTATTATTAAAGCAGAGAACAAGGATAACTAAGTAAGCTTCTTGGAAATACTTTCATCTCAATGCACTCCATTAGGTGAAATAGCAATGTTCCAATGCTATTGTGACTACTATGCAGAAAGCAAATTAATTTCCATTTCGTTGCGCTTCCATTATGCAAAATAGCCCTAAGTGACTCCTCATTACATTGTATAAATGCCTACATATTGTTCATACATTCCCCAATTTTTATATTGTTGGCAAGAGTAAAAATAAATTATTGATGAAATATAGTAATGCAAAAACTGAGACAATGGGAGTATTATGCTATCTATTATAATGTATGGAAGATGTAAAAATAATGGTTCACGATTCTAGCAAAGGAAACAGTGCCTTAAAAGGGTCCAATCTTATATAGGAAAGAGAATGCTAATAAATTAAATAGCCAAGATGTAAGGGAAATAATGTATTTAATATACTAGCTGTATATTAAATATAGCTCAAACTTTTTCATTATAAACACTGAGCATATATTATATTATTAAAACCTTAGAAAAGCAATTACAACATGGACAAACTATTACCACTTATCATCTGTAATGATAAAGTTCTTTTGAGTACACTGTAAGATGGAATTGAATTAATATATTACATGTAATGCATTATTAATACATTAATATAACATGTTATATTATATATTATTATTATATTAATAATTAATACATGAACAAATATTAGAAGTTGATGAATTAGTACCTAAACAAATGGGGAAGACGGGAACATGCATGAAAAGGACATTCAACCCAGAAAGTATAAAATTATTTAACTTCCTATTAAAAGAGGAAAAGTGGGAGAAGATCTTTCAGGAAAGCGATATAAATGTAAAATATAACAACTTCTTAAATACATATTGTTTTAACATTGCCTTCACACAAAAAATGTATATAAAAGTAGTCAAACTCCAAAATGATGAATAACAAAAGGAATAAAAATCTCAAGTAATAATCTGAAGCTGTTGTGTAGGCTAAAGAAACAGGGTAACATAAATAATGATTTTAAAGATTATGTACAAAAATATATAAGTATTTATCGCAAAGTAATTTTGGAAGTGAAAAGACAAGATAATAACAGAATCATATAAAATGAAAACAATAAAACAAAGGCAAATAATAAACCAGAAAACAGGGAAAAACAACTCTAAATAGTGTGTAACAGAATTAATCAATGAAGGTAACATAATTAGAAGTTCTTAGCATATAGAAAAGTGTTTCAATGCACATTTCTCAGAGATAGCATACAAACTCCTTATTGTAAATCACTTCCAGCATACTGACTGTAAAACCATAAGAGAGATAAAAAATAGTAGTAATTCTATTTTTATAAATTCAGTTACAGAAAGTGAAGTACAAAAAGTACTCCATGAAATGAAAGGTAAATATTTATTTGAAATAGATGAAATACCAGACTATGTGATTAAACAATGTATAGAACATGTTAAAGTCCCTTCGATTAACATATATAACTCTTCACTTGACTTATGGATCTTCCCTGATAAGTTTAATTGCAAGAATTATCCTGCTATAGAAGAAAGGAGAAAAGACAAAGAAAGAGAACTATAGACCAATAAGTGTACTGTCAGTATTCTCAAAGTTTTTGAAAAATTAGTGTACAATACATTAATGTCATTTTTGGAAAAATATAACAACCTTTCCTCAATGTTCAATGCTCAATTTGGTTTCAGAAAAAACAGGTCTGTAGAAACAGCCATAGCTAAATTACTGGATCAAATTCAGCATGAAGTGGACAAAAATATGCTGACAATAGGAAGTTTTTAGACCTTACTAAAGCATATGATGTAATAGACCACAAAATCCTAATGTTGTACAAATATGGAATTAAAGGAAACATGAATAGGTGGATTGAAACCTATCTCACAATAGGAAACAAGTGGTGGATCTGGAATATGAAAAACAACTGAGAATTAGTCATTGTTGATTAAAAACAAAAAAAATTATGAGAAGTGTTCCTCAAGGTTCAGTACTTGGGCCTCTATTGTTTTTAGTTTGTATAAATGACTTACCTAATAATATTCAAAAGGTGATATAGTTCTTTTCGCAGATGACACAAACATTCTTGTAAAAGGAGATAATAAAACTGTATTACAAAATAAAGTAAAATATGTTCATGAATAGCCTCAGTAACTGGTTTACAATAAATTAACTAATCATAAACAAAGGAAAAATTATTGCAATGACATTTAATATATGGCAATGTAAAAACAGTATCAAACCTCAAATTATATATGATGGAAACAATATTGAATACAAGGCGAGAAACAAAATGCTTGGGTATACATGTGAGTGAAAATCTTAAATGGGATACTCACATTCATCATTTAGCAACTAAACTTAATACTGTTGTTATATGCTCAAAAGTCAAAAATGGAAATTGAATTTATTTGGATTAAAATATATATATATTGCTCTTTTTCATAGTCAATTAAAATATGGAATAAAATTTTCAGAAGAAAAATGTGAGAGAACATTTAAAATCCACATTGGTAGTATAAGACCTGTAGGCCCTAATTTAGGAAACATGAGATACTACCATTAGTTTGCCTCTTTATAATAGAGGTATATTTTTTCTTTCTCTCTCTCTCTCACTCCCCCCCCCCCCACGAATGTGTTTAATACCTGTTTTTACTGCTGAGGCACCACAGGCAGTGGACATTGGTGATACATGAAATGAAATGGTATATTGGGAAAGGAAATAAATAAGGAAACATTCCAGACCTAAGTTTAGGGTACCTCCCCAGCATTTGCCAATAATAGAGGTCGTAAATCATATTAAGAGAAATCAGAGAGTTATGTACAAATGTAGTTATTCATTCTCATAATACAAGAAGGAAAAATGATCTTCATCTGTGCAGAACAAATATTTTAAAAAATAATTTCACAAATGTAGGTATTAAAATATATAATAAACTACAAATAAATATGAAAGAAATAACTAATATAAAATAGTTTAATAAAGAAGTCAAAGCCTTTCTACTATAACGTGCCCTTTATTCAGTAATTGAATATATGAAATTTAAATAAGGCATAAGGCCTAATATAGATCTTAAGGCATATTGTAAATCTTGTATAATTATTCTTGTATATTGCTTATATTATATTCTGCACAAAGCTCATATCATGTAAATGATCCAAATGGCAAATCAAGTATTATTATTATTACTAAGAAATACATACTTTATATATGCACATGCTTGAAAATAAGGATTAAAAAGTACTTAATTAATAAATGTTTATATAAGAGAGATAAATAATTTAAAAAAAAATATTATATTATGCTCATTTTAGTAGTCATATTTTTCCACCTATTTCACTTAATTTTTATGTAATTGTTGAATATGATCTGTATTGACAATGATTGTGTTTATAGTTACTATAATCCATTTCTCTTTCTTTAGTTTTTAACATATATTGTAATTTAATATATACATCGATGTAAGACTGGTTGAGTGGAAGAAAGACCCCAAGACCTTAACTCTGCCAATATAAATAAATAAATAAAATGAATGAATAAACATATAAATAATAGTATGAAGAGAATAATTGTATAAAATATAGTGAACTTTTGTAACAGTGGTGTAAATTATTAACATTTAAGAGAAATTGAGTCGAAATAGTAACATACACACCACTAAAATTGATCACTAAAATCACTAAAATCAATTTTAGTGGTGTGTATGTTACTATTTCGACTCAATTTCTCTTAAATGAAGAGAATAATTGAATAATGTGTGAGATAGACAGTAATTCATATTTTATATTTATTTGTAATACTTTGCCCTTGTGTGCAAAATTATCTTTATCACACAAGAATGCTAATTTTCTTCTGTGCTTGCACAGCTAACTGGCTGTTAAGGTGCAAGACAAGCATTATTTGAAATTATGATACCAGTAGGATCATCCTGAATATAACAATAAAAACAGCAACAGCAACAATGATGATGATACCATTTACTGTTGCTGTTTCTGGAATGGATTGTGTTGATTGTTTAATTCAGGAACCATTATGAGATTTGCTTTGTGTTAAAAACATTTAAAAATTAGAATAAACTTTTGTTTCTAGGAATATACCAAAAGGATCCAGCTGCAGTAGCCCACTGTTTATTGGATTTTGTGAAACAAGGTAGGTAGCTGAATTTAAGTTCATTTTAATTAATAAAATCATACATTTAACTGTAAATATTGATTGATTTGTTCTGTAGTTTGTACAAAACTGCCAAATGTAAAGGTTATATGATGGTTCCAATATTGATATGCATGTTAAAAATATTTTTTGAGAAGTGTGTCTCTTTGGCAGTATGATGATTAGTATCGCTACCGTCACAAGGGAGACTTTAGCAACTACTGCAAAAGAAGAGGGCATATTCAAATTCTGTTTGGATCAAATTGCCTGGGTGATATTTGATTAAGAAATTTTACATCCTCCTGAAAATGTGAATATTAGGTAGCTTTAGGAGACTGAAGCTGACTGACAGGGTCTTCTGCCTTATCCTTGATTCATTTACTACACTCATTATCTCAACAAATTTAGTGATTGACATAAGACAAATGATTACAAAAAGAAACAATGTGAATATTTATTCAAAATGGTATAAAAAAGGAATCTTAATACCCAAGGAATAATATTATACAGTCAAGAAACTGAACAAAGTAATCTGAAAAACTAAAGTTTTTTGTGTATGCATGCACCTACATCAATCCCATATTCTCACATGCAGCATTTACATTTTACCATTTTGTGGAATTGACATTATTTTGTTTTTGTTTAATAAACCTATTCTTATTTAGCGTCTTTAATCTTTAACCTCACAAAAGCTAGCAATACAATCAACATAATCTATATGAGTGGACATCAACAAGTGATACTTGTCTTTCTTATGCTCAGCCATTTAGGCCTGAAAGCTCAATATCCCATCCAGATTGGAAAGAAATCTTTGTTAAGAGTTAAAATTTTACAAAATGTCTGGTTTATTACAATGTTATCAATGTAATGCTGGGTGAACAATCCTTCACACAACCAGTTTCTTGATGTGCAGCTGGCCGACGAGGCTGACTGCTATGTCAGTGGTGCGGGTGACAGGAAGTCCACAGTACATATGGTACAATTTGTCACATGAGTTATTTCTAACATACATAACATAAACACTTAAAAATAAGACAAATAAATTGCTCATGTACATTAAGCAAGTAGATGCTGGAACTGCCTCCCTCCAATGTTCAAGCATTTCTGACACCTGCTTAGGACACTGCTCATTACACTCTGCAGATATGGCAGCAATTTCTTGATGAAGTTAGTTTTAGGTTCATTAAAGTGTATGGATTTGTTTAGTATAATTTCTCTTTTAATGTCCCTCAGAGATATAAATTGCAGGGGGTTAAATAGGGGAAATCAGGAAATTCCTCTTGAAATAACCTCCTTACAGCAAGCACTGTTCTGTAAGCATGCACAAATCATACATGAATACTTTTTGGGAATAGAATACTTGTATTTCCCCATTTCACTTAATACACTTTCACTCAATACACTATTGCATCACCTAATAAACACATGCTACTTGTGCAAGATTTCAACTCATACTGAAACCTCATGTAGTAGAGGGGAAATATACTCCCCGCCTCCATCAACATGGTGGTGCCTGCTGGTCCGCAGTTGCATCAAGCATTGCTCACCCAGTATAACTAGTTCACCAGTTTCATTAATACTGCTCCTATGTATTGTGCAAGAAGTCTAGATGTGCATATACTGAAAAAGAAAACAATGTAAGGATTCTTATAAAGATACTCATAGATACGAACCATTGTTAACGTTCTTGTAAAGGAAACTATTTAGCTCACCTGCATAAATGTACAGAAAATGATCTTAATATGAGCTACAAAATAGCATTAAAAATTGGCAGAACATTTTTCACTCTTGGTGATTTCAAGAGTTTAGCTCAAAGTAAGTCAAATCTTTAGATGTTTATCCCCTTAAACTGCAATTCATTTGTATAAAAGAGCTTGCCGTCAATTCTGATAGCCAACTATACCTATAGCAAAGTTATTGGTTTTTCACCTTTAGACATGACAGCATTAATATACACCTCAAGAGTGCTAATAATGCTCTTCAAATCACATGCAGGGCCATAATTTCTCCAGATACAGTGCAGGCAAAGGTTTATTGTGCTACCTTTATAACCAGCTCATTAGCCCTGGTATCCTTCACAAAGAAGCACAGTTCAATCACAGATTAATTTAAAATCTTCTGGTACTAAGCTTAGTTTCCTAAAAATAAATAATCTTTGATTTATTGTATGATTTAGTTGAACTGCACACTCTTAATGCTTCACTTACTTGTAGTTCAACTAAATCATACAATAATATCAATTATATGATTGGTTTCACTGTTCCAATGCATTTTAATTTAAATAGATTGAGCTACAGCTTCACAGGAGCAGCCTTATCATGAGCTGTTTCAGGATCCTTTCTATAACATTTGTCCTGAAATGAGTCTATTGTATTCAGATGCATTTTCACAGGAATAAGGCTGAGGAAAGCAATAGATATTTTCAGCTGAAATCTGTAAAACTGAAGTATTCAGCTCTGAATAATATCTAATTCATGAAGCACAAATCCAATTTTTTTTAATATGTGCATTTGACCAGCTCTTAACAGCTTCTCTTATGGAACATCAAGATATTCCATAAGCTGACTTTGGTCTGATAAAATTTGAAGCTGCGCCTTGTTGAACAAATTAATCAGCTTTTTTGTTTCCCTCAATGCCACTGTTACCTATTATTCAAATGAGTAGAACATCACTGAATATCATTGTGTTTGTGAGCTTTGTTAGCAGATTAAGCAGCTTAAAACCATTTCTGGTGTAATTATTAGGCTACTAAGGAGCTTTTAAGTACAGCCTGGCTATCTGAAAAAATCTGTTTACCAAAATAGCCTATCCTTGTATTTTCACGTACACACTGGATTATATATTCTGTCTGATGAATCATTGCAGTTTTCAGGTGAGGGAACTTGTGTCCTATGAATGCGATCCACTCGTCTCCCTGCATGGTGAATCAGTTTGAGGAGTGTACAGCACAATCTGACCAAAAAACAACTGTTAGGAAGTTAATAAAATATACTTACCAACACCATAATTGAATTTACTACTTCTGTAATATATATGGTAAATACAGGTAACTTGTATGCCCAAAGCAGAGGTCTCAATTTTATCTGCACTTTCTGTCGAACTGCCTTCTTCTGCTACCTTCCCTGTCATAACCTATATAATCTTCACCACCCTTTTCAACATTACTCACAATGCCAATAATCTTTCTTCATATGTTTAACAGATTGACAGCATTTTATTCGGTCTTTTTGCTAATTTTGCTTATTGCTTATGCAGCCATTCATTTCAAAATTGGCAGGGAAATGAAACCACCATTTTTAGATGCTATTTTTTGTTTCACCAAATTCCAAATACATTTGACTGCATTTAGGTCACAGTGGTAGGATGGTAGCCATAGTACAGTAAATCTGTGTTATTTTAAAATCCTTTCCAATGTGTATACAGGTTGAGGCTTGATTTGTTTAACTATTTTTATTAATTCTTGTATAGTTAAGTTGGAGTCTGCAGTGAGATTTTGATTTTATACAGGACAGTTGACAGGAAATTTTGTCAACTTTTCTAGAGGCAATTGTTGGTACTTTATTTTCTTGTACTGATTGATATAATGCATTATCTAAGTAACAATGCATCCAGATGACAGATTTAGTATGAGACGTTTGTTTAAATATCTATTATAATTTTAGCTATTTATTTCATCAACTTGACCCCATCAATGAACCCTATTTCACCACCAGCATGAACAATGGCACTCTGCCCAACACTGGTTTACATGCACAACTTGTATATCATCAAACCGCCAACATCTATTTACTGCATGAGTGTAAACCCATGTTTTATCTGTATAAAATTGGCTTCTTTGGCCTTTTTTTATTTGTTCTTAGTGTTCTCAGGTAGGCTACATAATGTGCAACAATGTCAGGATGCCCCATTACAATGTGTCACAAGTTTTTGCATTTCTTGATTCCCATACCTTCAGTATTTCCCAGAATGTGTTTTTTTCCCCCCCCTAAAATTGTATCTTTCCTTAAATACATTCAGGAGTTTTCATAATAACATCAGAATTTCTTTTCTGATGAACTTCAAAAATGTTCTGCACACGACACATTTTGCAAAAACATCAAGTTCAATTTTTACTGGATGTGGAAGCATTTACCAGGAATTGACAATGTTTCTTCAGTGAGCTTTAATTTCTCACTCTCCTTCGCTATACCATGTACCATTCTTTCACTTTCACACTGCTGTTGCTGTCTTTTTCACAATTCTTTAATAGAATGATAAGACCTTTCTTCTTTTATTCTTTGCAAAACTATAGCACATTGTATATAATATGTCTGCTTTGCAAGTATGTGACTAAACGTGATGAATATTTTGGCAGAGTTTCCATTTGCTCTTGTGTACGCACACTTCCAAAACCAACTTGCTGACTGCAAGCTCTGAATGCTGCATATCATAATCAGGTGGATGTTTGAGGTTCCGCTGCCTGCTGTGTGCAATGTTTCTTCAGACAGGTAATAGCATAAGTTTTCATTTCATAAAAACAATAGCTTATTTTCCTAAAGAATAGCTCAATCTGCATTTTGATTTTATGCTAAATACTCCAGAAGCAGTTCCCAAGCTGTCCTTTGAACCATTCATTAACCACATAAAATTTGCTTCAAGAGCTGTCAGAGTTTAATTACTCCAAAGTTCAGGATTAAAAATAATCTTGAATTTTTTTTTTTTTGTAAAATTCACTGTTGTTTTATAAAAACTGTTTTTTACACTTTCTTTTTTTCAGCCCATTTTTCCAAAATGTTCAGGATTAACTGCACGAGTCTCCTGATCGTCTCTTTTTATTTTCGTTGAATTATAATAACAATATCAGCAGCATAAAAGTATAAGTTATTGTGCCTCTTAAATATAATGCTAGGAAAGGTGGCACTAAATATGTTGACTTTACATGAGTTTAAGTTGAAAAACAACAGAATGTGCTACACATGGTAACAATGTGAAGTCTTTGGGACTTGTGCCCCCCCCCCCCAAAAAGTAAAAGTGACTTCCGCATAATATCCTACAAGTGCTTTGCATTAGAGATAAATAAAATACAATTGCAAATTGTGCCGTTTTTGATAATGGGAAGGAAATAGATGAAAGGATCATGAACTTTTTAACATCTAAAGGACCAAACCATCAGGAATTTACTATTTCTTTATGAGTATGAAAATGTTTCACTAGAACTAAGCCATGCCAAAATGCTGCTAACAGTTCTTCTAGTTTTGAACATAATTAAAGTTGGTCCTGGTGGTGTAGTGGTTACCATACTTGTCTCCTACACCCAAAACGCAGGTTCGAACTCGGCCAGGATCGATGGATTTTTTCGGGCGTAAAAATCCTAAGTATGGCTTCCTTCTGAAGGGAAGTAAAGCTGTGGGTCCTGTGTCGTACATTTACGGCACAAAAAAGAACCTCAAGCCTGAATGAAGAGGCCTCTGAGCAAAATTTGTCGGCCGTTTCACGCCCTGAGTTGAATGGGACGCTAATGACCTGAGATGTTAAAGAGGGTCCATAAATAAATCAATCAAAAAAAAAAAAAACCATAATTAATCTTATTTGTAGAAATGCAGATCAAGTTGGTATTAGGGCAGCAAACGAGTAAATGGGAATGTAGTTTTGTCTTTAACTCAGATTTGCTGAGATTGTAGTTTTATCTTAGGGAATTAATATTAATATCATCATGGAGTTAGTTACTTGACAGATTACACTGGGCTGCGCTGATTTTACTGTGTTGATGAAATAAACAATTTACATGAAAATGGTCTGCTGATTTAAAAAATTATATAACTTTTTCATAACATGTACTTATTTTTTGCAATCTCACATTCTGTGGATTATACTGCTATATTGCATGATGATACAATAGCAAAACATGAATAACTTTAGTACACACAAATTATATATAAATGCTTATATAGAATATAATGCAGAATGCAAAACAAAGCAACTCTTGTTTACTTTTTTAACAGTTCTTCTGCCATGGTTTAAAGTTTCCGATGTGACTGGAGCTTATCAATGCATGGCCAGGAAGAAAGAGGAAGTAATTCATGATTGGGTCAAGTCTAATACCACGAAGACATCAGTTAAAATTTATTAGCTGTGGTAGTCAGTAGTGCATTTGTTGTTTAGTGCTACATTTCATTTTTTCTTTGTGTTGTGTATAAAGTGCCAGGGAATTAATAAATAGATGGCATCAAGCTGTGGAATACCAAGACAGCAATGTGTGAACTATCCAAATAATTTCTGTTTCATATGTGATTTTAACTTGTTAAAAAACAAAAGAATAATATTACTTCATTTATTAAGAAAGTGTATTTTCCATATTTTAAAGTTCAGGTTGGAAATCCATTTTAAAAAAAAATTAAATACCCAGAACATCAATGGTTACTGTGTGGAGATTAAACGTTTTGTTATCTTACTAGGTCAGCAGGGTGGGTATACATTTTTGTGCAAATGGGTCGGTAGATGGATGGACAAGCACTGCTCAGTGAAAGAATGACCTAAGAGAAAATATTTAACGTCCGGAGAAAAAAAATTTAATACATGTCAGTCTAGTTGAACCTAAAAAATGCTATTGCTTCAGTTTATATTAAACTTGGAATCATAAGGCAATTTGTCTAAGTGCTAGACTAGAATGGCTTGTGCTACAAGTATTTATACCATAAATTTTCAGTTTTGTCTGAAACTAAAATAAGAGTGTGTGTTTGCTGGACCTCAGATCAGACAGCCAATGGCTTTATCAATACTATAGAACTATATGCAACAAAAACATAAATCACAATGCTTTCCTTCCAAGCAAAGAAAAGATGATCTTTAGACACCAAACTTTTTTAAAAGTATGTAGGTACCCATTTTGTGTATTAGATAGGAATATGGCTTTTGGTTTTGATTTTATTTTATGATACTCTTTATTTCACAAAAATTGACTTCTTTTAAAATTCTTTTTGTGATTTGTTTAAAAACTTTCAATAATAGGGGAAAACTGATTTCAGCTTTAAATTTAGCATGCCAAATTACACTATTTATATTTGAGACAGCAGAAACCTTATTTTTTCTCCCACAGGCCAATATTATAACAAGTGCTGAAGGCTATATCTTATTTTTCCACACAAGTATATTGAAATGCCAATAATAATGCACACAGTGTGCATGGCAAACCTAGCTAGAGTTCTGCAAATTTGTAGATGCCTTTGGACATTTGTATTGCTGCCATTGAGATAAAATTATACTAAGTAAAATGTTGAATTCAGAACCAGTGCAAGATATTGAAACTGCAGTGTAAAATGAGTTACTTACTTTTTTTAAATAGGTATAGATTTGATATCATTGGATGAGACAGACATAGATGTCCACCTGCTGACTACATATGCCATATACAAAGTAGTACAACAGCATCAGTTTTACCTGGAAAGAAAATCACTGCTACTGGATTATGAAAATATACCATATATAAAAACTACCGACTGCTAACAGGTGAAGATTAAACTACATATATATTTTATCTACCTAATGGCTGAGATATCCATCTTTCATTAGCTGCTATCTGATGTGCGAATATAACCAAGATTAATTGATATCATTGTATGATTCAGTTGAACTACACACTCTTAAAGCTTCACTTACTTTTCATAAATGTATGGAATCGGTTTCAAGAACATTTAGTTCCCATCTTCAGCCAGGCTAAAGTTCAACTGTCGGATCATTCGTTGAGCTGTGGGAATGTATATTCTGCTCTGGTGGCGGTGTGATAAACTTGTACTTTATGTTTTCATCCCCGACAATGTCGAAGTTCATTATGCGGTCTTTGTATTTGTAGATGTAGATTTTCTCTCAGGTTGCTAAATCTGTAGGTCCTTGTACTGATTTTAATAATTTTGTTTTTTTTATTATGTCGTGATTTTGTGTCCAAAAATGATATGCTACTGCTGATTTCTCTATTTGCTTGTACTTTATGTTCCTGAAATGTTCCTTTAACCGTGTGCCTATGTTTCTCTTTGTTTTCCCTATGTAGATTTTTTCACATTCTGCACAGTTTATTTTGTAAATACCTGATTATTTTTCTTCTTGTGGAATACCGTCATTAACATTATCAGCAAATTTTTAACATTAAATCTATTAATCGGTGCCAACCTGATGTTAAAATCTTTAAGAATATTATGAAATTTTTTGTGACCCATGGATGATATGTGAATTTTTTAATAATAAGTTTATCTTTTGTTAAGATGATATGTGAATTTTTTAATAAGTTTATCTTTTGTTAAGATAAACTTATTTTTAAAAATAAGTTCACATATCATCCATGGGCCACAAAAAATTTCAGAATATTCTTAAAGATTTTAATATCAGGTTGGCACCGATTAATAGATTTAATGTTAAAAATTTGCTGATAGATAATGTTATTGACAGTATTCCACAAGAAGAAAAATCAGGTATTTACAAAGTAAACTGTGCAGAATGTGAAAAAATCTACATAGGGAAAACAAAGAAAAACATAGGCACACGGTTAAAGGAACATTTCAGGAACATAAAGTACAAGCAAATAGAGAAATCAGCAGTAGCATATCATTTTTGGACACAAAATCATGACATAATAAATAAAACAAAATTATTAAAATCAGTATAAGGACCTCAGGAATTAGTAACCTGAGAGAAAATCTACATCTACAAATACAAAGACAGCATAATGAACTTCGACATTGTCGGGGATGAAAACATAAACTACAAGTTTATCACACCGCCACCAGAGCAGAATATACATTCCCACAGCTCAACGAATGATCCGACAGTTGAACTTTAGCCTGGCTGTAGATGGGAACTAAATGTTCTCGAAACCAGTTCCATACATTTATGAAAAGTAAGTGAAGCTTTAAGAGTGTGTAGTTCAACTGAATCATACAATGATATCAATTAATATGATTGGCTTCACTGTGCAAGTTCCAATTTACATTTAAGTATAACCAAGATGTTTCAATCCTAACTCTAATTATTTGATGTATAATATTCTAAGACAGTCTGAACTTAAGGAGTTACTATATTTATTTGTAAATAGAGTCCTCTTTTTCAAACTAAATTTTCTTGACACGTTGCAACAAATATCTAACAAGTACATTGCTCATAAAAAGGTAATGGACATTACAGAAGAATAGTTTACTTCAAGTTCACTTATATTTTTACAATGATTAAATTTTGAAATATAATTACATTCCATTAAACATTGTGCACTTTCAGTATTCGGAACAAAAAAAAATCTGATATATTCAGTTTTCAATTCAGTGTTCGTGCAATAGATACGACCCCTCAGTATCAAATGTTTGATGGAATAGGAAGCTTCTGAGCTCTACCTACCTACTTTTAGGCAAAAGTAAATAAATATTTTTTAATTAAAACTCTTTATCACTTTCTCATTTTAAATAACATACCTATATTCAATGTAGCCACAAACTTCTCCAGTTAATCCTTTGTTAGAATGCTGACACTTGATTGTAGGTTAAAGTTTATATTGAAAACAAGACAGGGAATTCTTTTAAAATTAAATATACAATTTATATATATATATATCCACTGTCTAACTAATAATCTAACATTTGAGTACTTGAATGGGAGAGAAATGAGCCAAATTTGCTCACCTACATAACATTTCAGCATCAGAGGAAGAGGAAGAGGGAATTTTCTTTGTGTATTTTTGTGTTACATCAGCTACATTTGATTCTATTTCATATGTATATTTGCAGTCCATTCTGATTATTTGGCAATATGGTACTTTCCTACATCAGTAATAAGTTTAGATCCTGGTTATGAGACACATTTCATGATGATCAGTGGTCCAAAGTCATTCAGCTATCTTCATTTACATCACACTCAAATTCTTCTTTCTCTGCTGGCTATACTGCTTGCAACTGTTTAGTTTCTGTTTGAGATTGAGACACCTGATCTAACATTTAGTACATTTTAGAAAGCACTTCAATTACATATATTATCTGCACTTTGATGTGAACAATGGCATCTTTCATTTCAAATCAATTATGCTATTAAAAAAAAATACTGAAATAAAACATAAAAAAGATTCTTTCTTTTCCTGTAAATGTAAGTAGATTCATTTTGTTACCTTAGCACATTCCAAAGTATTTATTATACGTAATAAGTTTCTGTGATTCAAAAGGGCTTTTAACAAGTTGTTATATTGTTACCATACATCTTTCTTTGAAATGTAAAGAATGATACCATTATTTTAATATGAACTGATTCCACTTCAACTATTTTCCTTCTGTCAGTATTCCATTACATAAATCTTTGCATAATTAAAGTGTCTGAAAATACAGAGGATTGATATAATAAAGGTTCTTACCTTAGATCTCTCTGATTAAGCATCATTATGTACTGTAAATGAAACTGATGAAGTAGCAAGAGTGGTGGTTTATACACGATGGCCCACATTAAATGTTATAAGCTAGAATATCTTATATAGATCAATATAAATAATGCTGAATTTTTCATAATTTTTTAGAGGAACAAGATTTCATGATGGCTTCATGGTCAACACTTCAACAACTTCATTATGGGGTTCCAGGAGAGTTAACTTCAGAATTTTAAATATAATGATGGTAAATTTTTAAATATTTTGATTGACACCAACAAATTAAGCAACATTTGTTAAAAATTACTACTTTTGTAGTATAGCACTTGATTGTACTTTGGGAATCAGAAATAGAACATTTGAAAGGAAACTGCTAAGGAATACCTGGTAACTATCAATTTCAAAACTATCTAAAATCTTTCAAATATTTTAGCAATTTTGATTGTTTAGCTTTCATAGACTCAGAAACATGTCATGGTTTGGAGTAGAGGCAACATGAAAACAGGAAAAACTGACTTGCATTGGAAGTGTTCAGTAAGCAACATTGGATGCAAATGTCACATATGAAATTTAAATGGCTGGATATACAGACAGCTTCATAAGTACAGAAATGTGAAGAAGAGAAATCATATTAAGATGAAGTCAAAAATGAATGATGAAAATGTTATTAATGTTCTTGTTGATGTAGCTTTAAATTCACAAATAAGTCGATACAAATTGGCCAGAGACTGTGGGATTGGCCACATTTTTGGTACAATGAGTATTAAAGCAGCAGAAATAGCATGGTGTACTTACATTAGGAACTCTTACAGATTATCAGCTCAAAAACATGTTATTTTATTTTTTTGAACACTGGACATCTGAAAACACTAGCGAGATGATAAATGTGTCTTTCATCATTGATAATAAAATGTTTGGTGTGGCATTCTTGGTAACTTTATCATAGGTCCTTACTTCTTTGAAGGCACGGTTACAAGTGAGGCATATTATTATTTTGTCAGTTATAATTTAGCTGTTCTTGGAAAATATCCAAGCAGAAATATGTCAAGATGGTGCACCACCATACTTTGCAAGAAAGTCATGTGAATTACTGAATGAGACGTTCCAAGAGAGATTGATTAGACATGTTGAACCTACTGCAAGGCCACCCCACCTCCTTACATTACACCTTTGAATGACTTTTCATGGGCATATGCAGTTGCAGTTTGTAATGAAGGCTTTAAGGCGGAGCAACCCCTAAAAATTTCTAATGAAAATTAAAAAATATGTTAAAGGTTTTAATTAAAATCTAAGTAATTACTACTTTTGTAATTCACATACAAATGGATAGAAGTAGAATAAAATTTTGTTGTTCCCATTTGGATGTAATATATATTTGGAATAGCTAGTATAGCTATGTTATCCAGACAAATAGTATCTGTAGACTCAACCTTAAGATTTCCTATGCTTCCTTTGTAAAAAACAGCTGGGAGGCATAGTCTCGTGGAATATTAGCTTCTCCATGTTGTAGCAAAGGCTTAGGAGCTCTACGCCATTTTTGCCTTGGCAGTATTGCCATTCCCTATTAAGATTTATGATATTTCTGCCAGAGTGTGCCACTACACAGTGCCAAACAGAAAATCATTAGCACGTGCCATTCTCTTAGCAGTTAGAAATTTTCACACATGTCATTGTGTTGTGAACAGTGAATACTTTTAGTTTTTGTACTCTGTGTGCATCGACAAGACAATGAATCCCATAAGTAATATTAACAATACAATACAATAAACATAAAAACTATTAATGATAATAACTACAGATGAAATAATGTAAGCCATTTAAAAATAAACCCCTGACAACCTCCTGTAAATGCTAAAATTTGCAGCCTTCCCAAAATTTAAAACAATGAGCCGCAACTGGGCATATGTAAAACAAAAAATCATCCCTACAATACCTACAACCAAAGAAAACATGAAGAAATAAATTTGTGAAGTTTGTGACACTATTATCCCCTGAATGTTTGTTAAGTGTTAGAGAAAGCCTTCAAAAAATAATTACTACATATTTAGATGTTAATGAAAGTTATTTTGAGCACCTAATAAAATCATGATAATTATAGTTCAATTTGCTGCCGCTGCCGCTACCGCTACCACTATCACTATGACTATTTACCTAATATTTTACACTTCCCAAACTTCTCAAAATGTCAGTTTAGAAAGAAATACTTTACACAAAAGTTACCTAATTTGTTCAGAACAATCAGAGCATCTAAAAAGGATATCCATTTAGGCAAAATTTCTCATTGAAAGGGTTTTTCGGAATTTTGCTTATATTAATCACTTGTTTGAAATTAAATTGTTTTGTTGATGGTGTGTAAAATACTTTGGCTATTTTTAACATAATTTAATTATTTTTATCTCGTTCCATTTAAAATTCTGAAGTTAACTCCACTCCCCCAAAGCCCTGTGATGAGGCCTGATGAAGCACTGCTGATGAAGCATTTAATTATACTGATCCATTTAAGAGATATTAGCTATAACAATGTCAAATCGCATATTTTTGGTTGACTGCCATATCTAGAATGCAAGCTTTCAAGAAGCATATTGTTTTAAAAAAATTAGATGTTTGGAAATACTGCCGAGTCAGGAGAGAATGTTGCGAACATATGTCGAGTTCAAAATTCCAGAGGTAGCACAAATGAAAACTAACACAAAGAAGTGGGATAAGATTGTTTAACCCTGGAGTTTAAAGATTAAACAGAAAAATAAGAGTCTACATTTCATGTTTTGCTTTACACCTTTTTTTTCAACTCTTAAACACAGCAACAGTATTATAGATGAGTAAAAATCACATAAAATCGCTAAAGATGACCATCAAAGGGTAAATATTCTGGAAAAAATGCTTTTAAATAACTGCATAAGGATTCATTTGTTTGTTTGATTTAGAAGTTAGTAAAAAAATTTAAATGCTGAATTGCATTTTAAGATACTCCCAGATTCTGATAAAAAGTAAATATTATAGTTGACTAACATAATTGTATGTTTATGTATAGCATTCATTTTCAGATTAATCAGCAACAGTAATAAAATTAAATGTGCTAAAGACTTGTTATTAGGTAAAATAATTCACATATCTGAGGGTTGAAACAATAACACCAGAAACATCAGAGTTCAGCTGATTTTGATTAACTAGCAAAATGCAAGTACATCTTAAGGAGTATCCAATAGTGATGCAATACAAAACTACGTATACTTGTAGAGGAAAAAGGAGAAGGCACCAATAAAATTTGAAAGCCTGATTTAAATAACCTCGCTGTTATTTATGTTTACATTTCAGTTGAGAAAGCAGATCCTTTGGCTCATACACAACATTATACAATATCTGTCACAATGCTTCAAAACAGAAGGAAAAGTAACAAAAAAATGTTCTGCTGCTACAGCATTCAAATGATATGTACCTACAATAATAAACTCTTTATTTCTATGACTAATATACAATCTATTTTTATCTGAAATGTAATTGCAGTTTACAACTTTACATCTGTCACCAAGATCATTTGAGACACTGTTAAGTTTTTGTGATGACACACATTCCATGATCATGTACAGTGCCAACAATGTAAAATGCTTTGAGTTACCACATCACAAGCAGTTTTCCTATATAAATCAGTTGCAGAATGAGCATTAGCTCTAAAACCAGATAATAAATCTGAACATACTCTTGAAGCTTTTCTTAGGTTCTGATGATTAGGCCCTGCCATTTCTATTCTGCAAGTTATCCACATTAAACAGTTTAAACTTATAAAAGCATCATAATGCACAGTTTTGAAATAAATTGTACCAAAGTGCTAGAATATTTCATTTTTTTATGAAATCAGTGAATGTAAATAGTTTACATATATACAATTACGTTCTAGAGATAATAGTACTGACAGTTAAGTTGTGAATAGTTAAACAATAATATGCTAAATATAAAATGCATCATCCCATCATCAGCCATTGGTCACTACAAATTAGTACTTTTGGTTTCTTATGGATCACTGATGCAAGAGATAAAAGTGTAGCATCAGATTGTGTCAGAGGTAGCAGAATAAGAGAGCAGTTACTCAATTTAACCCTGAAAAAACTCTCACGAACCTCTGTGACTCGCGTCGGTCCTGGTGGTGTAGTGGTTACCATACTTGCCTCCTATACCCAAGATTGCGGGTTCGAACCCGGCCAGAACCAATGGATTTTTTTGGGCGTAAAAATCCTAAGTATGGCTTCCTTCAGAAGAGAAGTAAACCATGGGTCCCCTGTCATACATTTACAGCACAATAAAGAACCTCAAACCTGAAAGAGAGGCCTCTGAGCAAAATTTGTCGGCTGTTTCATGCCCTGAGTTGAATGGGATGCTGATGACCTGAGACTTAAAGAGCATTATAAAAAAAAAAAAAAAAAAAAAAAAAAAAACTGTGACTCACTGCATTAAACTTTTAATACTTTACATTAATAATGTTTAAATTGGTCAATAGCTGATGATGAGAACTATAGTTCTGAAACATGTTCAAGTCTTAAATTGTGTAAGTGGGGGTTTGTATTGATATCTCTGAATACATTTTATGTTTAATGGTGTGTGAGTTTGATTCCAAATTTCATTACTATTCTTACAAAAATTAATTGAAAGCAGCAGCTTATGAAATATATATTATACATCACTAGCTAGTGAGTGCTTGCAAATTAAAATTAAAGAAAAGTTCCAGATCCTATTAATAATGATGTAACAACCTAACTATAAGCCCTTTTCAGTCTAAAAAGACCTGCTTCGCTTCTAAATTTGCTGTTGGCAAAGAAAGCTTTCTTTCTTATTTTTTTTTTTAACTTTTAATAAAATGGTTTTCTGGAATACCAAACATATGCATGTACACTGCTTAAAAACATATTAATGTATTGCTATAATATTCTTGAAATATTATATATGAATACATGATCTGGAAAAAAAATTCTAATCTGATGAATATAGTCTGAATTTAGTTATATGTGCCTGAGATACAGAGCATTTTAAAATTCTAATCCGATGAATATAGTGTGAATTTAGTTATATGTGCATGAGATACAGAGCATTTTAAAAAGAGTATTTTCCTTGCCTTTGAAGATAAAATACAAAAAATATTCTCAAATGTGCAAAAAGAATACATCTGCCCATTTTTATTCAAGGAAAGTAATGCAGCTTTGTAATCATATTGAAAAACCTAATTAGTCATTTTCCATTAAGAGGGCCCATCTCCTACTTATGTTTTACTGCATAAAATTTTCTCAACATTACACAACTCCTTCCTCACAGAAGGATAACTGATAGTTTTTGGACTTTCTCTAGCATGGTCCTCCTATAATAACCTGAAATTCAGAATAGATTCACTGCTCAAGAACTTGACAACTAATGTTTAAGACTGTTACACATTTATATTCATTTAAAATACTAAATGGTATTTTTATACTAAAACAGTAATACAAAACTAGCCTTTAGGAATGAATGGAAATTCATTGAATAACAGACTCTAAAGTTATTTAATGCCTGTAGCACTTGAATGTTAATCAGAAAAAAAAGAAAAACATTTTTTTCAGGATAAAATGCTCTAAATTTTTTCTCAAAAAAAAAAAAAAAAAAAAGTCATTCATCTTAAACAGTTTTGATCTATATGCTTTATTTAAAGAACAAACATGCAGATGCTTCTAAATAAAAATACACTTATAAGAATATACTACTTCCAATTATTACTTGTCTAATGCCATTAAAACCACTTTTGCATGTAATTTTCTACTTCGTAGAATGCAAAAAAAAAAAACAAAAAAGTATTTTGTGCCCCGTCAACTACTTATTCCATTCACTCTTGCAAATAATTTAAATGTCAAGAGAGGTGTGCATATTTATAAAAATAAAAGAGTAACATGCTGATTAAATTCAATTACAAGAAAAGTTTATCAAACTTAATAGCTCAGTTATCAAACTCACACATTTGCAAAAATAAATAAGCTTATTATGACAAGAAAAATATTTGCAATAATGTGCTTAGAATAACTGACCTATTATTAATGCATACTCTTAGGAATATTATAAAACGTGCTACAACAGCCTTTTAAAAAAAATGAAATGATCATTTTAAGTGCTCTTAAAGACTTACAACATTAAATAAATTGTATTTGCAAAGAAGCTGTAGACAATGGAGTAATAATATATCATACACTTATGTGTACAACATATTTTGCACATTAATGGGAATATTATAAAATGTGCTACAACAGCCTTTTAAAACAAATACTATGATCATTTCACATGTTGCTTTTCAGGTCTTACAACAATTTTGCACATCAATGTTTTCAAACATAAAGTGCAATGTAATGGCACAGGTGAAATTGTATGCACCAGGTCTGCAATAAAGTTGTCATTGTTTTAATTTCTTTACAATACTACCTCAGTTTAAAAAATGCATGTCAAATATCCTCAGGTGGGTGAGAAATCTGAATTGTACCATCACAGTTTAAGATTCATGATCTGAAATACTTTATAGCATTTAAAAAAATATTCCAAGTATTCCATTATATTACTGAAATTGTATTTAGGAAGCTATAGACAATGAAGTGGTAATATATCCTATAAGAATTTATTGAATAGTTCATACTAACTCCACTTATACGATATTAGGACATGTTTTTGGGGCAATCACTTCCATCTTCACTGTTGACCGACTACTTGATGTGTGGTGGCTGGATCCCAAGGTGTTTCTGTGGCAGTCTCTGATGGTTCACATAGGAACTTGAGTTCATCCATGAACATCAAAACTCATAAAGTTATTTCTATTTTTCAGAATGAAAATTCTTCATAAGTAGATAGCTCTATTCAATTGTGAAGTTCTTTCGCAGCTTATCCTCTGGTTTAATTTTGTGATTTTTGAGTCCAAAAGTGAGTTGCCAGTGCTGATTTATCAATGTGTATAAAACAAATATTCCTAACATATTTCTTTCTCCAAATTTCTCTTCATTTTTCCAATATATTTTTTATTATAATCTGCACATTTAATTTTGTAAATTCCTGATTTAGGTTCTATTGTTATGTAGTCTTTTGCTGTGGAACCTAGTAAATTTTTTATATTATATTTGTTCTTTGGGGGGTAGCTTAATGCCATGTTCTTTGGTACTATTGAAATTATTGTGGTAAGTTATATATGATATATAAAACTTTGGAATTTGTAACTTTCCCAAATGTTCTTCAGTGTGGAAAATTCTTTTATAGATTTTTGTCTTTTAAATGTATTGATAATTTTTATTACTGTATCTTTATTGAAACCTCTGATTATTGCTGTATTAATTAGCTTTTGGCATTCTGTTTCTGTGAGGCTAAGCTGCTGAAACACTCTCTCAATCCAATACAGCTATCTACTTGGGAAAATACTTTCATCCTGAAAAATATAAAAAGCTTTATGAATTTTGATGTTCCATCTATGGATGAATTTAGCAAGTTCCTATTCAAACCATCAGAAACCACCACAGAAGCACCTTGGGATCCAGCCACCACAAGTTGTCAGTAACACCTGCTGATGGGAGTGATTGCTCCAGAAACATGTCCTAATATCATATAAGTAAGTAGAGTTAGTGTGAACATATTTAATACTTTGTTATAGGATTCCATTAAATGTTTTGCACTTACAGCTCTAACAAGCTACAAAGGAAGGGAGGAAAAATAAATAAACATAAGTATCTCTTTCACTCAAAAATAGACAAGTGTGGTGTCAGCTCGCTTACAAGCACTAATGTTCAATGTTTCTTTGTGAAGTGATGATTCTTTAAGTAGCTTTAACTCCTTATAATGCTCACCAATCTAATATCCATCTTTCTTCAAATAGCAGTAACCTTATCACTGTACATAACTTTACTTCTCAGAGTTAATGCTCATCCTTTGTAGTCTTTAAATAATAAATTAATAAATTTAATAGCCCAGTAATTAAGGTGATTATAAAGTATTTGGTAAACTGAATCAAATAAATATTAGATGACATCATTTATTTCAAAAGAGTGTGTGCACCACAGCTTTTATTCAAAAAAAGAAAATATGTCTATACTCAAATTAGCTTGGAAAATACCATGGTCCCCTGCTCTTAACCATCACTCAAAATACCCTAAACTACACTGAATCCTCACCAGGAGCGTCCTACTTTTTAGGAATCAGTTACTTTAACATTTTTTATTACCATAACATGGAAAATATACTACACAAATGCTATAAGAGAGGTTTTTTTTTTTATTTATTTATTTATGGACGCTCTTTAACATCTCAGGTCATCAGCGTCCCATTCAACTCAGGGCGTGAAACAGCCGACAAATTTTGCTCAGAGGCCTCTCTTTCAGGCTTGAGGTTCTTTATCGTGCTGTAAATGTACACACGGGACCCACGGCTTTACTTCCCTTCCGAAGGAAGCCATACTTAGGATTTTTACGCCCGAAAAAATCGGTCCTGGCCGGGTTCGAACCCGCGTTCTTGGGTGTTGGAATAAGAGAGGAGGAGGGAGAGAAAAGTACACATAGTAATGATAGGCAAAATTTCTAATTTTTTTTGTCTATCATTGCCTAAACTTATGTTTGTATGTGGTGTGTGTTCAAACAGAAAACATCCCCCCTCCTTTTCTTTGCCTATCACTATGTGTTCATACAGAGCCAATTTGCCTATTTTGTCTAAATTCTAAATCTTGCAGAAAAACATTGCCTATCTTGTGTTCCAGTTTAAGAAAGTTGCCTATTAGTGTTTACCTAGTGTACACAAATAACAGTCTTATTGCATATTTCCCACCAGTGTTCATGGCAAATTATGGATCATTCTTATTTTGGTTATCTGCATCTCAGTTCATTAGGAAATATTTAAAAACAACTTTTTTTTGTATAATATTTGCATAAGTTCTTAAAACCTATTTACTATATTTACAGCAGTCTTCTCTTTTAGTATTTTACAGATTCTGCTCTTAAATGTGCCATGCTTTTGTTTTTTTTTCCCTTGATATTTCCATATTAAAAATTTTAGATTGTACTCAATAAGTGCTATTAATCTATATGTAGACAATTTGTTTACACCTTTATTTATTTTGTCCCAGTGTGGTAGAGAACTTAAAATTTTTTCAACAATAATGATAGCTTCATAAATGCTGAAAATGTTCTTTACAGTTTATTAGGAAGCTCCATTTTTCAGAGCTGCATATAAATGTCAAATGTATTTCATGTTACATTTTTTGTACTGCTTTACCAGGAATTTCATTCAAAAGCCACTATCACAAGCTCCTACTTTATGAAATCCAATTTGCTCTTCTGTTTCTACTGGAGTTTAGCAGTTAACTACGTTCTTCCCATATTCTTCATGAATGGCTTTCTCAACAATAGGCTTTACAGTTGATTTGGAGTAAATTTTCAGGATTAGTTCTCCACCCACTTAAATTCTAACATTTATGAAATCCTATATGATACAACTAACCTGTTTATACAGACCTATGTTAATTTATCTTTTCATGAAGTTTTGTTCCATTTCCTATATTTATGTTCTTTTAAATTTATTAAATTATTATTTTGTGACTTCTCAAAAACCAGAAATCATAATTGTACGGAGTTACCTAATCTATAATAAGTTATTAAAAGATGTCACAGGATTTCCAATTTATTTAGCAAATCAAAAATATATAGCCAACTCTTTTCTTTGATTATAAGAGCATATTGCTATCAACCACCTACAGTTATTTCACACTCGGTATTTTATTATGGTTAGGTATTAACAAAGATAATCATGAAAACAGGCATAGTAAACTGCTGAACATGGACTGCAGGTTGCATAATCTAAAGGGATTGGCAATGTAAATAGATATATAAACCGTAGTCTGTGATGCACACACCTCATTTGAGATCACAGAATGTTATATTATGTGGCAGCTTTGCTTCAATATTCTGTCAAGATATGAAGAAATCAATATATTACTTCATCCCTGTAAATCATGCTGTTCATATTTAAAAGATTTATTATAGTGATAACTCCATCAAACACCATTAAATGCTTTATTTTCTGCTGATTTAACATTTAATTAAATTATGGAAAGAAAAAAAAAAGTTTTCTTACACAATCAGATTACCGGAACCTTATGGAACTAACTTTCTTCTTTTTTAAAAACTAAGGGTGCATATAATGTTTGTTTCCTATACCACGTTTTGCGCTTATATTCTACTTCGTATGTCCTTCAAAAACAATGAAGTCAATGAGTCATTCATAATTGCACTCATGCTACTCTTCCATCCACATTTACACATATTAATCACAGTCACTTGTTTGAACACTCCCCACTTTCCCAGTTTTTGCTGCAACATTCCACATCATAAGAAGCCCATTTCCAAGGCATTATACAATGCTGCTGTATCACTGTGACTTGATATTCGCCAGAATGGAAAATTGAGCTGAAAACAAAATAAATCAGCATTTCTATTATAAAATGCAAAACTGAAAGTAAAATTCTGAGGTTAATACTATACCACTGAAATTAATAATATTTTTACATATGCTAAAACAAACCTAATTTCTTATAACATTCTAGAGATTGAGATTCTGTAAGTATACATTGTAAGTTAAGTATGATAAATATTTTAATGATGATACTTGGCAGACCATTAAATAATAGAAAAACACTTATCTTCATTTTAATAACTTACAAAGCTCCTTTAAGTGATGACAGTAACTATGTGAATACAACTGAACATTTAATGCCATTTCTTTCTTTGAAAATTTTCATGTGTTACCTAACGGAATTAGGAACTATTAAAGAAAATGAAATCTTGAGGCAGAATTAGGCCCTAAGGATTTTTATTTTGTTGGCATTCATAATCATACAATGAGAATAAAGCCAAGCATTATATTGCTAGAGAATTAAATTACTAGGTTGTTACTGACAGACATTCTGCCAATGTGCAAATGCTATTAATAACATTTTACTTTGATTTTGTTTTTCTATGGTATTTTAAAAATGTCACAGGGAATGGGAATGGAATGATTGTTAATTTTCTCAATTATTAACATATTGCAAATACAAGAGCTGTCAATAAATCTAGGTAAACTAAAAATATGGCAGCACTAGAGCATTACTGACATTTTTTTGACAATGTAGCAACTTTTGAGGAATGAGCATGCAGTGATAAACAATTCATCTGTCTTTGAGAGCCTTTTGATTTATATGCAAATAATGTGCAGCACTGAGAGCGAGAGGGAAGAAAAAAATTAATAAATAATAATAATAATAATAATAATAATAAAAACATCTCTTTAAATGAAATCCAAGTGAAATAAAGAAACAACATGTAACAGTTGATGAAACATGGATACTACTGGAAACAAAGGAGCAATTTGGATTGCAAGTAGAGAAAGTGCTTCAAAGAAGATGAAAACAGTTCCATAACTGAGGAATATTGTGCCATGTTATTGGAGTAATTAAACAATGCAATTAATCACAAATATTCTCATTTAGCAAAGAAAACCCTATGATTCATCACAATAATGTACAGTGCAAAATTTTCGTTTTATTGGACTTGCAGCATATAATTCTTCTCCATCCCACCAACTCTCCATATATGATCCCATCTAATTACTTTTTATTCCCCAACATGAAAAATTGGTTAGCAGGTGCAATGTATTATAGTTCTTTAGTTGTATAGCCAAATTTCAAAACCCTCCTGTTAATGTTTGAAACAAACCACAAGCATTTGGCAAGAGAAAGATAACCTTACAATATAGGAGAAAAATTATTTACAATTAGAAATAATTCATTAAACAAAAATAAATGTAAATATAACAAACACATTATATAGTTTTCAGTTTGAAAATTGTGTGAGATGTAACCCAGCAATATATTTTTTAAACAAATAATAAAACCTTGAA
The DNA here is from genome assembly GCA_030762175.1 of Metallyticus violacea. NCBI lineage: Eukaryota > Metazoa > Arthropoda > Insecta > Mantodea > Metallyticidae > Metallyticus > Metallyticus violacea. The sequence goes on from CM060833.1 coordinate 107,719,683, forward strand.
ATACTGCCACAACAAATATAAAATAATTAAATAAAGAATTACTTGGGCATAAGCATTTTGTAAAATCTCCCACTTGAATAATGAATAAAAAAATATAATAGTACCCAAAATTAAAAATTAGTTTTAACACATCATTGGAATTAAATGCCCAAAATTAAAAATTAGTTTTAACATATAAATGGTATTCAAAATCCAAGTTTCCTGTTCATTTAAAAGAATTACAAAAGAAACCTTTATGCCAATATAGCACAGTGCAATTTGAAAATTACAATAAAGTGATTTAAATTTACAGTACCTGGGTCACAGGGCTTACCCTCCAGAGAAGGCTCTGGGTCTAACAATTTTGAATAGAATGCCAAAAGCAGATATATCACCAACTTTCCAGGACTCAACTCTCACTGGGGAGAAAAGACTAGAGATTACATGCCAGCCAGAATGGTTACAACACAACTTGTTTTGAGTTTCAATAGATAGAAAACTAATGTCAAAGAAGTATTGGAGGCGAGCCCTCCTGACGTGGCCAGGTAGAAAGGATGGTGAAAGAGAGAGGAAAAAGGTGTTAAAAGGAAAGGAATTGCATGCAAAAACAGCATACAGGGAAAAAAATACATCAAATAAAAAGATTGTTATTGAAACAAATGCTTATTTTGCAGATTTGGAGAAATTGCATTTTATAGATGGAATAAAAAAATGAAAAAAATTCTGGAACAAGTATATTGATTTCAAAGGAACTATGTTGAAGTAAGGTTCCCCCCCCACCAAATTATATTCTTTCTTTCTTCTTCTTTTTTTCAAAATTTATATTCTTTTTTCTTCTTTTTTTCTTTTGCACAAATTCATTGAACATCCCTTGCATAATTGGTTAAAGTATATATTTTCTTCCTCAGTAAATGTTGATCGGAGCTGGCTCATTTATGAATTACACTGCAGATGAGGTGAGAAGGAACAGAGGAAAATTAAGAAAGAACTCTGTACTTGCTCTGAAGCAGCTTAAGCAGACTTTGCTAGGGAAAATGGGGGCAATATATGACTCCCTGGCAGAAAAATAAAAATTATTTTCTCATGTACTAGAATTTGTATAACACCAAACAGTGTTATATTAGTACTCAAATGAATGTGAATTACCGTTACTACACTATTAACACTAAATAGTTCCTTTGTACAAACAAATATATTAATTTTCCAAGGTATAGAAATGACCAAAAAAGACTAACATAAGGTGCGCAAAATGTGCCACTGCATAGGGCAGTAAGCTTCCAATAATAAACAAACATAGTACAAATATATGACAATATCTGTATGCCCACATTTTATAATTTATGGACAGAATATACCCAAATTTAAGAACAAGGGTTAAGGATAGAAAGAAATTAATAAAATTTAAAGTTCAATGGGGGCCTCCACTGAAGTGGCTAATCTCTTCAATGTAAGTATGAATGTTCTTGATGATTCAAACTTCATAGATCTCACTTAATAACTGAACAATGTGCATTTACATACAATATGGAGACTTTTTTCAAAGATTTCTCTTACAACAGCCTCAAAAATAACAAATTACATCATTTAAAGCTAGGGATAGTAAAAAATTATAATTTTAGGTAAAGAAGAATAAGAAGCAATTTATCACCCAAATGAACTTTATAGTCTTTCAAAAAAATAGTAAACATAACAGTGATGCACACATTTGAATGATATTGAAATTGAATTTATTTCTCTTTACATCAACACACAATTTTAAATATTGCAATAAGCTCTATGTCTTCATCAATTCCATAATACTAACAATATAAAATATACATATATCATTATGACTCTATTACAATATTTTAATTCTAAATACTTCATCCAACTATTATCCTAGACTAGTGGTTACTTATTTCCTTAGGATTATATACACACCAACACCCCGGTTATTGGTGCATATTAATCCGGTTTCTAATGCTAATTTACTCCCATTCCCTCCCCTTCAATCATTATCTATCATTAACTATCTGACCATTTTTTATCATTTTCCCCTCACCTTCCCTAAATACCTGTAAATCCATAAATTATTATACATCTAAGGTTACGCTTCTATCTACATTCCCTTCCATCATCCTCTTCATCATTCTTATACATGTTTCTCTAACTTTACCTAAATAGTTTCCTATCATTTTTATATCCTTCCCTCCTTTTACAGTTAAAATCTTCCTAATTAAAATTTTCCCATTTTTTATTCCTAACCTTTTCTCTCCATAACTTTGCTTGATTACAATATAACAAATAATGAAAATCTGTATTGGTTCTCCACACATTAATCAATTTCCTATTCCTCTATCATATCCCAATTCCTTTTAAATTCATAACTCCAGTTCTAGACCAAGCAATCCCTTCTCCACCTACCTTATCACATTGTTTTATATATTTTTCCCTATCCCATACTATTTTTATTCCCCTATAAAGTCTCAATAAGCTCTTTTCACCTAAACTAATTATTTCTTGTCATTCAATATATTCCAATGAATGATATAGATCTGACACTTTATAGAAATTTTCAGTTATCCTTAAAAATGCCAATTTTTTTGCCACCCTATATAAATAAGGCAGCAATGTTTTCATTTTTTTAATATTTGAATGGCAATAACATATGCACTATATTTGTAAAACCATCATAAGCAACTATTTTCATAATTATTTTAATTTTGTTTGAGGAAATGCAATTGTCACTCTTCCCTCTCTGATCTACTCTAAAGAATGCCAGTAAAAATTGTTGCTCCAATTATGAGCAAGGTCGATATTTGGGATTTTCAAGCATTAGTGCTTTAATAACAGTAGTGTATTATGATTGAGGCTTCACAAATATACATGTGTATTTTCATAATTGCTAATGTTAGCCTTACTACTAAAGTTATGAGTAAAAAAGTTAAAAAATGTGTGATTAGTATGTACAGCATATACATAGTCACTTGTCTTCTTGCCATTGAAGGATTCCACAAGTTCGAAATAGCGATCTCAAATGTGACTTTTTCTTAGTGTTTTATCCTTTCCTACTATTATAATTACTGTTAATTTGTTACATTGTTAATAGTGTTACTTTATTTTTATTGTATATTACATATATATATGACTTTCACTTGTCTAGCTTCTTGCCATAGAAGAACTCCAGTAGTTGGAAATATAGCAATTTCAAGTGTGACTCTAAGTGTTTTATCCTTATCTACTTTTATTATTACTGTTAGTTTATATATGTAACAATAACTATAAAAACAGAAAAGAATCAACACTTAGAAAAGTCACAGATTTTTAATTGCTATATTTTTATATATTATATTTTGACTTGTCTTCTTGTCATAGAAGAACTCAAGCAGTTCAAAATATAGCAATTACAAATCTGTGACTTTTTCTAAGTGTTTATCTTTTTTGATTGTTACTTTAGTTACATTTTTCATAGTGTTACATCATTTTCATTCATATATATATTTTTCTGGCAATAATAATCTGAAAACAGGATGAAACTTGCATATTACCTGCTTGGCAGCGGCCTCCTCATCTTGACCATCTCCTACCACAACATATGTGCATTTCCTTCCAAATCTTGAGACTATTCTTTCAAAACAGCTCTCTTTACCTTAAATTAAAAGAAATGTTTAAAAAAAAATTAAAATGAATAACTTTACCTTAAGGGAAGGGGGGGGGGGAACCACCCACCAACCTGTTAAATTTTTTGTTTGTTTATGTTTCTCTGAGAAATTTAGCTTGCAGTATAAGCTCAAAATATCTGACCTTATGCCATTGTTAATGTCTAAAATATATATGGAAGTCACCCCAAAGCCAGTGATAAGTGCTCTAAGTGAAAAAAACCGAATCATGCTGCAGTATACAGCTATAGACAACATAAAGTGAAATGTATTAATAATGATAGAGCAGGAAATAAGGACACCTGATATTTGACAACAGAATTAACATTCAGTTGCAAACAACATAGGTAGTATACTGTATGCATGCTGCCTTTAAACTGTGCCGGATGATGAAGTAGACCAGACCAATGCTTCCCTTCCGCTATATACGTGCACAGTACTCTGGCTAACCTGATACATTAACTGGCAGGGAACAGGTTACAACTAGTTTGTAATGGTTACATAATTAAGAAGTAATCAGAGCTTCAGTTGAGTAAAAAAGCAACTAACTCTTTGTTTTAAAATGCTGTTATAGTACATTACTGCAATGAAGAAGTTTTTGTTTGTTTTATGTATTGCATTAATGTTACAGTGACTTTTTTTTTAATGGTGTTTAATGCCCGATTTTACTGCTGAGGTACCACAGGTGGTGAACACTGATGATACATGAAATGAAATGATATACTGATAACGATTTTTTTTTTTTTTAAGGAAGGAAGCATTTCAGGCCTAAGCTTAGGGTACCTCCCCGGCATTTGCCAGTTATGAAGACTGGGGAAAACCTGGAAAAAACCTCAGTTCGGGAGGACGGTCCTTATGCGATTCAAACCACAGACCTCCCATTCATAAGCCTGCACCTTAACGACCTCGGCCACCCATGGCGGTACAGTGACTTCTTGACAGAATATTGATTTAAGTGGATTTTCCTTTTAAAAGAAGAAGTACAAATTACTAATGTGTGTTCTTTGAAATACTAGATAATATAGAAAGCAGCTTGGAGATCAGGTTTAAAGATTCATGCAAACTAGGATTCTGTGATGGTTTCTTCAAAATTTGAAGAGTATCAGTAAAGTTTTCCATAAGAAGTATTCAATTGTCTGTTTGATACCTATGGGAAATACTATGATAAGGAATTATTGTCAAGAATTCAAAAGCAAGCAGCCTTTTCAGTTTCAAAACTTTTAAGCAATACTTTACCTCAAGTGGCACTTTTTATTGAAGTTTTATAAGCTATAATTGCTTCAACAGTTTAGTGCTAAAAGGTCTTTTTCAGCACTAAATAAATAAAGAATCTAGGAAAAATTCTATAGAAAAAAAGAACTTCAAATTTGGCATTGATTTCTATTGAATACCAATTATTAGAAAAAGTAACAAAAATTTATTAGTTCTTCCAAAGAGTGGTTTCAATATTTGCCTTTGGACTTCACATTTTGATAGGTGTAAAGTGACAAAACTAAGGTTCTTGAGATAACAAAAAATGGCTAATTTTGTTTTCCTTTCTTATATGTAAATCTAGTTTTAATAAAATATGAACCGCCAAGGGTGGCCAAGGTCATTAAGGCATAGACTCATGAGCTGGAGGTCTGGGATTCAATTTCTGCCAGGATAGTTTTCCTTGACTGAGGTTTTTTACAGGTTTTCCTCAGCCCTCACAAATGGAAAATGTCCAGAAAAACATCACTCAGATAACATGGCCCTTAGATCTGTACCCTTGAATTTTGTAGCTGGTTGGGACCAAAACTCCTATCTTAAAAGAACTATAAAGGTTCCTAGTGGGTAAGCAATCTGCTGCAACTAACTCAGTTTACCTCTATATAGGCATATGACGGTGATTATTAACGGCAACTTGAAATCATACATTTCTTTAAAGCTGTTATTAATATGGCAGTCATTAGATAAGTTTTGAAACATGAAGACCTGCACCCTTGGGCTACAATTTGTGTATAAAAAGGTATCCATTCTTGCACATTGCAAATATAACAGCTGGAAATCTTTCAAATCATTGCTGGAACTGCTAAAACAATGAGTAACACTATGGAGGTTAAAAGAGAGCATGCTTTTATATGAGGATGTACAAAAAAATAACCAAAATGATTTAATTGCATTTAAATACACTGCTTTGGAGTGAAATGACTTCTATCGATGGAAGTTCATCCAAGTTTTGAGTTCCACTTATGCAGCACTATTCAATTGGGAGTTAGAAGCTTATGAGTGAGGTCATGTTTACTATGCCCAGCATGGATCTGACATTGCAAAAGCATGTAACAATTATATGTTCTATTAGAAAAAAAATCCTGCACAGACCTTGGAAATGGTACAGAAAGCTTAAAACAAACATGCCTTATACAAAACACAAGTCTTGGATTGGCATAAATGATTCACGTGAGATCATGTAGATCTTAAAAAAATTCTCCACATTCTGGAGGACATCTAGCTGCAAAAACTGAAGTCACTGTGAACACAACTGATATTTTTGAGCAAGAAAAAGACTGTCATATAAAAATTGCAGAAATTGTGAACATAGTGCATTATTATTATTTATTGAATGGATCAAGAAAAATCGAGATGTGACCAAATCTGATTAGGTGGATCTCGTAATTCAGAATGTCATCAAAGAATTAAACATTAAGATCTTGCCTCATCCACTAAATGTATTTCCCGGACCTCATACCTCTTTCCATAAGTGAAAAAGGAGCTTGATGATTACCATTTTAAAAATGATAAGGAACTGAACAGTGTTATCATGGATATTTGAACAGAATATTACATGAAATTCTCTGGACCTCACACCTCTTTCTATATGCAAAAAAGGGACTTAGTGATTACCATTTTAAAAATGATAAGGAACTGAACAGCGTTGTCATGGATATTTTGAAGAGACTATTACATGAAGTTCTCCGGACCTCACACCTCTTTCCATAAGGAGCTTAGTGATTACCATTTTAAAAATGATAAGGAACTAAACAAGGTTGTTATGGATATTTTGAACAGATTATCAAAATAAGGATTAAGCAAGTGTTTTGAATAATGATTAAATCATTGGAATTGTTACATTTTATCCAGATAGAAAACAATTTGAAAGATTGTGAGGGAATTTTAATAAAATAAAGTCATTATGTATTAGTCATAAAATTACTTTTGAATTATTTTGATACCCTGGTTAATAATAATTTTAAAAGTGGCAATATTGATACCTTATACATCTATGCCATGTTTTTTAGAACTTTTTTCTTTGCATATCCATTGGTTCAGTGAATATGAGAGGAGATGAAGAGAGGAGTGGCAGGTTAAGTGTGGAGACTAAAGAAAAATTTCATTTATGGAACAAATGACCAGAAAAGTTTGAAGGTTGAGGTACAAGGATTTATAATGGCTTTAATAATAAATGTTCATTAACATTCTTCATTAACACCTATGAATAAAAAAAAAATTGTTCCAGATAAGTGCTCCACAGTTCAACTGAAAGGCAGAAATTCTGTAGGATGAACTGGTACATTGTCATGGGAAGTGAAACTTGCACCTACCTATTTGATCCTGAAATCCAGCATTAATATTTGATATTAATATTTGAGTCTTCCTGATAGACCAACCACCAATGAAATTCAAAAGATAAGGAATGCTAAAAGTATATTGTGTTTGCCTTCTAACACTAAACAAAATTCATGAATGGCAGCCAAGACCTGGGCTTTTGTACCATTTTTTTTAATAGTGTTTAATGCCCGTTTTTACTTCTGAGGCACCACAGGCGGTGAACACTGATGATACATGAAATGATATATTGGGAAAGGCTTTATTAAGGAAGGAAACATTCCAGGCCTAAGTTTAGGGTACCTCCCTGACATTTGCCATTTATTAGGACCGAGGAAAACCTGGAATAAACCTCAGTCGGGGAGGATGGCCCTGGTGGGATTCGAACCCCAGACCTTCCACTCATGAGTTCGCGCCTTAACGACCTTGGCCATCGTGGCAGTTTTTGTACCATGACAAAGCTTCTGGTCACAACACTGATATTGTTAAGAAACAAGCTATTGCATCGAAGCAAAACTCTTGACATACACTTTAAAAGTCTGAACTTAGCACCATGTGATTTCTTCCTTTTCTTTAGTGTCAAGGTCAGTGATTTTCCAGTCCTGAAAGAAAGTGTCACAGCCTATGAAGAGGAGCTGGCCAAAGGGCCAGAAAATAAAGATGCTTACAGAAATGGTTTCAGAGAACGGATCAATGTATAAATGGAAAATACTTTCAAAAGTTGGATAAATAAAATTCCTCTGTGACTTTTAGCTATTGAGTAGCCTTGTATGTGTAAAATAATTATATTACATTCAGTCAAGTATGCACAATTTTAATACAGATTGTGGCTTCTAACAAACTGCATTCCATTCAATCACTCAGAGAATAAAAAGTAAATGCAAGTTTACATAAATTAAAGAACATTTTAATTCTCATATTAAAGTTCAATAAAAATTAACTTTTTTTACTAGCTGAAAAAAATACATTGAAAGAAAAATACAAAAATTATGCATAATGAGCATAATACTATTAAATCCAACAGAAATAAAAGGAAATAAAAGCCATAAAAAATATTAATGTGGAGTTATGTTTCGTATTGTTACTCATCAGAGTGCATAAATTGTTGACACAATCAATGATTTAAATGTGAGCTACTGCAAAAACAAGAAACCTACACAAAACTAGTACATACTTGCAGCAAATAGAATCAAGTCTTTGCATTCTACAGTAAAAACTTGCAAAAACATGCCTATTTTTTAATTATAAAGTACCAAAACTTATTTTCAACTCACCAATTTTCGTTGCTGAATATATGTTTTCTATGGGAAAAATTCCTCCTAGCCCAAAAAGCAAAACTTTGGCCAAGGCTGGAACCAACTGTGTAGTCGTTACCAAAACATTCACACAGTTTGATCTGTAACATACATATAACTTCAGTTCAGATACCTGTACATTTTTACAGCTAAATGATAAGACAGCAAATAATGAACTTACCTTGAGTTTATAAGTGTCAGACATTTGATTGCCAATGTGAGCCAGTTATCTGTCATTGCCTCAATTTCAGATCGTAGTTGCAGCCACTGATCTCTTTTTGCACCCAGCAAACCTTTGCAGAACACATAATGATATGTATGCATTAATTTTTAGGTTTATACCATGGAATAACAATTTTCAATATAGCATATTAATACTCATACTGTCCAACTAAGCATTTAGATAGCATGGCCGTAGTTGTTATGCCATATCTAAAGGTAAGCTGTGCCTAATAACTATATGTTATCACATTGTTCATTAAATCAACAGTGATGCACCAGGGAGTTCAAATAATAACTAAGAAAAAATTAGTTAAGTATGCTAATAAAACTGAGTTAAATGACATGGATAAATACATAATTCAAATATATTACACTGCACATATAGAAATTCTAACTTTGCATAAATGGTGTCAACAAGAAATAAGTTTTAAAGAATATAAAGAAAATTTCAGAAAAATAATAAAGCCTATAGAATTTCAATTTCAAAAGTTAATAGAACCTCCAGAAATTTCTACAAAAAGAGCAGCATATCTATATTTTTTGAGCAAGAATGAAATAAATAAAAGGAAACAGATTAAATGTGGTTCCACATCCAATGTGCTGCATATATATATATTGGCATGATCTTCACAAATGACAGTCCAAAAGCTTAATGCTTCTCATACAAGTAATAAAAATAGATTTATTCCAAGATCCTTTATTATGTGCTATACTAAATCAAAAAGTGTCCATTACCAAAATGTAATGAATGTGGAAAATTTAATTAAATTAATTATTTAAATCAATTAATTCTAACACATAGCAATGTTGTGTTCCACAATATACCATATCATAGCAAACAGATTAATTTGGTGAAACTCTAGGGAAATCACTACTTTTACTCTAAGTAAGAAATAGTAAAACAAAACAAACAGAATGTGTAATATAAAACATATAAAATTCTCCAGAAAAGAGGTATCACACCATTAAGATTATTTACCTACAATAAAATGTATATTGAGCCAAGAAAAGGGCAAAATAGTCAAGAAAAATATGGGTACACTAACCATAACACATTAAAAGAAATGTCCCCCAATAGTTTTAACAAAATCACAGCAGATTTAAAGAAAGAACGAACACACCAAAACTATAACTGGGGAATAGTGAATAAAAGATGGCTTAATAAAGGAAGGTTTTTTTTAATAGTGTTTAATGCCGTTTTTACTACTGAGGCACCACAGGCAGTAGACACTGATGATACATGAGATGAAATGATATATTGGGAAAGGATTTTTGTAAGGAAGGAAACATTCCAGGCCTAAATTTAGGTACTCCCTGGCATTTGCCATTTATGATGACTGAGATAAACCTGAAAAAAAAAACCTGTCAGGGTGGACAGTCCTGATGGGATTTGAACCCCAGACCTCCCACTCACAGGTTGGCTCCTTAATGACCTTGGCCAGCCATGGTGGTGTAGAGCCAAGTGATAGAAATATAACAATATAAACAATGCATACAAATGACAACAAGTTATCACATTACTTTAAGCCTTATGTGAGTACCTACAAAACTTTGATTTTCCATTTTTTAGTTTTAAACTTTCACATTTTATACATGATTTTATATTTACTTTTTTATTTAGTTAATTAAATATTTAATAGTTAATCTTGACATAAAGCCCAAGTATAGAAAATAATCTATGATGACATATAATTAGTAATGTTTATTTTAATAGTGTTTAGCATATTTTTTTAATGGTAAGGCATCATAAGTGATGGACACTGATGATAATAGGAGTTGTTGTTGTTTTTTTTTTTTTTTAAATAATGGAAACATTTAGGGTAGCTTCCCTACATTTGCCATTTATGAGGAATGAGATAAACCTAGATAAAACCTCATTTAGGGAGGATAGTCCTGGCGGAAAATAACCCTGAACCTCCGTTCACAGGTTTGTGCTTTACTGACCTCAGCTACCCACAGCTGTATGGGTAATGTGAATACAAGTAACAGAGTGTAATCTAATTTACTCATACACACTTAAGTGAGTTGAACACCATTTCAACATCAAAACATGCCTACTAGTGCCCTCTTCATGATCTGGCTCAATGCTTGGCCCGATAGTATAAAAACATTTCTGACTAGCAAATTCTAATACCTTCTATTAATATCTTCCAATAATTCTTTATCAGAGATCCCCTGGATTTTGAGCAGAGTGATCCAATATTTCAGATATGATATATATCTTCAATTTCTTGCCAAATAAGTTAACTATAATACAAATTATAGTTATTAAAAATATAAACCAATTAAAAATGATATTAAGTATACAAAATAAAAATCATCTGTAAATAGTTAACACTATATTTGATTTCATATTTTTAATTCCTTCCCTATTGTTGGCATATTTGTTTACAAAAGCCACAGAAATACTCATTATTAAATCCATTCCACTCATTTTAAAACTTGGTTTAGAAATGCAGATGATATTTTTACAATAGTTCCTTAGAAAGAAGCTGGTGATGCACTAAAGCTATCAAACTTAATTAGAACAAAACCATAAATTAAAGTTAGAATTTAAAAAGATTTATATATTCATATATTTTGCTGCTTTCTGGCCAGAAGATCCTCAGAAAGAAAATAATCTTCTTTTGGTATTTATAGAAACTATCCCCCTTACACACATACAGATAGTTATATTAAGAATGACATTTTGAGACCCAGACCTCATCAACATGGAATAAAAAACAGGTTAAGCTATAGGCTAATCAATGTTCTAATCTGAAAGGAAGAATTTACAGCAGAATGCCGATAAACCACCAGATTGCACACAGCAGTTTTAATTGCACACTAGTGAATAAGAAGATCAACTAGTATAGAAAATTAAAAAGTATCAAAGAAATCAGATATAAAAAAAGACAAAATATTTATAAAATTTACTTACCATCCTTTGCCACACAATAAATTTAACAGAATTTCCAATAAATATAATGTGGTTTTAGCTCCATTAAATAAATAGAAATTAAAAACTTATTAGTAATCCTGGACAGCAAGAAGCCAAGAGTCTACCAAATCAACTGTCAGGATTTATAGCAAATTCATATAGGCCAAAAGGAACTTAGAAATTAGGGCAAAGAACATTTTGAGAACATTAAGTATATCCAGATACATAAATCAGTGGCTGTTGCACATTTTTGGACTAAGACTCTTGCTAGAGAAGCAAAACACTAAAAGTTATAAAGAATCCAATGGAGGTAACAATTTGGGAGAGGATTTTTATTCTGAAAAATAAAAATTGAGTCATGAATTTTAAAATTTTAGCCCTATGGACAACTTGTGTCAAATCTTATTAAAATCACCAGATGTCTCCAAATTGTCCAGCAACAATGCAAGTCAAGTTACAGTTGTAGATAGGAGCAAATGGCTATTTAACATTTTTTTTAATAGTGTGTAATATTTTAAGAAAGGAAGCATTCCAGGCCTAAGTTTAGGGTACCTCCCCGGTATTTACCATTTGTGAGGACTGAGGGAAACCTGGAAAAACCTCAGTCAGGGGATGGTCGTGGAGAGAATTGATCTCCAGACCTGCTGCTCATGAATCTATGTCTTAACAACTTTGGGCACCTGTGGCAGTATGTTCTGTATAAGCATTAAGAAGCGAAGATACAGTGTTACTATTTATTATAATTTTTATATTGTTAATTATTTTACTTCACAGTTACTAACTTCTAAGTACATTACAAATGGCATTAAGTTACAGTTCCATGCATTTTCACACATCTAAATCTTATTAATACTTGATGGCAGACAGTAAGAAAATATAACACTAATCCAAAGGCATAATAGAAATAGTCAATAGACTCCAATAAAGTAATTATTCCAAAATATGCCATTTTATGGTGTTATAAATTTAAACGTTAGCAATACATTCTATGTCACATCATTTTATAATCTGAAACTTTAAAGAACAAAAGACTCTTATTTATTTATTTGATGTACTAAGTAATTATACAATGATCCATAAATTTTAACATCAAAACCAAAATATAAAAATAATATTGGTAACTTTGGTGCTTCAGAAGACACCATATTAAAAATATTACAATCTTAGATCCTTTAAAATTTCCACACAAATTTCCTTTTGAATTAAACCATTGCTACAATAACACACCAAACAAAATTTCATCCACTAAGGGGTCTTCACCCATCTGACCCAGGCCATTTTAGGTGTAAACCCCCAGTTGTTTCAAAATTGTTCCTTTCTAAAAGTGATTTCTACCTTTATCATAGGTAAATCTACTAATTACACTTCACTCTAACTAATAATTACATTAATATTAAACAAACAAACACTTAAAAAATTCCCATCCTGGCTGTATCAGGTCCCAGTCCCCAGTTCGTCAGTAGCAATCTATTGGAATTCCAGAGGACCATGCCCAGCCCCAACCCAGGGAGCATAAATTAAATATAAAATTTCCATATTCTTTATTACTGTCATAATATTATACCTAAAACCTTAATTTATGTATAATACCATTCCCCATTGTTATCCATCATATTCTGAACTATAATACCACCTAAATCAATCTTCCTTTCCTATTCTTTTAACTGACTACGCCCATTTCCTTCTAACCTCAGCCAAAAACTCTCCTACCCTCTTATTTTCCTTATTAAAGATACTAATTATGACATCTTTCCTTTGTTGCTTTAACCATTTCCACTCGATACACTCCTTTCTCCATAACTGTGTCCCTATACAATCAAACACAGGGTGCTCCATATCTTGCTTGTCACCGCATATAGGGCACTGATTCGGCAGATGACCATTTCTTATCCCATTCAGTCTCCATACTCCTGCTTGTAACCAAGCAATACCCTCTCTTTGTTCTTTGTTTAATTTATCAATATACACTTCTCTTCCCCATTCCCCATAAATTTTTAAATAATCTAAAAGATTCCAATGATATTTTATCCCCTATTATATTAAAATATTTCTGAATCTCTGTATCATTAAACACCTTTCCAGAACCCCCCCCTTTTTTTTACGCGGGTTCAAACCCGGCCAGGACCGATGGATTTTTTCAGGCGTAAAAATCCTAAGTATGGCTTCCTTCGGAAGGGAAGTAAAGCTGTGGGTCCCGTGTCGTACATTTGCGGCACGAAAAAGAACCTCCAGCCTGAAAGAGAGGCCTCTGAGCAAAATTTGTCGGCCGTTTCACGCCCTGAGTTGAATGGGACGCTGATGACCTGAGCTGTTAAAGAGCATCCTTAAATAAATCAATCAAAAAAAAATCAGAACCCCTGTACATTATTTTCCCTCTTCCTTCAAATTTCCCTCAATCCATTATTTTCTAAGTTTACTTGTAAACTGTGGCTCCACCCATTTTCCTTTAAATTCCTTTCTTGAAATTCTAAACATATCCTCAACAAATTCTGTTCCTCTAAATTAATTGATCTATACCAATATTTAACAGCTCTCTCCATTATTACTCCCTTCATTCCCACTCTTCCCATTTCAATTTGGGCAAATTCCTTTACTATGGCACTTGGCAAGCCTAAACTTCCCTACAAAACATCCTGTGCACCACATCTACCACTTTCCATCCTCCTTCCAGCCCCCATATTTCACTACCATATAGCATTTTTGCAACTACCATGTTATATAATCTCTCTAGCCATTTAACATTTATCTCAGGCATTTTATGTTTAAACCCCCTGATCGCTGACATTGCTCCTTTCCCTTTCGCCAAAACCAACTTCTTCTGTTTCTCCCATTTCCCACCCCCATCGATTTTAACCCCCAGATATATACAGTCTCGAACCACTTTATATTCCTTATCTCCTTTCTTCCACTTTTCATACTTGCCCAATTAGGCCCCTTTCTTAAACACTATAATCTGGGTCTTCTCTTGGTTTACTTTCAAATTCCAGTCATTACAATATTTCTCTATACACTGCAAGGACTGTTTTAAACCAATTGTTGAAGCTCAGCCTATCACTAAGTCGTCTGCAAATAACAACTCAGGAACTGAGACCTTGTTTATCGTCAGCATCCAGTTGTTGCATTTTCTAATCTCAGTCAATATATCATCAATAAACAAATTAAATAATACTGGGCTTAACTTACACCCTTGCTGTGGCCTCCTCATTTGACATCTTTTGTTACCACTCCTGCACTTACTTGTATACAAAATGTGTTCTCCTTATATAAAGCCTTCAGGATGTTCACTATATTTTCACTTACTCCCTTACTCAATAGTTTGATCCATAACAAATTAACATCAATGCAATCATATGCTTTCTCCAAAATACACAAATGCCATATACAATTTACCCTTTTTTTCTTTTAGGTATTTTTCCACCAGAGTTTTAATTATAAATAAATTATCATCTACCGTTCTTCTCCCCCTGCGAAATCCCATTTGAAATTCGGAAAGAATTTTATGTATCTCCATCCAATTTTGTATCCTATTTGCTAGGATTCCTGTGAAAATCTTGCCCACATTTGATAGCAATCTATATATCTGTAATTTTTAAGTTCATCCATGCTTCCTTTGCCTTTGTTTATGGGGTGAATTATAGCTTTCCTCCAATAATCTGGTACATATCCCTTAACTTTAATTACATTAAACCAGTCTGTGAGAATCTTGGCCTTATTTACATCACTACACCATTTTTTTATAAATTCAGGGGGAATCCCATCTAATCATACTGCCTTACTCTTTCTTATTGCCTTCACTTTTCCATTATCTCTTCTTCACTCACATCATTATTCAATATTTCTATGTAGCCCATTTCCAAATCTATCTGCGGATTGACCTTCATAATGCACTCCTCCTCAAATAGCATTTTAAAATACTCCACTCACCCAGCCAGAGTAATATTCGGTTAATGCACAAATTTATTATACGAGATTCTTATTATTACAGCATACTATTCTGAAAGCATGCTGTACATTTAAGCTATTATTTCCTTAAAATATACATATAATAAAATGCCTAAACTGTAGATTTAAATACATTTAAAACCGTAAAGCCCAAAAAACTTAAATTCTTCACTCATTATCTATTCATCTAAAATTAAAAATAAATGAATTTCATATATTACCTCCAACACTATTCCTGTAATTGTTATACATGTCCTTTATTTTACGGTACCGGAAAGCAAGTTTTCTCATCCAATCAACGCCACCACGAACACCAGTGGCAAGACATAAATTTCCATTGCTAGCTGCTGCATGGAATCCATCAGAGCCAAAGTTATATGAACTTAAGTCTTGACCATTGTCATCTGATGCTACATCATCTATGTGCACCTGGTCGCAGTCCTGCAACACAAAAATTACAATATTCAGTTTTTAAAACCATTTACCACTCCAAGATAGGAATTTAGTCCCCCTTTTTACTGTGTTTAGAATTTTGTAGCATTTAGGTACAGTACAGTCCATTTATTCACTAGTGTATACGAATGTTACGATCCTAACATAGACAATGAGAAAGACTGTGTCATTGAAAGGTATTAAATCTAGTATGCAAGTAATTAATTTGTAATACTGTAAATCACTGTATTTATGAAAACAAAAGTTCATCCATGGATGAACTCAGCAATTTCCTACTTCAACCAACAGAGGCCATCATAAGAACATCCAGGTGTCTAGTCATTGTTTTGAGTAACGGTGGTTCAGTGAGCAACTGAAGATGGCAGAGATTCTCTAGAAACGCATTTTATTTTTATGTAAGTAAGTGGAGTATAGTGTAAAAAATGAATACCTAAGTTTAGCATACAGTTTAGTATCCCGATCCAGACCCAACAAGTGTATATTCAACATTTCATTTCACATAAAAATACATATTTTTTTTAAAAAATCTATGTGAGTAAATATTTTTGACATGTTTCTTATATTTATATAGTTTAGTACTTTTCACACACTGTGTAAATAAATATTTTTGATAATTTCTCTATAAGTATATGTTTTAGTACTTTTTTCAATCTCTTTGCAATGCAAAATCTTTATCTCATAAGAATTCATTAGTCATGCTACTTGATTTCTGCTGATTCAGCTGAAACGTACAAGCTCGGGAAGTACAGAATTCCATCCCAAGCTGAACCTATTTGTTAATGTTTTTTTTTTTGAATGGTGTTTAATGCCCGTTTTTACTACTGTGGCACCACAGGCGGTGAACACTGGTGATACACGAAAATGAAATTATATATTGGGAAAGGATTTTTTTTTTTAAAGGAAGGAAACATTCCAGGCCTAAGTTTAGGGTACTTCCCCGGCATTTGCCAGTTATGAAGACTGAGGAAAACCTGGAAAAACATCAGTCAGGGAGGACCGTCCTGGCAGGATTCGAGCCCCAGACTTCCAGCTCACGAGTCCGCGCCTTAACGACCTCGGCCACCCGGTTTGTTAATGCTGGCTAAGCAGTGATGTAATAAATGAAGTTATGAAGCATTCCCTGTTTGTATTGTTAGTTAGAATTAGATCATTAAAGCAATCATGTTTTTAGTTAGCAGTTTGAATTAAAAATGTCAAAAGGGATACTGAGTATACATGAACATACTAGAGTTTAAAAACACTTTTACCACTGATGGGAAAATTCTATTTTTCCAGCCTTGTGTGAAATCAATAAGTGGAGATCAATGTTTCTTAGCGGTACACATTTGTCAGTAATTAAGAATGTAGCAGTTGCACCATATTTTTCATCCAGTCAATTTCTTTTATGCAAATCAACACCATCCTCATCTTCTAACAGACCAATACATTCAGCATTTTATTTAGATTTGTGTAAAGCATTTTATTTCAGCTGACATTCCCCATTATAAGGTGAATAATCCCAAACTCATAAAATTTCTCAGTAAATATACGAATATAAGTCCTCCTGATGAGTTGATGCTAAGGAAAAAATTATCTTCCAAGTGCTATGAAGAAACATTTTCACATTAAGTCCATAACATGTGAAAATAAAAAACTCTGGGTCACCATTGATGAAATTATCAATACCAATGGTAGAAAAGTGGGAAATGTAATAGTAGATCTATTGAAAAATGATTAAATCATTTCCAAACAAAAATTCTTGCTTGCCTGTATAGAAATGCCAGTTCCAGATCATGTACCAATAGCTAGGCTACTTAGTGAATCTTTGGAAAACTTGTGGTCAAATGGTGTGAAATGTGACAATCTATTTCTTCTGCTTATGGATTCCAAGGTGTATATGAAGAAAGTTGCTCAAGGTTGTGTTATTTTCCTGAATATTATTCATGTAATATGTGTCATTCACGCTCTGCATGGACTCTTCAACTTTACATTTCCTTTTTCTTCTTCGTTAGAAAAGTATAATACTATTAAATAAATTCGAAAATTAATGAAAATAAAGCTTTTTTTTTTGTGTGTGTGAAACAATCCCAAACTTTATCCTAATATGGACAAGTTGAGTCTCCAATGCGAAAAAAGTGTTCCTAAAAGCACCATTACGGACTGATACTTCTAAAAAAATTAATTCCAATCTTCCATTGATTCTACAGCATTGGTCAGGTGTTGCAGTACCTGGCTTAAAGCTGTGGTATACTATGCAGATCATTTTTTAGGTATTTACATTGTAGTAAATGAACTGGACAAAGAAGATGCTTCTGCAATTGATAATTTCCAGAATTTAATGTGACACTAATTTAAAATGTGACCAGGTCTTCATATCTTAATTTTGGTTTCTCAATTCACTCACTAAACAAACATCTGTTGACTTATTAAGTAATTCAGTTAAAGAACTACAGTTTGTTGAAAAATAACAAAACACTATCTCACGTTTGAAAATAGAAGTTGTAAGAAAAAAATTTCAGGTAATGTTTGAGAAAAACAGTGGCTAACAAACCTGCTGTAAAATCACTCAAATTTTGGAAGGCCAAAAAATAAGTGAACTTGAAAATGTGCCTGCTAGTGATATAACCCTCTTTAAGTATGCAAGGAAACATCTTGTGATGTAGAATGTTCCTTTTCTCATTATAAAGCATTACTCTAGGCAAGGGTTTGTGTTGCACAATCTGGAGATGACATTTGTGTAGACTGTAATTTTAATGAAAAGTTTAAATCTGATGTTTAGCTGCAATTGGTGTGTCCCAATATTCTTTTACTAGCACGTGTTTGTTTTCTTGAATTTTGCTTTAATTTTTTGAAAATATTTTTCAGTTTTAGCACATATTTTTAGAATTTTTAGCACATACAATATAAACATTTTTAAGTATTTTAATGCTTAAAAATCTGGACCCTAATTATGACATCAGTTTGCTTTGAGTTGTTGCTTAGTAAACATGGCCACACCACTCTTACTTGGAGAAGGAGTAAACATTGCATGTTATAATGAGATGCTGTCTGAGGAAATGAAGCCTGCAATTTTATCCAAATGCTGAGGCCTACTATTGGGAGGAGTTTTTTAGTTGTATGACAACACATACTCACATACTGCTGTGCACACTGTCCAAACTCTTAAGAAATTCTATTTCAAAAATTTAGAGCACCCTTCATTCGGTCCCATTCTTGCCCCATTTTATTACCATGTCTTTAGTCCACTTAGCAATGCTGTAAGGGGCGATAGATTCTCCACAGACTAAGAAGTGAAGGAAGCAGTGTGTACATTGCTTGCTGCTAAGCTGAAAATCATTTTTTTTGGGGGGGAGGGGGCCTCCAGGAAACTTGTGCAATTAATTACAAAATATATTGAAAAGCAAGGGGAATATATTCAAAAATGAAATAATGCCAGTTTTGTACTGTTAGAATAATTTATAAAAATTTAGTATGGACAGTTATCAACTTATCTTAGACTTTGTAACACACTCATCAAGGAAATTCCACACAAGTTATAAGAAATGGTTTTGTGCATTAGCTACAATACAGATACTTAAGAAATTGCTGCTATAAATTTGTTTAAAAATTTGAAATAATCAATACTGTCACATATATTCTTGGCAAAGAATATTGGGAACTAGCTTACCTCAACATCGTTGAAAAAAAAGTGCGTATCAGCAAGGTTGAACACCATCTCTTCCATTCTGAACCCCAGCTGCACCACACTGTGTGTGTCCTAAGTAATAATATATTAAAACATAACATAAAATAATTCTGTACAGATTTTAATCATACAACATATTTGATTTACTTTGTAAGATAAGTAGTTTAATTCTCTCAATAGTTTATACCAATTCATGAGAAGTGAAGAACATATATAATAATAAATATTCTTTTTTTATTTAACTCAGACTGCTGGAAAGTAAACATTGATCAATGAACTACTTTGCACTGGAATGGGGATATGCATACACTCAATTTGTTCAATTTATTATAAAATAAAATTTTGTCTTACAAAATGTGATTCTGGAGAAAGATCTCATTAGGAGTTAATGGAGGAGAGAAGCAAAATATGGGTTTAACTTTTTATAACAGAAAAAATTTAAAAAAAAAAAAAAAAGTTATTTAATCCATTTAAATAAAGTTTTGAAATAATATTAGGGAGAATTTATACTGATTAACAGAAAAAAAAGTTCTTGTACTGTTTTCCTTCTTTAACCCTTTCACCAGCTATTTGAATGTCCCTGCCACTGCCACACTTGAGCCAATTTTTATTTAAAATCCAGTTGATGAATGTTGCTTAAAATGTAATTTATTCTGTTATTTTCTAACATATCAAAGTGAAACAAAAGCCAAGTATTAAGTTATATTTCAAACTTTAAATAAATATATATATTTCATTTGTGTATTTTTCAGTCTAAACCAACTTTTATTAATTTATATTCTAGGTGTATGGATTGCTGGACATTTAAAATGAAGCACCCATGTTGAAAAATGGGCATCTAAAGTTAAGGCAGCTTTGTTTTATGTTTAGAATCATTAAAAATATTGCAAGCTTGTATACTTTGAGGAATGTATATTTTGCACATTTTAAAACTTTATTAAAATTTGGTGTGATATTTTGGGGAAACTGTGATAAAGAAAATATAATTTTCAAAGTTAAAAAATGTAATAAGAATAATAATAAGAAAGAAACAAAGGGGTTTCTGTAATAATTTATTCTGAATACTCTACATATTACCACTTCCTTGCTTATATATATTAGAAATTGTGACATTTGTTAGAAAGCACTTGGTATACTTTCGAACTCACTGCAAAAAGCATAGCTACTACACAAGAAATAGGTATAAATTGAGCATAATTACACTTAATACTTCATTATTCAGCAAAAGTATAAGATATTTTAGAATTATTTTATATAATAAGCTACCCAAAAATGTTAAAACTTACCACCTAGAAGATACATTTAAATGAAATGTGAAAGATTTGTTATTGCAACACTGTTTTTACTCAATTGAAGAATTTATAAATACTTTCAGTAATTCAGATCATATGTACAGTGAACAATATTTATTTTATTAAGTGTATATATTTATTTTGTTCTGTTTTTGACAATATTTGAATTCTTGTAATTCCTACGGTTGACAATAAATCCACTCTGATTTAATCAATATCCTATTGTGCACGGAACTAATATGAATATAGATGTTTAGTTGGTATTTCATTTCTATGCTGCCTGTATATTGCATGAATTACCCAAATATATGTGTGCATCTCTATGACTGTTTCCTGACAGTAGCAGAACTTGATTTTGTCATTGGTTTTGTTTGAGATCAAAATATAAGCTTGCAATTAATGGAATTATACACAAATGTTACATGATAATGAAAGTACTAAAATCTGCTTTCTTATGTTAGTAAAATACACAATGATATAACGATGACCAACAAGGGATGATATTTCTATAGAAGGCTGATACTAAAATGGAATACATATCTTGCTAATCAGAGACAGAAAATTGAAAATCAGCCTACCTTTATTTTAATAATTATTTTTGCTTTGATAAACTTTAAAGCAAGATTAAAGGAACAATGGAGGTACACATTACTCAAATTACTTTCCCAACATTTATATTTGTTGTAGAAAAAAAAGTAATGTGTACCTCATATGATGCTCCATTGTTCCTTGAATCTTGCTTTGAAGTTTACCAACTTTAACTTTTATATTTAGAGCACTAATGAAACTGGTGGGTTGTGGAATTTTATTAGGGTTGTTAACAGCAGTACCATATCAGCTTCATTCAGTGACAGTAATATTATGTGTGAAGTTCCACCATTATTAATTACAGAAAATAATACTTACCTTGCCATAACGTGTTGCAAAGGAGCCTGTTAGTAAAGAATGGAATATGATTATAGTCTCATCCAAATCCCAGATGAAAACACGTTCCAAATTACTCTCAGGGCTATTCGGGGAAGGGTTATTTTGTCGCCGTCCACGACCACGGCTTGAACGAGATGCTCCTTCCCCTCCGCTTCCTTCTCTTGTTCGACGTCCACTACTGCTTCCACTTGGTTCACTTTTAACTGGTGATACTGGTCCATTCTCTGTCAGCACAAAACCACTTGGACTATCTAAAACATGGCAGACAAAACTTACGATCAGAATTTCAATATTTGTTGAAAGTGGTCATCAATTATTTAAACCTTATTACATAATTAATAGTACATGTTCTAATTTCCTAAGCAGTTTGGTGGTTAGCCTTGCTTAGAGCTTGCTAAAGCAAGCAAAAATAAACAATAGCTATTTCCTTACTTACATTGCTAAAATAATTTAAAAATCCCTTAGAAGCCCCTTTTTTTTTCTATAAAATTCACAACATTTTTAAGAGCGTCACATACTGACTGCCATTGCTTTTTAGTATGAAAAAAAGAGGAAATATAAATTATACTTCAAATGAGCCAGGTTTCATCAGCCTACAATTACTAGTTGCACTTTCTCATTGTGCAGGAAAACTTCACAATTTGGAATCAAATCAGTCTACCAGATCATAAACCTTGATGTGGTTGAGGATAAGTAATAGTGCTAGTGATTAGATATGATCCAGTTAAATTTTGGAGCAAGATTTTAATGATAACAACACCATTACAATGGAGATCGTACCAGCAGTAGTAGTCATAAGCTTTTGACTGTTCAACAACAATATTTATAATTGAAATCATTGTATGATTTAGTTGAACTACACACTCTTAATGCTTCACTTGCTTGTCATAGTGTATGGAACGGGTTTCAAGAACATTTAGTGCTCATCATCAGCCAGGCTAAAGTCCAACATTTGCATCATTCATTGATGATCATTGTCGGATCATCTCAACAAATGATCCGACAGTTGGACTTTACCCTGGCTTATGATGAGAACTAAATGTTCTCGAAACTGATTCCATACTTACATTATGACAAGTAAGTGAAGCATTAAGAATGTGTAGTTCAACTAAATCATATAATTATTTCAATTGTACGAGAGTTGGGACTTAAATAGTGGCAACTATTTATTTACAACCGATATAAAAGAGTTACATGTTAGCAACCTTTACTGTCCTTCATTGTAGTCACCAGCATTGTGTATAACCCATTGCCAGCGATGTGGAAGTCGTAGTATACCTTTAGCAGAGCCTGTTCTCTTGATGGTGCAGATGGAGGATCTACTGCCTGTCAAATCTCTGGAACACTTCTAAAGCAAATGCCACGAAGTGGTTCCTTCATCTTCGGAATCAAATCAAAGTCACAGGACTTAAGTCCGGGGAGTATGGTGGATGGTACAGTATTTCCCAGCCCCATCGACTGACCAAATCAGCCACAGCTTGCGCTGTATGCGCCCGAGCATTGTCGTGCAAAATGATGGGTGGATTATGCAGAAAGTGTTGCCACTTCTTTCTCAAAGCTGGTCGCAGGTGGTACTACTCAGCATTGACGGTCTGCCGTGAAGGAATGTAATGCGTTAGGATAACACCATCACAGTCGTACATGAGAATCACCATAATTTTCACCGTATTGGGGCTTTGACGAACTTTCGACTTTCGTGGTGACCCATACTGACGCCATTCGTTCGATTGGCGTTTCAGTTTTGGCTCATACGATTTGGCCCATGTCTCATCCAGGATTATGATACGGCGTAAGAAAGTCTCTCCTTCGCACTCATAGCGCTCCAAGTGCGTCTTAGCAGCGTCGTAACGCAACCATTTCTCCATTTCCGTCAAATCATGCGGAACCCATCCTAATGCAATTTTTCGCATGCCCAGGCGTTCCTTCAGGATGTGAAGCACAGTCGTATGCGCTAATCCGGTTTCTTGGGCGAGTTCACGAATCGTCTGGCGTCGATCACTGTCCACTAACGCGGCAAGAGCGCACTTCTTCACTGACGCTCGTAGGACGACCTGCACGATGAATGTCTGCCACAGTTTGCCGATCATCTTTGAAGGCTTTTACCCAACGTGCCACTGTTCTGTAAGGAAATGCAGATTCCCCACAAGCCTCTTGAAGACCTTTATGACACTGTCGTGCTATACGACTTCTGGCACATTCAATCTTGATCCAACTCCGTTGTTCCTGTTTCGAAAACATACTGACAACAGTACGTTAGAACGCTAGCTCACAAGTGACTGTGTTTCTCTATGGTGCGCACGCAGGTGATGTGGGAAGGAAGAGTCCATTTGCTCTGAGAAAAGATAGGTATGTAAACATGTGCTATCAGCGACAATATTAGATTCCATTGCATAGCATCTCCACAAAAGTGTTGCCACTATATAAGTTCCAACCCCTCGTATAATTAGCTTCATTGTTCAAGTTCCAATTTACATTTTAATTTTAACAATATATATATTTAGCATTTATGCAGCATGTACTAATGGTTAATTTTTTAGTATTGATATAACAATTTATATAATTTGATACATATTGGAGGTTTCAATTATAATCTGTATTGCAAAATCACTTTAGACAGAATCTTATGCATTCAATTAATGCATTTATTTCTCTATGAGGCAATGGCAATAATAATGATCAGATGTTACTACTACAAAATCAGATCCAATGATTTTCGGGTGTAAAAATCCTAAGTATGGCTTCCTTCGGAAGGAAAATAAAGCCGTGGGTCCCATGTCGTACATTTACGGCACGAAAAAGAACCTCAAGCCTGCAAGAGAGGCCTCTGAGCAAAATTTGTTAGCCGTTTCACGCCCTGAGTTGAATGGTACGCTGATGACCTGAGCTGTTAAAGAGCGTCCATAAATAAATCAATCAAAAAAAAAATCAAAGATGCAATGAATATATTTACTTATAAAAAATAGCTATTAACATCATAACTGTAACTAATAGAAATCAGAAACAGAAGTATCCATGTTTAAGAATCTCAGCTAGTTGAAAACAGCTTGTTATAAGCTGCTACTCATGTAATATAAAATTCAGAATGAAATTTCTAACAATTAATTAACAGAACTAAGAAATACTTTATCACAGTAATTGTGATAAAATCTTTTTAAAATAATCTGAACAGCTCTTTCAAACTAAACTCCGGCACTGATTTCTACAGAACAAATTGTGTCAAAACTTGTTACTCAAATTACCAGGAAGGGTGGTGTTGTGCTGCACTGCAGAACCCAGCTGATAGGATGATGTAGCACTTCCTGCTGCTGTGCTACCAGAGCTTGTAGATCCTGACATCGGATATGGAGTGTAACCTTGTGCATAGTAACTAGCATATTGAGATGCTGCTGCTGCAGCTGCCTGATGACCAGCATATGTGTTTCCATATCCACCATAATCTAAGCTCTGTATAAAAAATGCCACAGAAAACAACAGTTGTAGTTTAAAGAACTTACATTACAATTTTAATTTTATTTAATTGCAATTTGGCAAATACCTACATTCACATACATTATTTAGAATACAAGGTTTCAGTGGGAAAGACAGTTACATAATCTGTTTGATAACTATTGCTAATTCACTTGCCACTAGGGTGGCAGAAGGCAGAAGTGTAGCCTGTTTTCAAATTGCACACCATGGAGTAGTTGACTACATTATGCTAAACTAAAGCAATGAAGATGAGAATGATGATTAAAGCAAAAGTGGAATGAATGTATGGAGAAACTGCAAAAAATCTGTGCAGACACTGTTTTGTTTGCCACAAATTTCACATATGGCTATAGGGATTGAACCAAGACTTCTTTGGTGGGAAGCAAGAAGTCATGGTGCCACTGTGACATAATATTAAAAACACAAAAATTTCAACATATTTACAAATTATGCATTTAAAGAACTTTTGACATATGTGAATGAAACTTGGACAGCGAGTACAAAGAATGAACAGATATGCAAATGAAAAAGTTATGAATAACAAGCAAACCTGTGAGTGTCCTGCACAGCTACAATTGCCACTGTCCTCACTATTTTTGGCACCAGTCGGTTCTTGTTGTTGTTGTTGTTATTATTATTATTATTGTTGTTGTTGTTTAGTAATTTTAAAAATTACAATAGATAAAATGTTCAATTGTGACACTATGTACAACCAATTTGAACACTGACATATTTAGAAACCTTAAATAGCTTACAATTCATTTGTTTCCTGAAATAGATACCTCACCACATATCAAAGATTATGAATAAACAGTTGCTGGAAAATGAAAATGCAAGTTTTGTGATCACATTTTACACCATTATGTAATATTTTTTTATCATCTGTACTTAAAAATAAGTTCAAGATATACTGAAATGATTGTTTCCTAATTAACAGCTCTATAATTCAGTTCACAGATTGTCTTATTTGTATGGTTATACACTTTCCTTCAAATGGAAGTAGTTTAGTCGCAAATTTTACATTTGACCCAATGATGGCCATAAATGTAATGTGATATTAGTTCACTCTAGTAATTTCTTTTCAGGAAAAAAATTTTAACCGTTATACAAATATATATGAAAAATAATGTAACACTATTAACAATGTAACTAAATTAGCAATAATTAGAAAAGCAGAAAAGGATAAAATACTAAGAAAAAGTCACACAGTTGTAATCCCTATATTTTGAACTGCTTGAGTTCATCTATGGCAAGAAGACAAACGAAGGTGATTTTCAAACTGCTTGAGTTCTTCTATGGCAAGAAGAGTAGTAAAGGTGATAAGGACTCAAGCAGTTCGAAATAAAGCAATTACAACTCTGTGACTTTTTCTTAGTGTTTTATCCTTATCTACTTTTCTAATTATTATTAATTTAGTTACATATATATATATATATATATATATACACATTACCATTATTTAATTTGGTTAAATATACCTAAATGAGCGATTCAGATATTAGAATCAGTATATATATTAGAATCCGATATATATACATTACAATTATTTAATTTGGTTAAATATATCTAAATGATGATTCAGATATTAGAATCACTAATCCTATGTTCCCACAAAGTTGAGCAAGTTTTTTACTGTGCAGAAAAAGAAACAGACAGAGAGTGTGGGCCTGTGCGCACATGCATGTTTTAATCAAACCATAAGATGCTTATTAATCACAATACAATATTGGCATTTAATGTTATTTAATTTAAATGCTGAACTTCCAATATAGAAAGGGGAAACTTAAAAAGTACCAAATAATTCCAGAAAAATCCAAGTAAGCAGATAATGGTTTACAGAGTTTTATATGTATTCTTTACAATATATATATCGAAGTGAAACTAAATCTGGATACATTGGTCTCCAAGAAGAACGACCCACCTGATGTATTAAGATTGACAGCACTTAGTACACTAAACAACTAGTATCCAAATGATACATGGTGTAGAGTGTATGCAAATGGATCTCTTAAAAATGGAGAAGCAGGCTTTGGAATATACTGTGAAGAATTCTCTCAATATACACCTTTGGGACAATATGCTAACAATTTTGTTGGTGAAATAATGGCCATTAGAGCAGGTTTAGAAAATGTACTGTATAGACCTAACATAAATGAAAGAATTGTTATCTTAAGTGACTCTAAAGCAGCACTACAAAGTATAATGAATTACAGCTATACACCAACATACACTATAAATGAAATAAGAAAATTATATAATACAATC
This sequence comes from Metallyticus violacea, assembly GCA_030762175.1. Taxonomy (NCBI): domain Eukaryota; kingdom Metazoa; phylum Arthropoda; class Insecta; order Mantodea; family Metallyticidae; genus Metallyticus; species Metallyticus violacea. The sequence goes on from CM060833.1 coordinate 107,747,315, forward strand.
CAGATCAGAAATGCAGAAATAGTTTTAAAATGGATTCAGAGCCATGTGGGATTGAAGGGGAATAAGATTGCTGATACTTTAGCAAAAAAAGGAGCCACCATAAAATTAAAACCATCTTTTGAACTAGAACTTCCCTCTAAATTAAAACCCATAAAAAGATTAATATTTGAACAAGAACAACAAAATATCAAACAAATGTTTAAAGGGAAACCACATGAAGATCTAAATACTTTCTAACAACTTTTATTGAAACCAAGAAAAATTTGAGTTGCTCAATTCCACTTAATTGTTGGGCATGATTGCCTGTTAGAACATCTCTTCACGATGAATTTAATCAAGGACAGCCACTGCCCACTGTGTAAGGACATGAATACTATCTTCAACAAAGAACATCTACTACTGAAATGCATCTAAACTAGATAGCAACAAACAAATGAAAAATAATTTGGAAGGTCTTTTAATGGGAAGCTAGGTAAAAAATGATAAATATCAGCATTCCCAATGGCCACTTGCAACCGACCAACCATATATATACATAAAAGAGGGCCAAAACAAATGATCACAGTGTAGGTGAAATACTTTCAGGAAACTCAGTTCCTAAGAGAAATATGAGACTGTGTAATAAGTAATTGAACAATAACTATTTAATAAGTACATGGGTAGAATCAGCAGCATTAATGTGTGGAGAAAAATAATGTTATTATTGCTCAGAAAAAACTTAGACTAAAAACTATACTTCTAAATACTGGGATGATCAAAAAGAAATATAAAGTGAGATTTGAGAAGAGAATACACTTATTTAAAATATAATTGAACCAGTCAAAGTCTAGCAGAAAAAACACATGTTCTCTGCACATTGCATAATATAAAATTATTGAAAGTTAAAGAAATTTCATACAAAACATAATTTTTTTCTTACAAGCCATGTGTTAGGCTAAGGTTTGGAATCAAGAGTCAGATTTGGAAAAATTTAGGCCAGAGCCAGAACTCAAAACATGAATCTTTGGCTTACAATGCCAATCTTCCATCTGATCTACTGTGCCCTGGTCCAATCAACCATGAATTTTCCATCATAGTCTACAAGTCCTGGAGACATAGTAAGGATATCTTGTAAACTTCCTATTTAGAACAGTGGCATTAACAGTGCTTCCTGTGAAGCTAATGCATGAATTATATCATGAAAAAGGAACAGAAAGACGGAATGGGAAACAGGAGAAATAAAGATTCACTACTAAATGAATGTGGCACTTGCCTGCTGTGAAGAGGAAAATCCTTGTGAAGCAGTTGAGAAGCCAGCTGCTGTAGCAGCAGCTGAGCAGTTATATCCTGCTCCATAGGAAGCATATGATGTTGTGGTTTGTCCTGCAGATACTCCAGCCTGCCCACCATGGTGAGAGTTAAGAGATCCACTTCCTGACCCAGCAACAAATGCTGCAGCGCTTGATGTTGCATAAGAACTAAGATAGTTGTTTGAACTAGTGTTCTTACACTGCTGAGTCAATCCTCTGGTGCCTATAATCAAAAATCCAACAACTATAGCGTGTCCATAAAGTCATGGTGCAGTTTTGAACATAAGCAGCAACATAACAAGACAGAAATGTGAAACCTTCATCAAATGAGAGAAAATCTCTCCAAGTTTGCATGCCTGTTCAGTACAGTTCAATGTGGCTCTATTTGTTGTCCTACACACATCATAACGACATTATAATTCATTTCATACTGATTAAGGACATCAGGCGCAACTTCAGAATAACGTCTTTGATTCTCTCTTTTAAATGGTCAATGCCAGTAACATGAGCACTGTACAAACATTGCTTGACATAGTCCCACAAGTAAAAGTCTAAAGGCATTATGTTTGGCAATTGTGTTGGCCATGCTTTCCATCCACCCGTTCCTATCCACCTCTGGGTAAATATTAAATCCAGAACTCGCAAACAATTTTGGCCTCATTATTAAACACAATCTTCTGTAAGAATGATTCATCATTGTCCATCTCATCAAGCATCTGTACAGCAAACATTAAACAGTTGTGCAGACAAATACAACTGCAATTTGTAACCCATAAATTTGGAGACGTTTCTTTAAAACTTAATGAACTGTATAGTCTTCTTCCAGCCTAGATTTCAATCAAAGATATGTATCCACTTCTTGGGGCTCCTTAGGTAGCTATCCCATATAGCTTTAATGCACTCATCACTAACCGAAGGCCTATCTAAACATTTTTGGTCCAACATACCTCCAGTTACCTTTAGCTGCTTATCCCATTGGTGAATTTTATTCCTATGTGGAGGCTCTTCATTGTACATATGGTAATATTCACGATGAACACATGTCATAGATTCCAATTTTGCAAGCTGCAGAACATATTGAACTTTCCACCGTCCACATCTTGACTAAATAATGTGATTCGCTTTACTGTTGTGTTGCATCATTACCTGCATGTGCACAAAAATGAAAGGTATGCTTCAGAAACTCTTTGACATACTCTTCAATGCATCTTAGGTTTCATCCTTTGGTTTCATTTCATTTAGCCATTATAAGTGCTCAAAACTGCACCATGACTTTATGGAAACATGGTATATCAACTTTGTTATTTTTTATATAATAATAGTCTATACCTATTGCCTACATATTTAGCACAGGTAATTTTGGAGAATGAATAATACATACACTAAATGACCAAGGGAACCCCATGCACATAAAGTACCAAACATGATGTAATATCTTGCTAATGAAAATCTCAGCCATACACTTTGACCAAAGCCAGTTCAAACTTTGCAAATAGCTTCAGAGTGATGCCTTAATCAAGAAAGCCACAGTTGGCTGGCTTTGGTTCATTTCTAGTACTAACACATGTAAGTCAAGTACAATAGAGTGTCGGTTATCTGAACATCAGTAATCTTAAACTTTATCCCTTTGGATAATTGATGTGACAATATGACACCCTCTTTAATTGATCTTTACTGACTGGGTTGCTGAGGTCTTTAAGGCATACGCCCATGAACATGAGATCATGCTAACGATGAAGGCAACAGCCTTTGAAACATGTCCAAGTAAGTGGAAAAAATTAGTGAAATTTGAGTAATTTCCTCAATAATAATTTGTTATATTATACTTTATTTCACTATGAAAATTCCTCCAATTCAAAACATTCAAATTTAGTTACACTTAGTACCCATATTTGTCAGAGGAACAGCCCTTTATTTCAAGTGTCATCTAATGTGGTGCAATGTATTATATGCAATGAAACAATAAGTGTCCAGGGATGTGCCTTAAGTTTTTTATTTATTATACAGTAGATATATTTTTTTCTCTCTCGCCCTATAACAGAAGGTAAAAAAAACCAAGCTGACAAGAATAATTAGTATAGAATTTTAACAGACAGCAAGATTTTATTTAAACTCATGTTCTTTTCGAACGTTTCTATTGCAAGTTCCCTGTTACTGTCAATCATTCAATTTCAGTAAGCCTGATCAATACCATTTCACAGCTGAACAGTTCTCAGCTCTATCCCTCAGTTAGGATATTGTCAAGCTCTCACTTCAGTAAATGTTTATCGAGTTTGAGTGATCACATTCATCACATAACCTCAATAAACATGACCAAATTTTTCAATTTGAGAAACTGTTTTGCGCTAGAGTGCTTGTGCTTTGTGGAGTGCTGATATTACTATAAGGGATGGGGCCTTCAATTAAATTAAGTTGTAATGTTTTAGCAATGCACACAAAATAATATGCAGATAAAGGAGAGATAAATCTTCCTTAGTAAGTATATGTAACATAGGAAAATCCAGTACCTCTGCTATTGAAAAATATTTTACAATTTGTACCAAAAATTTATTTCAAGTGTATTAAGAGAAAAATAAAATTTATCAGGGAATTAAATATGCATTTTAATTGTAACATTGCCTTACAGAAATCTTTAAATTTTATGCACATCTTAATTAATAGGTTTGGTTATCTGAACAATCTAATATCTGCTTTAGCTGGTACAACTTAGTTTGGATAATTGATGCTCTACTATAATGTAAAATAAGATCTAATGCCTATACACTAAGTAATGTTTGCATAATTGTAACCCAAGAAAGACTAAAGTGAATGCAGCTCTAGTGAGGGTTGGTAAGTGCAAGAAAAACTAAAGTGAATGCAGCTCTAGTTGGTAAGAGCAGGAAACCTCTATGAAAGATATAAAAATAATTAGGGTGCAAGATGGGCCTCTAGATATAGTTAAGATACCCTTGCAGTTAAGTTGCTTTGCACTTAAAGGAGAAAGAATTATCAGCAATTCTGAAGCAGTGAAGACACAATTCAGATTCACTAACTCTAGTTCCTTTGCCCATTTTGCATAAAAACTTTAGTTTTCTAAATTAGGGTACCTGTTGCAGTGTGATAACCCTGTTGTAGCATTCCATAAGCTGTGGAGTTGTAGAAACCTGAGCTTTGCATGTATGCTGCAGCTGCTGAGGACTGTGTACCGTATGCCTGATGCATGCTGGAAAATGAGCATTTTTAAATATTATGTTTACTTTAACACACAATCTGCATTACCCTTCCACAACTAACCTGAGAATAACAATCTTATTTTGGCTACTGGCTGTGTTCTTATTAAGGTATTTCTAGTTAAAATTGTAAGCATACTATCTGGCATATGTCTGAGCATCAACAAGGTGTGCCTTGGCTCAGATGATTAAGTGTCCATCAACTACCATATCCATATTTCACTTGGTTGGGGACATTTTTAGAGCTTTGCCCCAATCTGAAAGGCAGGTGCCCTTTGACTAATTGTTTTACTTCATTCTACTTTGTGCATTAATTTCATTCATTGTTCCAAGGAACTCTGGCAGTTATTAAAAGCAATTAGCAGTTCAACATAACTAACAGCATTTTGAAAATCCACTATTAGTGCATAACTTAATCTAATAAATCAGAATACAACACACTCCTAATAACTCTCTTAAATGTTTGAGTATGATAAGAATAATAATTATTCATTAATGTTTTATAAAATTGCTGCATTCAGAGAAAGAATAATAATTATTCATTAATATTTTATGAAATTGCTGCATTCAGAGAAAGTGTTAACTATAACCTATATTTTGCTTTCAAGCATGTGCTGAGATTGTGCAGAAATGCTGCACTATACCAAACACAGAAACTGAATCCTCAGCGCATTTACCTGCTGTAATATTGCTGTGTGGAGGTATACGGATGTTGTGAGTAGTCCTTGTTGTCACTGTATGAACCAAGTGAATCACCTGCATAGAGACTCTCCGACTGGGCTAGTGATGAGCTGTCACCTACACCAGGACTGCGAACCTCACTTTTTACTGCGAAAATTGTACAGCATATACAAATTAATTATAGTAAAACACTTGTGCCCATTTGTTTGCAATTAGAAACAAGTTTGAAAAACAAACTGAATCTATGTGAGCATGTGTTTTTGTTTTTGTTCCACTTGAAAGTCTTCTGTTAAATTACCTTATACCTCAAAGGAATTTGGGTCCACACACTAATTCTATTTTTGTCAAACTTCTTTAGAACCCCTACAGTTAGGCTGTATTGCTGAAAGTAGGGCAATTTAGAAATAGGTTTTCTATTAGGTTGTAAGAGTAATTTGTAGCAGTTTTTCTTTGATTGTATTTTCTTATTATTAATGGAAATATCTTATATTTTCTAGTATTTGGGTTTATGTAAAATAATAAAGGTGTAGCTGAGCCTAAACCTTCTGAATAATCCAATGTTAATCTAAGGATAAACCGAAGACGGAGGTTCAGCAGTAAATTAGGTAAAGTTAAAGAAATTGTAAATTAATCCTGCAATTATGTATTTAAATTGCTTACACAATTGTAGGTTATATTATTACTCTGTTGTCTACAGCTTTGTAAGTACAATTTATTTAATTGCACATTTGTTTAAATCTATTAGTGATTAATAAATTCATTAATTCATTCTTTAAAATACATTGTAGTCATATCATTTGTTCATAATATTTTCTATATGATATTGGATCTCACCATTTGTATCATTAGTGAGAGATGGCCATGCTGAGGGACTTGAGAAGGTTCCTGCAGTGATAGGGGATCCAGTAGCATCTTGTAGTTGCTGCTGTTGACTACTGCTGCTAACTACACAGCTGTTTGTGCTTCCTGTGCCACCATTACTGAGCCCTGTTGTTGATATAGATACACCACCTGGAATATTCACAACAAAAAATCCAGCTCTATCACAACAATTCTCCCATTTGAAAAGCAAATTATAAAGAACAGAAATTTACTACAAGAAGATTTGACTTAAAAACTTTACAGAAAGCATCTGTGACTTGCTTCATAGTACATAGTGAGATGGTCCAAAAAGCTTAGTTTGATTTATTTTAATAGTATTTAATTCCAGCTTTTACTACTGGGGCAACACAGGTGTTTGATGATGATGATGATGGTGGTGGTGGTGGGGGTGATACATACGATGAAATTATAAATTGGGAAAGGACATTCCTAAAAATAAGGAAATGTTCAAGTTTAGTGCACCTCCCCAGCATTTACCTTTCAATATAATTGAGCTATTAGATTAATTTCTTAAGTGAAAAAGGTCATAAATTCACACTTCTAACATTTTTCACGATAAAGAGGGGAAGGGAGGAAGCAGGGAGAAAGACTCAAAGACTCACATACATAAAGAAATCTGAGCCCATTATAAATGAGAGGTATATGCTGCCATCTGATCAATCAATTATATCTTTCAACTGTTTATTTCAGATTCAGATGTCTAAAACAGCATAAAAATAATTTTCAATTTTTCCTTTCCTCATGCAAATAAATTATTTCCTGATAAGCTCCTTGCAGACTATGTGACCAGAAATTCTACATTTCCTAGACATATCCACCATTTTAATACTGTATGGAACCAATGCCAAAATGTCCTACATTTAAATTTTTCTTTGTACAGCACACACAGATTTCAGTACCCCTTCTTTAAATGGTGGTCATCTGGTCATCTTATTGCAAATTAAAACTTATCTATGGTCTTTGCTCCTACAGTAAAATTATAATTACAGTTTTTTTCAATACATTTAACATATAGATTTACTTTTGTTTCTCACCATGAGGTTGTAATTTTTTAAATCATTTTATTACTCTCTGTGTTTGCACAACTGCCCAATATCATCAAGTACAAAACTGAAATATAAATATCTCAAGATATATATCAAAGGCCTTAACGAATCTGCCCAAAAATACATGATTTTGGGGGGGGGGGGAACATATTTGTTTTGTGGCTCTGCCTTAGTTTGTAATAACCTACCTGTACTGGTTGCCACAGTGTCTGTGTTGGTCGGTGGAGAACCACATGAAGATTCTGACTGCCCACTTCCAGGACTCGATGCATCACCTCCAGCAGATGGATCTTGTGATCTGCAAATAAATATTTGTATATCACTTATATGATACGATTTCTACTTGCAGCAAGACACATGATGAACCAAAGTGTATAATACTAACATATTATTAAAATGTTCAAAGAAATCACATGACTGAATTCTAAGCAAAATTTACTTATTGGGTAGTTTTTGTGTATATGTTTATTTAATCGTATTCCTGTGTCAGAGGTTATAATAATGTCTGACAAGTACAATTTCCCTGTCTTAATGTAGATAGAGTATCTATTTACATAATTTCTTTCTAAAGTGCAATGAATTATACTTCTCTGAACCAACAGGAAAGTCACCTACTCTAAAGTTTAGCTACATATCACTGTTTGACTGAGTTTGCTTTGTGCTAATTACATATTACTTTTGATAACAAATAAATTAATATTTGATCTTCAATTTATTGTATTTGGCAGCCTTCACAACTAGGATAAAAAACAACACAAGCAATCCTTAAATATGTATCCATTATCCTGTAATTTGTCACTGCAAGGAAGTTTTAATAATCACATCTGTTTTAGACTGGAGAATATTAACCAACAAGACTTTACAGCTATTAAATTCTTCTTGGGATAAAATTTTAGAAAAAGATGGCCAACAATAATGAGAATGGAACTCCTCGGATATTCTGGATAAGCATGAAAAGCACAGTATGTCATTTTGCAAAGTGTTTGTTGCATTTATTGTGAGTGCTACATTATCACTTCTTGCTACTGCTGACGATAATCCCTTACATGCAATGCAATTTTTCAGATTTCCAAAAAATGAACTATGCAAGCAAATAAACTGAATATTCAAAACTAATATATTGGGAGCCAAATATGAAACCATTCATTTTAAACTAAGAGCCATAGAAAACTGGGAAAGAAATTTATATTTTATATATAGATTTCTGTTTCATATATACTGAGGATGACAATAAAATGTACACATACATACTTTCACAGTAGATATCTATTTAATATATTTCAAATTTGAACCAAAAAACAACAGTAACGTGTATTTTGATGTTCTATAAACAGATGTGACATACATTATAATAGCATTGCTATGTGACAGGTAAATCAACAATGAACAAATTAAGCCAAGATTATTGTAAATCAACAATGAACAAGTGAAGGAAGATTATCATATGATGTTCTGTAAACAGATGTGACATACATTGCATGTGGTCCACCATCACATTACCACCGAGATGTACATGCATACATTCATGTCAGTCTTCCCAGGCGAAGGATAGGATGAAGAGGTCTGATTGAGTTTCCCCCGCATTCTCCGAATCTAACTCCATTGGACTTCTACCTATGGGGTACTCTTGAAGGTTGTTGTATACTGTAAAAAACAGCTACACTGGCAGCACTTTGGGAAGAAATTGAAATGGCATGTGCTACAATCACTGAGGACACTTTCGCAAATGCTGCTCAATCAGTAGTTCAACTTACTCAGAAGTGTATTCGATGCTGATGGTGGGCATTTTGAGCAACTGTTGTGATTGTAAATGTCTAAGATGATTAGTGCTCATGATTTTCTGTTTGTGTGGATTCAGTTTTGTTATGTTAATACAGTTTTTTTCTTTGCTTGAAGTGTGTACACATTTTTGGCACCCTCTGTATTTTCTTCTCCTAGGTTGCAGAATGCTGTAACATGCTCAGTCCTTATCTCACTATTTTTTACTTAGGCATGTTTTGATTTTTTTCCCCCACCAGAGCACAATTGAGCAGAAATAATTTCATTCTTCTTAATCACAAAACCATCAACCTGAACATCTTAGCAGTCACAATCTGGGGCACAGTACTGGAAGGGAAAATCAATGGAACTTTTCCCCTAAAGCAAACAATAAAACTAACTGAAAAATTAATATGGCCAAGTTTGCTTCCATTCCACTAATCCACATGTATAGTTAAGCAAAGAAATTTGACTTTGCCCCTGAATTTCTGGTTGTGATACTAATCAACATGGGATGTTAAAAGGATAAACTGCATTTTCACATTATTTATTGAACAAGAAGAATTTTCTATTTCATCTACAATAAAGCAAGAGCTGAAAATCTCCTGAATTAAAAAATGTAAGCTTCTCTTTTTTGTACAGAGCTCATTGCTGTGTAAAGGTGTCTATTTTAGAACAGACAAATTAGAATGATAATTACATTTCATTTAAAACACATATCTTCTGGAACATAATCTTGTATAAAGAGACAAAATTAAAAACCTAATTTAAATTATTTTCTGAGTAATACTGCTATTTTTCTTACAGAGTCATAAGTAATATTTAAGAACCCCATATCAATTAACTGAGTTGTCGAACATAAAATTGTCCTTATAATGCTGGAAGCATAACTGGGTTATAAGCAGAACTATCAATTACCAGAGACAAATTTCATAGAGTGGAAAGGCTCGTAAGAATTCTTGTGGTTCAGAGTCATAATGAAGCAAGTGTCTAAGAGAAAGATCTCAAGGCAAAGGAACCAATACAAGTGTTGCAAAACATTCTTTCCAAGATATTGGAATAAATGAATATTTTCTTTTAATCTGGAAGCAATAGGTCCTCAATGAAAGCTTGCCATAAACTGTTCTTTGCCAATGTCTTACGCTCCTTCCAACTTTTCTATCTTTGCCTTAAACTGCTTCCAACTTTTCTATCTTCTCAGTTTCAGTTTGAACTGTACAACACAATTTATCCTTTATCTGCTGCTTCTTCTACCTATTCCTTGAGAGTCCATTCAAAGATTATTTTGGCCAATTTTCAATTTCCCTCAAAATTCCATGTCCTATCCATTTAAATTTGCCACATTTTACTCTTTTTAAATTTCATTATCATCAGTAATTTTCTGTAAGTTTTTATTTGATATAGTCTTTGACCATCAGACTCCATAATAGTTCTCACTCATCTATTAACAAACATTTATAGTTTCTTTTTAATTGATTTTGCTGTTTTCAATGTATCATCTTTATTATAAGACAGGCTTAACATTTGTATTAAAGATGATTTAACATTAGAGAGATTTGATTGGATTTCCACAAAGAGGTTAAATGTGAGTAGGGATGCCAGATTTTATAATTTTGGCAGGAACTTTTTGAGTCTTGTGACTAAATTTCATATTTTCAGACCTAATGTAAAATTCCCCCTAATTTTCCTTCTTTGTGTTAACAAACATCTAAATTAAAATTAACTTTTACCAGTTTCAATTTGGGGCATATGATTTTGTCAGAAAAAATTCACTTAAGTCAAAATTGCAATTATGTGTAAATTACAAGCTGGAATACAAAGATTTTTATAATGTTGTAAAAAGTGACCCAAACATTCTCATATGAAGCAGGTCTTCAGAAACATTAGTGATTGAGGTAAAGAATTAAAGAGGTATAAGATTTGTACTTTATTTGTTATGCGTGCTCTGTTATTGTGTTTTATACAGTAGACTACAGAAAGCATAACTTTTTGATGAGGCTATGTTATGCTACCAAACCATTTACAAAATATGACTTTCAATGATCCATTTATTATTTCATTTTATAATAGGTTATAATTCACATATTTAACACAAATAATTAACTTCTGTACTTTTTCTTCATTTTTTATTTGTACTAGAACCATTTATTTTTATGACTTCTTGTTTATGTGCAAGACTAGCTCATGTTTCTGAATTTGTGAAAAGATCTCTAACATTTGGGTGCATTAATAACAAATTTCCTAATTTTTGTTGTAACCCTAATTGTGAAAAAAGCAAATCTTCTTCCTTTCCAAATTCTGGTTATAAAATTTACATTCTGAAGTTTACATGACAAATTATGTGCTTTGATGGAATTAATTTAAGAATCACATAAAGCTGCACAACACATTATCTATAAGATGTCTGAACAGTGTACACAAATGAACTCTCAAAATGAAGGATTGTATAAACTTTAAAAAAAATCTAAAACAGCGATTTGCCTGCAAGCAATTAGACTCAAAACTCAAGAAGTACCACTAACTGATACACAGTCAGATAACCGGGACTAATATTAGATGCTAAACTATAATGGCATGGCCCCACCTCTTCCCTGATTGAGAGAGAGTAAAAGTAATCACCTTAACTATCTTAACAGACTATCATTTCTTTTATTTCACCTTAAAAGTATTGAATTGGATTTTTCAAGACAAAGAGGATATTTCAGTATTTCATCCTTGCTCAGGGACTGACCGTTTGTGCCTATGGCCCCGGTGGGGCACCTGCAGGAGGAAGGGGTGAGGTGAGAAACACTGGGTGACCAAAATCCATGGGTGATGAGGCACAGACTTAGATGTGGAGAGGAAAGATCTATCCCAGCATTCGTCTAAGTGACCAGGGGAAATTTTAAAAAAAATATAATAATAATAATAATAATAATAATAATAATAATAATAATAATAATAATAAAAATAAAAATAAAAGTTAGAACTGTTGGTCCCAAGGGATTTGAGCCCGGGACCTCCCAAAGGTCAGTCCCAAGAGTTTTCGCCTCAGCCACCACGCTCGGATCTCAAGTCCTTTCTTAATCGCGTTAGTCTGGATGTACTAATGTTCAATATGGAACAAAGACTTTAAAATTCCCAAGCAAAAAGAATTCAGGATTACAAAACCAGGACTTTCAAAGAATGGTGGATTCAGTATAACTGTTCATTTTGATTCCAGGTACCAACCGTACACTCCACAATTCGTTCCTGCCACACTGAAAGGTTCAAAGTCAACCATTCACAGAGCGCTAAATTAGATTCCTCCACATCGAACAGCAAAGGCCACTGAGGAAACGACAAACAAATAGAAGAAGAATAGTACAACACTCAGCACATATTCCTAAATATTAATACAGACACTGGTATGTTTCAGCACACAGTGGACAGGAGGACGCTTGATACGAAATGCAACACCTTTCTCTTTTAAAGGATTTTATTTCAGTTTCAAATGCACTACATTATTTCTCAATTCTTTGACTATACAATGCTATTTTTCAATGCAATATCCTTGAAAAGCTTTGACTATGAGCAACCTACATGTTAAAACCTGTATGCCCTCACAGTATCATTATCACACATATCTCAAGATCTGCCAAAATAAATACAGAAACTGAGCAGTGGCAAGTGGTACAGCCGGTGGTGGAGTAGAGAGAATCTACGTGCAATCTACACGAAAGTAGCCGAATGACACGGTTATCATGAAATACGTATGCGTTGTAAGCAGAATCTATCGACTTATGCTCCGGCTTGGACTAATTACTCGTGTTAGTCCATTTTGCAGTTAATTTATCAATATAAAAGGCACAGTACGCATGTGTAAGTAATCAAATGTAACGGTTAGAGGTTAATGACGTAACACGAAATACACGAAGCGAATTCCCTCTTTCTTCACCGCTCCAATGTTGATTAGCAAGCTTGGCTCATATCTGGCCCGTTTGAGACCCCGCACTTTATGCCTGTCAACTATCTTCATCCTATGGCTGACTACTCGCCATCGTCATATTTGCTCCCGAAGTTTGCATATTTTAGAAATTAGAAGAAATGGATACCAGGAGATTCAAGATCCATCGTAGGGTGGAATAAGGTAGGACAGTCCACCAAAGTTTACTAATCGCTTCTTGGGTTACTAGACTTATCTTTGCGTTGTCGCGAGGAACTTCGGTCACATCTTCGTGAAGACGGATGAGCTAGAACATCAACTTCTGAAGTGTTTTACATGTACTTCAGAGTTAATTGTTTCGCCACGAGGCAATACATCGATCAAAAGAATCCCTACCTTCAGAATCCCAAAATAAAACTGGTTGAGGGAACTATTCTAGCTTCCTAAACCTCCTCCTCCTCTTCTTCTTCTTTTTCCTCCCACCGAGAAGTTTTGTGGTCCCACTTGATGAATTGTCTTTTGATCTCAGGTCCAGAAATGACGAATTCATGCTTCATCTCTCGTTGTGCATAAGAAATTTCCTTCATGTTTTATTTATCATTTGTTATTTCTCATAGCCGATAAAGGACGCTGCTGTTCGGATACTAAAATGCGCATTTCTGAAATCTTTAGGAGCTGCTTGGGAAAAAAAAGTTTAAATTATAATTATTGTGAACAACAGATCGAATTAGACAAGTCACCCCAATATATACATAAAATTTCTGAAATGTGTCCTGCCAGCATCTATAGTATGGGCACACGTTATCAATGTGATGTGTGGGAACAAAGATAATTAAACAATATCCCCACGAACTGCTGCAGGCCACCACTGGCATAGGCTAGGTCCATGGTCAGCCATTACGGTTGGAGTGACCCATATGACCCCCACGTGAAGTCCGCACAGCTGTGCGAGCGAGCCAGGAATGCATGTGTGTCCGCTGCCCGGTGTATTCTACGAACGGTTCTTGGGCTCTGAAAAGACAACTGCTGAAATAGGGATTTCACAATTTGAAATCTGTCTTGGTTTGTGTACACTTCGTTTCAGTCGCCTGAACTCAACCTCAAATTCAGCAATTTTAGTAACGACTTTTCACATTCTTATAATTCAACTATCTCAGACAAAATTGCTATTGACAAGCCTAAAAGCCCGTACTTATTGCCAGGTCTTATACTGAAGGTACCTGTCCCCTGGAGGTCTGGTGTACAATGCAGGACTTAACAAAAGAGGTCCTAGTAGTTTTACTTGGGGCACAAGGATCACATTGTTTTACCACCGAATTGGAGGTTTTCCTTAGGAGGCAAACAAATAAACCATAGCAGATGAACAAATATTTTATAAATAGTGAATATTTGAAAACGAATGATTACATTTGACTGCCCACCCTGTTTACAAGAATTGCAGAATGTATGTCACATTTCCTGAAGTATGCAGTATTGTATGTGGTTTTTGATCGCGACAAAGGAAAAAATATATTCAAAAAATATTATTTTATTAAAACCCTTAGCTGTACATAAAAACAGCCGATGTATAACAATATATTACGTTAAGTAAATGGTTACTGATTCTGTTCCTTGCAACAGAAGGTTTACACAGGTTCATATAAACACATCCAACATTTCAAAAACGAAACATGTCTTCGTGAGAAAAATCGCTAAATCAATTGAATTTGGTTTACTTTGATAAATAAAACTTTACATGCCAAAAATATTTACGAAAACTAGGATTACAACTTGCTTCAAGTTCAAATAGAATTGGAGTGGAACTTTAAGCTCCATAAAGTGGCACTTCTGCAACATATATCAAGAACCACTTTTAAGAATAACATACACAAAAATTACCAACCATATACTCAGATATGCCTACTCCTTTCTTTCTCTCCCTTCCCTCCATCTATCTTTTTTTTGGGGGGGGGGGACAAGGTCCCATGATGGAAGGTCCTCACGGCATGAATGAAATGAATGGAGGATAGTTCGGAGTCGGCACTGAAAGTTACTCAACTCATTTTGTGAGCAAGAGATCACTCAGACAGCTGATCAAACGCAGTCTGTCTGGATATCGTATTCATACATTCTACCGCCTACCTCAGTGATGGGTACGATATTATCCCAAGAGTTTATCTATTCTGGAGAAAGATGTAGATGTATCTCATTATCGTCTTTGCGCCTTTGCACGCGTTTTATTCTCGCTTCTAAACATTAACAATTTTTTCAAATGGATAGCGATTTGAACTTTGAGGTATAGATGTTTCGCCTAATCAGATTCGTGCAATGTTGCCAGGCTGTATTCCAAACTATAATCCGTTGCAGATTTCAAAAGATGTATGGCACTTCAAAATGCTTTAATTCCACTTCATTTACACTATTACCCAACGGAAAGCATTTTCTAAATATGCACGCCGAATTCGCATATTTTTAGCCTCATTAGTTTTCATTTTACAATTAATTAAATGTTTTCTTGCATTAGCAATACATTAACTGCCTTTGTAAATCATCACTAAAACCTAATTTTGACTTTTGCTTCATCATAGCGTTGTCTGCCACACACTATCGCCTGTTGATATAAACCCTGGTGCTGATTCAGCTTAAGAAAATAGCGCGGTCATCAAGAGGAACTGTCTCGTTCACAGGTCTCTTTTATCCAGTTTGTCATTTTTCATAGCCTTGATTGTACGGGTTCTAATATATTTCAGTAGGCCTACGCTATGTCCACAAATAAATATTAATAACAGTAATAATAAATGATTTGCTGCTGCTGCTGCTGCTGCTGCTGCCAATGAGCAATACAGCTGTAATAAGATTTACAGTTACCAAGATAAAATACATTAATAAAAAATATTATAAATTTAACAAGTATCAGCACATATATCAAATTTAACACATTACTTAATATGACACAATTATTTGAGGATACAACCAGCTTTGCGAGGCAAGTTCGAAGTATTACTATGAGCATTTATAACTTTTAAATTGCTCGCTTCAAAACCTTGTGGTGTGAACAACGTCACTGTGTCATTTATCTGCTATGAGGCCAAGAAGTCAGACTTGTTGAGTAGGCTTAAGTTTTTCTGTCACCAAGGATTTTTGACTTCTATGACCTAGCACAAAGCATTACTACGGTTTTAAAAATCAGATTTTCATACAAGGATTCTTATTTGTCCATTTAAAGAATAATGCAAAATTTAGATTTCGGGAGTGATGGAGGCAAAGGTTTAATAGAAAGAAATACCTACGTACAATGTACCAATTAAAACTGCTGGTGACACAAAATCAATGAACTAGACGATACTTGGGCAAACATGAATCACATATTAAAGTCAGCCTGGCGAGTTTCCATTAAAACGGTGGACTTAAATTCCCATGTGCGAGTACGCAGGGGGGGGGGGGGGGGGTCCTACAAAAACAGGCTTTATACCGGAGAGCAAGTGATATTTAGGTCGAAGAAAACATCCAGTTGCCATGAAAAAAATTATAGCTGCTACTTTTAAGAATTAGTTTTCAAACGGATAACGATTATCTTGAAGCATAATAATAACAATAATAATAATAATAATAATAATAATAATAATAATAATAATAATAATACACATTACTCGATAATTTTGAACAAATTAAAACATATCCCAGCAGAAAAGTGAATTTATTAAACAGTTACAACTTTTGACTACCGAACATATTGAACATATTACGTTCAAATACCAATCCAAAATGTATGGGCGGTCATCTTGTTGATGATATGGAAATACGCCTACTCTTTAGTATCGTATTACAGTTCAATAAAACTACTTTGGGATCAGATAAAAAAAATAGAAATTACACTTTTATATTGAAAGACGTGGAAAAACTCAACAACGAAGAACCTATTGTTGTAATGTATTTACAAATTGTGGTAAGGAAGACAGCAGCATGTTAGCGGGTGGTCTGGGGTTCGAATTCCGCCAAGACCGTCCTCCATAACTGAGGTTTTTTCCAGGTTTTCCTCAGTCCTCATAAATGGCAAATGCCGGGGAGGTACTCTAAACTTAGGCCTGGAACGTTTCCTTCCTTAAAAATAAATCCTTTCCCAATATATCATTGCATCTCATGTGTCATCAGTGTCCATCGCTTGTGGTGCCTTTGTAGTAAAAACGGGCGTTGAACACTATTCATTCATTCATTCAGCATACGGCACAAATGACTCTGATAATGAAAATGGCGATGAGCCTCTTGCACTTCAACTGGATTAAAATTATATACGCATGCAATTACCTTAATTAGTGTTAAAATGCAATTATGTATTTGACTGCTACAATACAACACAGCGAAATGGCTAGAAATTAGTTTCACTTAATATGACACATATGCATATGATACCATACATACATTGCATTGTGTGAGACGGAGTTAGAGGGGGGAAGAGATAATCGATCCGGCAACGCTTTGCACATACGCTCGTCTCAATCGCTCCCCATTTGAAGGGGGAAAAATATTTCACACACACATGTATATGATAAGGGTTATGAGGTTCATCGCATACCTTCTAATGCCTTTATACATTTCATATATGTTCAGTTATTGAGTAAGTGACATTTTCCAAATTTGCTTATTAAGACCATCGATTGCATTTTTTACTCTTTTTACAGTTACTTCGGCATCTCTGTGATTACGATTAAAATATGTTTCCTAACTAATAAGAATGTTTATTTATTGTCGTTTTGCATGTTTGGTAAAATGTTGGTTCCGAATTACAATTACCTATAACATACGCTTTACTGTCTTTCGATTTGTCTTCGCAGTTTTTGATATTTGTAAATCGTACATAATCGTTAAATTTCAAACTATTAATGAGTAAGTAACTCAAAACAATGAGTGAACCACCTTTATAAGCGACAAACAGCCATAGCGAACAGGACAAACAACTTATTGTTCAGAAAACAAAACTTCACTAAGAAAAACACCCTATTAACACGAATGGAAAAGAACAACAAAGATAAAAATTTAAAAAAAAGAGGGAGATGGGGGACATAAAGAAAAAAGAAGAAGAGACAAAAACAGAGCGCATATTAGCCAAGTAAATAAAGATAAACAAAAATGTGGCAGGCCTGACGGCGAGTCGTGATTCAGTTGCAGCGTAATCGACATGTTTGTTTTCAAAAGAGTATCACTTTCACAAGCCAAGATTTTGTTTACCTCGTTCGAGATAAATATACCAGCAACGTTACTTTCGGCACGATTATATACGAATTTATGAATGAGCTGATAGGCATCAGAGGAACATATACAATAAGTAACTTGTGCTTCCGTTTAGCACGTGTCATCATCGTTAGTGTGTCAACATCTTGTCCTGATATGTTTACACTCGTTTCATATTCCCAGCAACAAACTTGTTCAATGGAACAAAACAGAGCAGACTATACTAAGTGGTAAACTGCAGTACGCCTTTATCGTACTAGGGTCTTTGGCACAGTCATAATTAAGAACTGGAAAAAAGTGTACATTGAAGATGGTACGACTTACATGCTGATTAAGTTTACTACAAGATTGAGAACACGTAAGTCACAGTAAAACTATAAGGCATACAGGTGACGACAGCACAACACATGTTACGGGAACACAGTAGCACAGGGAAACAAGGACAAAGCAATAACGTGAGGAGCACAGTGACTGTAAAGTAAAGACGAATAAAAACAGTGATCGTAGAATGACTGCTAGTAGAAAAAGAAGACAGTGCAATAACTACAAGGAGAAACACAGTAAAATTACTAACAATGAAGCAGACTGTGCAAGCAAAAATACACTGACGTTAATGACAGAATAGAAACGCATGAGCAATACAATGACTGCGAGCAAAAACACAGAATTAACACAATTACTGTGAGTAGGAAAAAATAGTAATGCAATCACTACGAATTGGAAAGGAGGGAGAGACAGTATCAACGCAAATAAAAAAAAATCAACAACAGAATGAGTGCGAGTAGAAAAAATGACAATCGCTGATTGCGAGGAGAAAAACAATGGCGGTGTACAAAACACAGTAAAGCAAAACGAGTAGGAGCATACACACAAGGACAATGCAAAAAAAAAAATAAATAAATAAATAAATAAAAAAAAATAAAAAAAAATAAAGAAAAAATCTGACAGTTCAACGAATGCGAGCAAAATCAGAATGGTAATACAATGGCCACAAGCGAAAGTGCAACAGTACTGCAAAGAGAAGTATGGTGAGGAATAGATGCACAGTGGCAATAATGTTCCGTAAATAGCAACACAACAATACCATGTCGACGAATATAAACACAGCGAGTGCGAGCAGAAACATAAGGACAACGATTAGTTTGAGGGGAAACACGGTGACGGTAAAATGACTGCTAGCAAAAACACATGTCTACAATGACTGTATGTGAAATACCGGGAAAACAGATTATAGGTCTACACGCGCGTGAGTCGAGTCAAGTCAGTCCAGCTGTGATGTGGCCATATCGACGACGGAATTGCAAGCTTTATGGGAACGCGTAATCAGTCTGAACTAAACTTATGTCGTTGTGTGCTAAGAAAGTTAATATAGGCCTAAATGTTCTATTCCACAACGAATGTTTATTTGCGATTCGTATGTGCCTATAGAATCTGCTCGTGCTGTCAGGAGATTATTCGAAGAAATATGCGTTATGATCTAGTTCCAGGCCGTACTACAATTCATAAATTAGTTTAAACTTTTCGGCAAACGAGGAGTGTTCCAGATAAGAAGCAAAGACGACTAAAAAGCTAAAGTGTCTAGAGCAAATTCCACACACCTTAGATCAACTGAAGACGACTATGCGTCAGAAATAAATTCTATTTCTGCAAAAGAATAAACAAGAGTGAACAGTTTCATTAGTCGATGCCAGAAATATTACGGACATGAAGGAAAGCAGTTCCAACATTTTCTTGGGCGACGAAATGTTCGCCAATCAACAAAAGGTACAGTTAATATTATTTCAGTTATGGTGTGTTTAAGTGTAGGTCTGGTTTCATATGTAAATACAAATTTTTTCCCCCATAATTTTCCCAGAAAATTATTTCGATCGACAGTCAATCAGTGTAAATTTCAATATTTATTTAAGATGAAAACATATACTCATTTTAAAGCAATTTATAATCGATAATTTTGACATAAATGCAAGTTGTAGTACTTGTCATTTTAAAGTGTTAATATTACTAGTCAGTACGAACCTCCAATATTGAAGTTGTCATTTGGTAAAGGCGGACTCGTTTTTCCATACAGTTATGAGTACAGACTGCGCGGTCCCCGAAGCGCAAGGGAAACTCATAATCACCCTGTACAATGACGGCTAGTAAGATCACAATGAATAGTAAGTAGGGTTATAATTTTTTGTTATTGTTGCAACTAACTATCCTTACTTTTATGGAAGACTGGACATTAAATCCGCTTCCAAATGCACTGCGCAATAGTTTTCTTGTTTCTCGTTTCGAATGTCTATTTAATTTTATTTCAATGTTTACGTGAAATGTGTAATAATCAGGGAGAGAGCGTTAAACATAAAACGAAATCTACCATGCTGAAGTAGGGGGTGTAGATAGTGTTGTGAGCGCCTGAGCAAGTACGCGCCCCTTCACAATAAATCCTTGCAAACCGTTCCCTACATCACACCAAACCAGAACTAGAGGAGGTTAATTATTCTATAATTAAAAAAGGTCATTTGATCATTCATTGTTTCTGTTGTGACTCGCAAATGTTAAGAAATAAAATATTTTGTTATTGGTTACTGACAATGCTTCTTACATAAAGAAAGCTGCCGAAGAAACACAAAGATCTTATTCAAAGATAATACATCTAACCTGTCTAACGCACGACCTCAACCGAGCTGCGGAAGAAATTTAAGAGCCTGCTTTGGTGACGTCTGGATAATTTTATTGCAAATGTAAAGATCTTTCTGAAAGAGCCTTTCAGAATCAAAAGATTTCAGGAAATAACATCGAGAGTTCTTTGGCCTCCACAGTCAACAATAACGCGTTGGAGGACGTGTATAAGCGCAGTATTATGAGGTAGTTGTTCAAGTAATTGACATCTTTGAGCAGGAACATATTTCCTATATTAAGGACAGTAAACTATATAATTCTGTGTATTCAGATAAAGCTCAGCTCTGTAGCAAGTACAATATCGTACTTACAACGACCAAAGCTAAAATTATCAGAGGCTCTTTAATCAACCAAAAGACGTTCCGGTTACAGAAAAGGTCAGAAATAACCTGAAATGTACTTCAGAGAAAAATAGTACATACGGAGAAATGTGCAGAATAAGGAATGCATTGCTTACTTTAAAAAGACACGAATAAAGCTGAGAGCGCAAGTTTTCTATTTGCACCCACTGCATCATGTGAAGTAGAACGCGTTTTTCCAGGAATAAAAATGCCTGTGTGCCAATTGAAACTGCACTTACAGCCCACTCCCACTAAAATATAAACATAATATAATATGTCTGTTACAAACAATCATAAAAGTTTATGTATTGCAGTTAATTACGTAGATATCTGATATGTATATGTTTATAATATGGTATAACTGTAACCTGTAAATTATGTCAACAAAAATAGAAAGTGCTTTGGTGTTTTATTACGGAAGCCTGGAAAAACCAACAAAAGGGTCATAAAACCTCTATTCAGAGATAACACGAGGATCGCGTGTGTGAAGCCCCTTTCTTTTTTTAATAGGACACCACTGCAGGGTTAATAAACTGAAAGACTTTAAACCGTTTGGGGTTTTGACCTCGACCGATGGTTGTACAGCTAGCCTTTTATTAAGCAGGTCAATGTAGACAAAAATCTATCGTAAGCAAAACACCAAAGAACGCGAAAGATTTTGGACATAATAAAGTACCATTATATGTTATGTTGCATCGCGTGCTCATTCACACCAATGAATTCCTCTGCCAGTTCCACTGAGTACTAGTCAACAAAATAGCTGAATTCACCCTGAGAAATTGTTGTCATTGAAGCGTGGGCAACAATAACGAAGCGAAGTGTAATTAATCTACAAAACCAATTTCAAAATGGCATCACAATGGACACAGACGTCGACAACGACATCGATAAAAGCACCCACTAACAGCTTCATATTTGGCGCCCAACGCGGTTGCCAAACCAAACAGTTTCATAATTCGGTGCCCAGCCCTAAACCACTTCACAACTACATGCGATTTTCCTTCAATACATTCTAGAAGTATATTTTGTAAACTGTAAAGCTTGCATCCACGAAACAAAAGTTAAATCCAAGCAAATCATGATCATATAATACATTATATATAATTTTTAAATTGAAACCTTATGCAAAATGAATTAATAAATTGAAACCTTATGCAAAATGAATTAATAAATTGAAACTTTATGCAGAATGAGGCATTATGAGTGTGTTGCTTTTCAATCCAATTTCAGTGCTTCAGAAGCCGCCTTTGCCCTATTCCATTAAAGTGTGATCTAATACATATAAGTGCATTATGCAGGTCCCTGTAAACTATGGTCTTGTAACTTTCTGTTCCATGAAAGAAGTGCAACACTGTAAAGTATTAGGAATAATTTTGGGTATGTTATTTTGAATTACCGAAATTGGACTCAAATCCATGTTGAATATGCAATATGAAGAAAACCGTTATTGTCCATTACTTGCTTTGGTGAAATCCATCATTCTTCTCAGACTGCATTTATCTAGAAAACCGTTCCTCCTACAAAGCCATTAAGTCAATTTTTTATGTTATTAACATTGTTGTAATTTTATTAATTGTAGCACAATATCATTAAATTTTTATCAGCTGCCTGTGCGTGATGCCATAAAATATGGCGTCGAAATTTCTAATATGCTGGACCAATTCTTCTTCCTACATTAAAATTTTGCTTAATATGAGCCAAGTGAGTATGAATAGTGCCCTTAAAACAAACATATATAGGTACACTTAAATTATATTAAGCTTTGAAAAGAGATTTGCAAAATAAACACACCAACATGCTGTTACATTTAATTATTACTTACAGCCTTTAGCCCTCTTCTCAAAGTAGATTTATTAATTCCAAGAAATGTGCTATTTTCTTTACTTCTCTCTTTTCTAAACTTGATCTACGTTCCACCAGTATTTTCTCCGTAAACATCAGCTTACTGTTTTTTCTCGTATAGGATGACTAACAATGATTAATTTAACACATGTTAAATGTACTATTTCGTCAATGTAGACATATTTTATAAAAAAAAACTGTATTATATCACAGAACTTACAAGGACAGCAGTGTAACTCATTTTGTTATTCATATCCATTTAAATGTCCCTGACAAATCGTGAGTACTGGTCTAGGCATACTTACGTATGTTGGTGACACTTTGATGCTAAATGTCCCTACTTTCACTTGCGCTTTTTAGAAAGAACATTCCGGTATGTACATTTGACAGTGGTTTTTTCTGTTTTACTTTAATCCAATGGGTTTTCCACACAGGTACTCATTATGCCGATTTTAATGCATGTATTGCTGTGTGGAATTATTTAAAACAATTTCGAAATGGAATAGACCGAAAAAATGAAAGAAATAAGGGAAGAAAAAGTACTATAGACTACAGGCGATAAGAAATATTGTTCCACGCTCGCTTTAGATTACAACGATTTAAGATAAACGAATATATATTTTCATGAAATGTTATTCATTATTCTCAAAGTTTATTTCTTCAGCTACAAGTATATTTTAACTTGTTTTTCATTTGCTACTGAACAATAAGAGAGAGAGAGAGTCAAAATATCCTACGAAAAGAAAATTCGGATGACCGATTTAATTTGTAATGTCCACACCTAATACGCCTGAAAGATGGCAACCAGGTAAAACATTGAGATGTACAATGGCAGAGGACACTGAAGATGCGTGCTCTATATGACTAAGGTAGATAAATTTGCTCTAGCTTTTTATCTCTCTACTTTGTCCTCGTTGTGTGCATGTGGCTTTAATAAATGATAATAATCTGGATCAATTATTCAACAGATCACTCCGTATTTAGGAATTACATTACAAAATACGGGGAATTACTGTAACCTCCACACACTAATTGGAGGATTCGGAGGTCATAACGGGGAGGGAGGTAATGAAAGCTTTTTGCAGAAGGCTTTTATAATGCCGATGTTAACGAACCTGGCTTGCAACTAGAGTATCACAAGGAGAGAGCACTGGCCGCTCGACACGACGCTGTTTATGATGCATGACTTTTCGCGGAACCTACTTAACATGGGCTATAGCCATTTTCATCATTTCCTATACACACTTTTAGACTTCTCTGAAAGCAGCACCGGCTCTTCTTTCGAGTCTGTCCTAGCAACCAGTCAGCTAATGCCCCCATACATATTAGAGATTACATTTTAGTTATCACTAGGGTCTGAATATTTCCTACTACACCGTTATGTCCAAAACTTTGAAAAAAAATATCACATACTAAAAATATTGAATAAAAATTAAAACAAGTAAAATAAAAATACCAGAAAAATGTCAGTTGCAAATTATTGTTCATCACAAATCCTGGACTAATAGTACAAAATAATGTTGAGAAAAAGATCGTTCCACATTACAAGACGTTAACCTCGCACATATGAAGAGTATTGAAAGTCACAAAATCAATTTCATTCATGTTTTAGCCTCCCAAAACTTGAAAGCGATTTTACAAAGGGTTTTATAGCCACTGTTTTCCTCAGAACTTCTGCTTTCGGACTTGGGGGTGTGTGAAGTTGCATTTCTTTAACTGAATTCTTCAGCGAGTCTACAATTGTTTCTAAGAAAATGAAGGCAAGTTATGTTTAAAATTAGTGCATTATTGAATTTTGAAAATCTCAGCCGAAGTAGCATCATATTTGTTTAATCCAGCTATTATAGATGGATGCAAAGGCTTCAAAACTATCTGCCTAATATAGTACATAATTAAGGGGACATTATAGTATATATATAAAGTTTTACTGGATATTGTTGTACTTTTCCTATATTTTAGGTTTTTCAAGTTTAAAGCACCTTTAATTTAAATGGCAGCATCACAGAGTCACACCTACTTATGGAAGGCTTTAACTCTTAATTTTGAGCCCATTTGACTATGACCTTTTAATGATGTGTGTTTTGTATGTAGTTTAATCTGGCTTGAAAACAGCTGAACCATTTATAGATATCTCTGCAACCCAGAACTGCTGAAAATGTTTTTAAATGGGGGGGGGGGGAGTAGAGTCTCTGAATTCCAAGTTTGACTAAAGGGGGAATTATTCTCGGAACTTGATGTGTAAAAACATTGCAAAACGAGGATGATTTGTTGTTGATTTGGTTTATTTATGGATGCTCTTTAATATCTCAGGTCATCAGCGTCCCATTCAGCTCAGGGCGTGAAACGGCCGACAAATTTTGCTTAGAGGCCTCTTCTTTCAGGCTTGAGGTTCTTTTTCGTGCCGTAAATCTACAACACGGGACCCGCGGCTTTACTTCCCTTCCGAAGGAAGCCACACTTAAAATTTTTATGCCCGAAAAATTCCATCGGTCCTGACCGGGTTTGAACCCGCCAATACATGATTACCATTACACCACCAGAACCGACAGCAAGGATTTGCAGGCAGAACCGAGAGCAAAATTATATTAAAAACGAATAATTTCTTTTACATTTTTTTAAACGATACAATGTACTTTCCCCAATGAAACCATTCGTTCGGATGTGACATTTTTTATTTTTATTTTTCATGTACATTGAAATAATCTCAATAATTTAGAATTGGATTGAGTAACGTTTTCTTTTTAGAAGGTACTGGAAAATATTTTTGCAAACATAGCTTTAAAAATAATTGCATGAAATGTAATGTAATGAAAACTCTCAGCAATTCAGTTTGCTAAATTTCGAGAAATGGATACATAAATATGGAAGTGTTAAATTATTTATAGTAACATGTGCACAATTGTTAACAGTAACGGATTAAAGGGAAAGTTTTTCCTTAAAGGGTTTGGAAAAAGCTTATTAGTTTTTGGGTACGTAGCCATAAAATCAAATGTATGACGATGGTTTAGAGAATAGGTGTGATTTTTGTTAGAACGGGGAGGTTGGAATTTATTTTTCTGAAAATTTTATCTTTTTTGGTTATTTTTCTAACACTTTTATCCCGTTCCATACTAATATGTCCAAATTAGCATAAAGGGTTCGAATTGTTTCGCATAATCTATGAAGTGGTGAGCGAACACAGGTCACCTGAATCATCTTAGGATAACTCACCCAAGTCCTCCGACAGCTTTCTCCACATATGCCGCGGGATCGGCTACCAGAAGCAATGCCTGTCACAAAATCTGCATAAATGCATTCAAGAGCCTGGCAATCATTAAGTGATTTGCACCTGTGTAGTAAGAAAGTTTGTTTCGAAATTATTTAGTCATTTTTCTATACACCACATATCATTTCCTACTTTTCTACCACGAGTACTGGTAGTTACATCAATACTTATGCAGATTATGTATCGACCTAGTTTCTTGCAGAATTTGGGGAGAGAATTCTTCTTAAGCGTCGACCCCTTATGTTCGCATATGTTTCTGATATCAGAATTGTTCATCTTATAAGAAAGTATGCTAATTGAAACAAATCCATTACATAAATCTGAATAATAATAATGTCAACTTTCTAATAAGAGGTTGGAAGTCAAGGATGACATAAATTCTTGTACGAAAAACACTTGGCGCAATTACGTTATGCTTACTATCTGTTTATTTCAAATTTGCCGATTTTGATGATATCCTTGCGAACTGTTTCCATTTGCTCCCATTGGTACCTTCCCGACCACCCTGAATCGTAGCACAACACAGTAATAGCGGATACCAGCAGAAGGTACAAACACAGAAACACTTTGACAGGGTGCATTGTTAAATGGGCATTAACAAAATTAACTTGTCACCACATAACTCAAGTCAACCAGATGGAACCCTTCTTCCTCCTCCTACTCCTCTCCTTGTCTTCTTCTTCATTTGTTGCTAGCTTGACGTAAACCCACTCTGGTGTAGCTTAAGCTTCCTTGGCGCCGACAAACATAAAATACTAGCGTCATTCGGAAAGTTTTAGACCTGCCTGTACTGTTCATAATAAGGAGAAAAGAATTTCACCAGCGTCTTGCACGGTCCTTTGTTAGTTAATACTGAAAGTTTCAGCCTGGTGCAGCCTACATCCATGCCTGCAGCAGTTGGGACATTGAGAGTTGCAAGCTAGTTCATTACGCACAAAGGAGCTACAGAGAGAACGTTTTCGAGCAATGACTCTGTATGATTTAATACGTGGTTTAAACCAGAGCCAATACCTTGAAAGACTCACATAGGCTTTTGCGGACCTTACTTCTTCCCGAGCTAACATTTAAAATTAGTTTGCGGAATTTAGAAGGGGTCGGACATCCCTTGAAGATAAAGAAAGAAGCGGGCAGCCATCCACACTAGTAACGGAAGAAAACATCAATGCTGTGAAGAAAATGGTGAGAGAAGAACTCCGTGTCACATACCAGGACATTGATGCAACTTTGAAGATTTGATCGGGGAATGTCACAAAAATATTTCATGATTTCCTAAGAGTCAGCAAGGTTTCATCCCGCTGGGTGCTCCACAACCTCACACAGGACCAAAAGAACCCCGAGTGGAATGGTGTCAAGAAATGCTCCAGAGTTTGGATAATAGTAGCTCTCGCCATATTTCTGAGATCATAACAGGTAATAAGACATGAATTTATCAATATAACAAATTAAAAAAAAAACGCGCCAGTCTTTAGTGTGGGTTCTTTTTGATGACAATCCGCCTATGAAGGTGAAAAGGGCAAAGAGTGTAGGCACGAAAATGGTGGTGATTTTTTTTTTTTTTTTTTTTTGGCATAACTGATCATGTGGCACCAACACCTCTAGAGAATCAATGAATAGTCATTGCACAAAGTGCATCGAAAAAGTGTGGGAAAAGCGACCAAGATCTGGATTGAGGGACTTCTTTTTGCATCATGACAATGCAACTGTCCACGCTGTTGGATTTTCTCCAGGTGACCCCTGTTCAACTGTCCACCCATCCTCCCTATAGCCCGGACCTGGCCTCTTACTTCTTCCTCTTCCCTACGATGAAGAATCCACTGCGAAGGAAGCGGTTTTCATTGCCTGACAATGCTGTTGCAGCATCTGAGCATACGAAGAGGAACTAGATGCAGTAGATGACAACGACTGGCGCCAGTGCTTTCACTCTTGGTTCAGAAGGATGGGAAGATGTATTGAGGCTAAGAGAGAGTATTTTGAGAAGATGCGATGGCAAGTTTAGAATGAAATATTTTGGTGGGACCTGTGTCTAAACACTTTCTAAGTGACGCTCGTAAACAGAGAAATGCGTCCTGACTAATGGGAACGGTGATCTGCATTTATCAGACTTCAAACGCACACGTCTGGGCAAACAGCGCTTTATCTTGATGATAAAGTGTTTTTATTCGCCAATAAGCACAGTTGCAAACGCTCACGCACATTCTATGGCATATTAAATTCGCAGAGCTGAATACCACACCATCTTACCGTACTGATTCTGAATAACCAAGCAACAACTTCCAAGTGTTCTGGAGAGTCAGCAGTGACGTAATGCATAATATAAATATATTTGGTTGATTATTAGCAGCCTGACGTGAGCATTAGTCATTTGCAAGTCTACAGCGCGGAGAACGGAATCCAAGATACCTGATCTCAGATATTACGATGACACATTGTTTATGAGGCTGCACAATGACCTCACTAGAGTAGCTGTTATGTATTGTAAGAACATTGCATACATTTCTTCTACTTCTTTCTTCTCTATCGTCATTTCTTTCAAGAGAAAACTTTTCGTTGTGATATTTGAAAGAGAATAAACAAAAGTACTACAGCGTGTGTTTATATCAAAATGATCGATATATTATTCTTATTCTTAAAACGAGTACGTGTTATTACCTTAAATAAACATTGAAATTTACACTGGTCGACTATCGATCGAAATAATTTTGTATTCGAAATTTACTCATTAGGAAAAAATTACCTATTTACATATATTTCCGGACATACAATTAAATACATGAAAACTGAAATACATTTTGTTGATTAATTTCGTGTTTTCAAACCGAAATTCTGCTGGCCATTCTCTTGGAGATTCAGGCTCACCATATCAGTTTCTAGGACTGTCCGAATTTTATTTCCGAATTTATTTAAACAAAGACAATGCTGGCCATTAAAACTGCAACGACCCCACATTTTTTTCAGAATGAATGAGTATGTCTTGTCGAAAATACGACTGCAATACCAGCAGGTGTTTGAGGAAGAGTGTAAATAGGTGCTCAAGTTGGACGAAATGTGTCCGCAGCAAAACGAATATGAGATCGGTGATAGAAGTATGACGAACACACAGACGTGAAGGATCCCAATGTCACCGTCAAACAGCCGAAAGAGAAGACAGACATTTCCGCATGATATTATGAACAAGCACAATGTGTAGTAATTTTAATGGCCAGCAGTGTATTTCTTTATACCATCTTAAAATGCAACGTTCTGCCTTAACTGGTGGTACATTTTCTGCACCTCACATTGAGAGGCGATAGAACTTCTGCTATTCTACTTGCGAAATGTTAACGTGGTGTGGAGTTCATTTTTATTACTAACCATCACTTCTTACTATGGTATTTAATGGTGCTGGTTTTTACTATTTGGGACAACATTTCGTAATACGTTGTGTTTTCATTTCAGTAAGCCAAAAGGCCTGTTACATGAGAACTTTGCGTGGCCCACAGCAGAGAGGAAATTGTGAACATGCGGTGTGGGCTTTCATCACCATCTACACTAAATAACCCATTAAGAAGTTTTTGCTTTGTATGCCACTGTTGTCTGCAAGGAAGAACAGCTGTCAAAGCCAATGTTTTCATACTAGTGACAGCACATGCCACTTTCTTGATTACTAGAGCTTAAGGGTGTGCGTAACTGTGTTACTGAAGTACTGAATTTTGTTGTTAAGAAATAAATTCCAACGATCCATTCTCTGAACTCAAAGAGCATAACACATAAAAAAGAGGGAGGGGCGATGAAGCTATTATTCAAATCAATGTGACCAACTTAAGCCAAAATGTCTTTTTCATTGTAGAAACAATTGTCGAAAAAAAATTATCAGCTGAAGAAGTGGTAGGAGAGCCATGAAATAAAGTTAATTTTACATTTGTTTACAGAACTGTAACATTAATCAGAATGCATTTCACGCTTTGTTCTAAACGTTGGCCTTAATAGAAAACGACTATTTTTATTTAATAAACAAAAGTGTAACCATTTTTATTATGGCACTTTTGGGGAAGAAAAATAAAGTTTGGAAGTTGAACTTAAAATTATATTACCGATTTTAGGTAATAAACATTTTACTTTGCGCTGTATAATAACACATTCAATCAAACTAATCATCAGTAGCGTTCATTTTTAAAGAAATAAAAAGTGTACTTCAAGAACAATTATGCATAATCTAAATAAAGGTTCATAGGATAGTCCTTGCACATTAGTCTTAATAAAAGAAAACTATAATTCAGGTACGTGCTAGCTGATGACAAACCTATCCGTAACTCTGCTCATAAGAGGAAGAAAAGTATGTCCGTTCATAGACGGAGCATCTGTTCATCTCAATGGTGTGATGAATCTACAAAACTGCAGATTTGGGGGTTCAAATTTACAATTCGGCGAAAGAAGGTAAAGGTATAACAGTCAAAGATTTTTTTTTTTCCTCTTTCTTTTTTCCCTCCATGGTAAGAGAAATAAGACCTATGCAAGATATCAAGTAGAAGTACAGTAAGTTGACCATCTAGTTAATACGAGGAAGATACAACTCCATCAACCGAGTTTATGGAGAAGGAGACAATCACCATGTTGTTTTTCAATAATTTGTCAATATAACTTATTTAAGTTGATGCACGTGCATTTTAATACTATTTAGTAATATTTATGAAATATAATAAAAAAAATTAGTGAAAATAATACCACGCGAACAAATAAATATAATAAAAGAGTTTTTACTACAGAGTCTTGAGGGTAACTGAAAATGGGAAAAGAAAATATTAAAATTGGTACCAGAATAAATTACAGATACCGTGAAATGTGATACTTTTTTTTGAATGATTTATTTATGGACGCTCTTTAACAGCTCAGGTCATCAGCGTCCCATTCAACTCAGGGCGTGAAACGGCCGACAAATTTTGCTCAAGGCCTCTCTTTCAGGCTTGAGGTTCTTTTTCGTGCCGTAAATGCACGACACGGGACCCACGGCTTTACTTCTCTTCAAAAGGAAGCCATACTTAGGATTTTTACGCCCCGAAAAAATCCATCGGTCCTGGCCGGGTTCGAACCCGCGATCTTGGGTTTGGGAGGCAAGTATGGTAACCATTACACCACCAGGACCGACATGTGATACGGTAAAGAGATGTAATAAGATAATTGTAATGAAAAAAAGAAAACTATTTCGACTTTGGCAAGTAGCAGATACACACGAATAGTAAAATTGTAGGTACAATAAATATCCTGCATGGCAAGTGGTTTGCCTGCGAAAATAAAAAATAATGTGAACATGGAAGTTGGAAGGAAGATATATTTTCCAAAAAGGACAGGTTCCTGCAAAGCTGAATAAGTTAAAAAAAAACCTGCAATACTGTCACTTCCTACAGAATAGCGATGAGAAAAAAGATGAACCGTATCGCCATGTTTGAGTTCATAAGTCAAGCAACACGATTTCTATAGGAGCCTCTGATCACAAAAAAGTGCAAAGAATGTTTTATGAGTTGGTGAAATAATTACTTCAAACTGAACATTTCACTAAACAGTTAAAATTTTACCTCGAAACTCTCTTAACTCTAGTCATCCATTATATCCAAATGTCAGTTTTGGTACTTACACTTTCCCCCCTCAGCTTTTCAATTAGTACGGAAGCAGCAGTTAATGTTATTTCTCACTCCTAACTTTCTTTAGATGAGCATATAATACAACGCGAACTTTTTCAGCAAAACTCTTTTTAATTAATTTTTACGAAATTAATAATAAAACTTTTTTTTGAAAAAAAATCCAAGATATACTATATACAGGTTTGCTATTTTCCATTCATCAGAATCGATTTAGAGGGGGGGCAGGTAACGAACCATTTGTCCACTGTATAGAAATGTGGACAACTTCAATAAGTCTTGACTTACATGCGCTACACATTTTAACAAATGATTAAATTATTGTATTGCCATATGCGGTGGCCATTCTGAAAATGATTCCATCATATAAATATTTATGTTCGGTGTTCAAATCTGTGAATACAGTTAAAATGTTCTTCTCAACACGGTTTTAAAGCCTTTTAAACTGTTCCCAGGCCAATCAAATTGATCACTCTATCTTGTATATTGTCACCCAATACTTCTAATAAAGTTTTCCTTATGTATCTTGAAGAGGGCATTTTCAAAATATGGCGTTAGTTGTTATTTATACTTCCGTGTTTCTTCTATATGTTTCCTTCTCTTAGCTGTTTTCGTATGTCTGTATTTCTAATGCTGTCCGCTTTTGTTACACGAAGCAATACAATGATCTTAGAAATCTCTGCTGAGCTGCTACAAATGTTGCATTTCTTTACTTCTCAGCACCCGTTCCACAGCTAGTTATACGATACTATGTAGTCGTTATTTTATATTTTCTGTATAATTTTATGTAGCCGTTTAATTTATACACGTCTCAATATTTTCTTCACCGTCTGAACTTTCATATTTTCGAACTTAAATGTTTGAATGTGCGTACTTAATATATTTTTAACGATATTTCGTTTAATTTTGCCAATGACTTGTAGGTCTGTTTCGTTGCCTGCTACTATTACGAAGACTTTTCAATAAAGAATGATCATATTGACAACAAACCTTTATTCATCCTCATAATTGTTATACGCAAGTAGTCCGCGTTGGACGCAATGCACCCGTACCAGCGTCAAAAGATAAGCTGGAAACCATTTTCTGACAGGTCCTTCAGAACCGCCTTTGCAGCCTTAACCACTGCTTTTGAAGATGGAAAATGCTTCCAACGAAGACGTTTCTTCAATTTAGGAAAAAGGAAAAGGTCCCACGGAGCCAAATCTAGACTTTAGGGAGGGTGAGGGACACACTTTACATACGTTGCTTTTTGTAATTTCAGCAACAATATTAGCGATGTGTGGCCGTGCATTATCGTGGAGCATCATCCAGCTTGTTGCATGGAAATATTACTTTCGAGTGTGATATGATCTTACAGAGTTTTCAGAACATCTCTGTCGGAGAGATAGCGCTGTGTGTGTGGTAAACAGTTCCTTGAATGCAGAAAAATGAGATAACCATAACTTTCCCAGCAGAAGCACCACTTTTGCTTATTGCCGCTGGTGATAATGGAGATAACACAGAGCATTTGCTGCTTACTCTCAGGAATGATTGTAGTGGGCACATTCCTTAATATCATCAACTGCATGCAAGTCTTCACGCGAAAACTTTTTGTTCGGAAATTAGCTGTCTGGGAACCCATGCTGCAATGAACACGTCTCATGTGTATTTTCATTTACAAGCGTGAGGGTGATATGCAATGAAATTTCCGCATTTTTTTAAAGTATTCTTAAATTAAATTATTCTATGATCCTCTCTCACATTGAGAGCGCTTTCCTTTACAACACAATCTGGAACGTCAGGTCCCTCTGAAATTGATTGCCTCCCCTCTTTAACTTTTTAAACCATATTCGAGCTAGGCTATAAGAAAATACGAACTCTCCACAGGCCTCAACTGCAGATTTGTTGAGAGAGAAGCAGAATTTCAGAGTGTATATTGTTTGTCGTGTGTCACCTCCATTTTGCTGTCTCAACTTGTACACACCGCCACAGGTGGTCGAGGTCGTTAAGGCACGGACTCGTGAGCGGGAGGTCTGGGGTTCGAGATCGTCCTCCCTGACTGCGGTTTTTTCCAGGTTTCCCTCAGTCCTCATAAATGGCAAATGTCGGGGAGCACCCTAAACTTAGGCCTGAAACGTTTCTTTCCTTAAAAATCCTTTTCCAATATGTCATTTCATCTCATGTATCACCAGTGTTCACCGCCTGTGGTGCCTCAGTAGTAAAAACGAGCGTTAGGCACAATTCAAACGAAATAACTTGTACATCTCTCATAGGAAGGAACCGGAAACGACAACAATGAAACTAGTACCATGTGCACATCGCTCAATAACTCAGTTTAGCTAACAATATATTGTAAAGCTAAATAGCGCAAAAAAGTATGCCTGTAAAAAAATTATCATCATTCTTCATTTAACACCCTGATAGTAGATCGTCTGCAAATAGCACGGTATCTGTATGAATAATATTTTAATTTAATTACTATTTAATATTAAATTCATATAGTCATATAATTTATGTGAGATCGCTAGGGTAGCCGTCCAAAACCGGCTGATGGGGACGCTGGGTTTCGCCCTCTGGCGGGGGTTTGTGCTTCTCCCTACGTAACACAAAAAAAAAAAAAAAAAAAAATACTAGAACAGTGACATTTAATCTTAGTTATTAACTTTTAAATTATCATTTCGCGCTACCTCGCAGTCGACACTTTCCAACAGTTTCATTTATTTTCGTTCTTTGGAAACTTAATAGTGGTCTAGGTAACGTTACAAACAAACATAATCATCGGACTTAGACATGCACCACACTAAATGCTAGTACAATGGTGAAACACTGTGACAATGACACATATGGAAGAACTGGAATGCTAGTCATTTCTACTTGCCACAACGGCAAATTAAGTGCAAACCTCCGATAGATCTGATTTCACTTGCAGTGCGATCTCCGAATTCATCAAAGCATTTTCTTACACGTGCACACCTCTTCAGAAGCATAGCGAACACTAACCGCTATATATTTTCCTCGCAATGGCCCGTAATTCATTTGGGTGACACATTGATGGTTACAATTTCCTCGCGAACATAGGCAGGAAATCGCGTTATATTGCGGGAGCGTTCACCCCATCCCTTACGTCATCGCTGAACTTAAGTCAATGGCAGGCCTTTCCTGTCAATGTTACACTCATAGCAACTGAAGCGACCATTTTATAACCTTGTTTTTGTTATTCTCTGAGTTTCAGTCTAGACATATTTCAAATTTGGAGGGAGAAAGAATTTAGATGGCAAGTTTCCTTTCTTGGGTTATATGGCACTAATTAAACAAATAAGCGCGCATGCTTAGTGAGCAACGTTCTCCGAAGTTAAGTCCATGAAATTGCCTCTTTGGAAACGAAGTTGGTTATGCGACGTTTCTGAGAACACAGGCAACTTCTTAAAGATGCATACAGCAAGTTAAAGAGTCTTGCAACGTTCTATGAGCTATCTACATTAACCAGAATTGGATCGAATCATTGCAGCAATTTGCTGGTTGTTGTGTAGGATTGATTTATTTATGGACGCTCTTTAACATCGCAGGTCATCAGCGTCCCATTCAACTCAGGGCGTGAAACGGCCGACAAATTTTGCTCAGAGGCCTCTCTTTCAGGCTTGAGGTTCTTTTTCGTGCCGTAAATGTACGACACGGGACCCACGGCTTTACTTCCCTTCCGAAGGAAGCCATACTTAGGATTTTTACGCCCGAAAAAAATCGATCCTGGCCGGGTTCGAACCCGCGATCTTGGGTGTAGGAGGCAAGTATGGTAACCACTATACCACCAGGACCGACATTTTGTTGTGTAGGAGCGAGAAGCTTCCATAGCATTGAAATAGCTCCCTGTTCAAATACGTTCATTTCTGTACAAGTAGAGCTCTGCTCTTTTCCCATATAACTGCTGTGGTGAGTGCTGGAAATGTTACAGTGCTAATGAACGCTTTCTTGTTCAAATGTATCAACTGAACAGAAAGAACTGTAAGAATTTTTAAATTGAAAATATTGAAATCCTTGTTTGGCACATTATGTTTCTTAGACGCCAGTCTCAAAAACCTAGCAAAGAACGTTTCTTAAGTCATCCTGTACTTTAACTTATCTGGAATGTTTGAACCTCCTCAAGTTTCCATTATAGAAACTAAGTATGTACAGGTGTGGAAAAAATAGAATTTAAGAGTAAAAAGAGATAGAAAAATGAGACTTCATTAATGAGATCAACGCTTTTGATGTTACCTCCAGGGCTACAATGTATTTATGAACGTCAAGAGGACTGAAAATAGCTTACCTTTAAATAATTTATTCTGACAAATACATTGCATTGTTTCAGTAGATTACAAGTTGTAATTAATTAATTGATGTTCAATACAATAATCGTTCACAGCACCTAAAGTAGTGCTCAAAACACCTTACTACTATCACGAAAGCCTGTATACTGAGATAATTGCGTGACGTGATTAAGGTATATTTAGATGCTGCCTCCTTATTAGGGTGGTGGAATTCGTCGATCTTTGAAAATCAATATTTAATAGTACTCAGAAACGGCGACTCATTATGAAGAACATAACGCAAAAATCTCCCCCCCCCCCAAATCGGTTAATGTTTGATCCTCACACATAGGGATCATAATTTCGAAATTTTATCCAAAACTTAAAAAATGTAGAAAAAAAAATAATTCGTCAATTCTTGTGTTTTGATGCGTTAAACATGTTCCAGAACACAGAATGGTATCAGAAGCTCACAAACACGTTATAAAATGTATTGAGGTTTTAATTTAAGCACATTTACCAAATGGTTCCCAAAGATAGCATGAGTCCAGGGCAATTTTCGCTTTGTGCATGCTCAAACTTGCACGAAAAGTAGATAGTGTTATGGAATAACAGCCGGAGGGGGAGGGAATGAAGGTAGGGCCGGGATCTTTGGCCTACCGTGCTGATGCTTCTGCATCCGAACCACCGTTCCCTGTATAGCCGCGACTTTCCTTTATCTGAATAGATCTCTAAGGTTATTTCGCAAAGATTTTATCATTAAGAGGCAATGGAGGAGATTTGGGGCTAAGAGCATTGGCACGATAAACAGATCTTTGGTTCGAATTACGGCCGTCCTATCTGATTCTGATTTTCCTTTTCGTACAAGTCTGAGCATGCGCAAAGCGAAATTTCCCTGAGAGCACCCGTTTTTAGTTGTGCTTCCAGATGTCATTTCCCTGGGAAATCTCCACCTCAATTAAAAAAGCCTTTAAGTGTTTCTAACGCGAGCTTGTGGGACGCAGAAAATCTTTGTGTGTTCTATATATAATTTTATAGCACCAAAGCACAAAAATTTAACGAAAAAAAATTTTGTTTGTTTTTTCTAAAAAGTGTCTTTTTAACATTAGTCAACATTTCTAAGTGTAAGAGCAAAATATTAACTGATTTGAAAAAAATCGCTTTCGCCAATGACAATGGTTCACGTTTAATTGGCTATTAGCACATGTCACATCGCAATATAATGCGCTCACGATGATTGCAAACATGTTAGTGTAGAGAAAACATGGATATGGCCACAATCAGGTCCAATCTACTAGGTCTCCAAAAGTTCCAAAGAGATTTTCCTTTAGATTCTGATGCTTGAGCTCATTTTAATAAATTGAAATTATCAATACAATCAATATTTATGCAAAATTCTTACTAGCAAAATATGATAACATTACTTCCTGAATTAGAACAATACATAATAGTTAAAAGCAAATATATGTTTAAGTTTATTTTGACAAACACTCATTTGGCTTAAGGAAATATTTTATGCGGTTTTTATTTATTAAAATTCAGTTCGACTCAATTACAAACTAATATTTTAAATCGTATCATTTGTTTTGCAACTAATCATTTTCATTCTTCTTCTTCTTCTAAGCCTGGTTTTCCATAGCTCCATAAGGGCCTTCGGCTTACCGCGACGACCGCTGCGTCTTCTACAAGTCTGATGGATCACGTGGTAGAGCGCAGTATTGCAGGGGGCATGTGATCAGCATGCCGCATCCCGCTGATCGCTATATCGCCACCTCTCCATCAGGCAGCTTCCCCATTGTCCTCACGAGGCTGGGTGGACCCCGTTCCAGACTTTCCTAATTTAGAAAATCCCTAAGCAGGAATCGAACCCAGACCTGCCGACCAGCAGTCAGCAACGCTAACCACTAGACCAAGGAGGTGGTTAATCATTTTCATTACTACAGATAAATGTTTATAATACATACAAACATGTATTTTTTTATCTTCCTCTTATAGTCACCATAACTTTTTCTACAACAGCCCAAATAGCAGCAGAAAAACTAACGCTAAACCAACTAATTTTAAAACCTTCATTGCCATAAATTACAAAGTGTAATTTTATGCATCAGAACGAAGTTCTTTATTGGTTCGAAGGTTCATCATTGTTAGTTGCATGACTGTAGGCTTGGTTGATAAGGTACCCGCCTAAATCCCAGGGGACGCTCCACCCAGCTGCGCACTGGTGTGCGAGATAACGGACTGTTTGCTAGTGTCACGGCCTAGCTGGTTGCAAGGGTGTTTGTCGTGCAATCGGCAACTGTCAACTAGAATAAGTGTAACTATATTAAGTTAAATACATTAAAGAAAAGAAATAGCTCATTTCGAAAACTATATAATGACAACTCCTTATTTATAAATGATCAACCGTAATATATCATTACAATGTTGTAATATGAACGATGTCCCAAAACTTTTCGGCCTGACTCAGAGATACCGCGAAGATGGTCAAAATACTAAGAAAATGTTTGAGTATCATTCTTTAGATAGTGTGCTGTAAAGTTTCAGACGCTAAGTGTAGACACTTGTTTGTGACGATCCTGTAAACAAACTAGTGTTAACATTTACTACAAAATAAAAACTGAAATACAAGCTGTGATGAAGTACTTCGTTCTGAAGAGTTTAACCCACAAAAATACAAAAGGAGTTAGATCCACATTAAAGGATTCTTCCCATTCGTTTTCGACGGTTTCAGTGGACTGCTGAATATAAGCATGGTTGTACATCCACCCATTCAAGATGAGAGCGCCCAGGCCGTCCCAAAACTGCTACGACCGATGAGATTTTTACAAAAATTCACAATGTTGTACTCACTGACGGCTGATTAAAGGTATGCGAGTTGGCTGATATAGCCCGTGTCCACTACATTATACACGAAGTTTTGGATATGAGAAAGCTTTCCGCTCGACGGGTGCCGCGTTTGTGACTAAAAACTTATTCGAATGAACTTTTCGCAAGAGTGTTTAGGCTTCTTTCTTCGATGTTTTATAACGGTAGATGAAACGGATTTATCATTGCATTGCGAAGACGAAGGAGCAGTGGGTGGCAACAGGTGTAAGTGCACCAAAGAAAGCAAAAACGGTTCCACCTGTAGGAAAAGTCATAGCTACGGTTTTCTAGGATTCTCATGGTGTAGTGCCCGTACACTTATCTCCAGAAGGGCAGAACCATCACCGGGGAGCACCACGCTTCACTACAGGACCAATTGAAGAATGCTATTTAAGCTAAATGTTCACACCTTGCGAAAAAGAAAGTTCTTCGTCACGATAATGAGCCTTCACAACGTTTGGGATTTTTACTGCAAAATTGATGACTTTCGCTTCTTAGTACTTCCACCACATTCGCCGGATTTGGCTCCCAGCTATTACTTTTGTTCCTAAACCTGAAGAAATGGCTGGGTGGACGAAGATTCGTAACAAATGATGAGATTGAAGCTGAGATAGGCGCTTGTTTTTCACAGTTGGACAATTTTTATTTTAATGACAGCATTAAAAATTTAGAAAGTAACTGAACTAAATTTACTGATTTACAAGGTGGTTAAGTTGAAGGAGAAGAAAAGAAAACAGCATTTCTCTTAAATCTTGCGTTTTCTTGGTCTGGTTGAGAAGTTTTAGAATATTTCTCGTAGGATGAGTGTACATAACTGCTATATCCAGTTGGAAAGGTGTTAGAGTACAAAACGATAGCAACTTCTTCCCGTTCGGGTTTAATGTTGCTTCTTTACTGTGTCGCACTGTTTGTTCCCCTACGGCCACTCTCCCCGAGTTGTATAGTAACATTTCGAAGTCCCGACCTGTTATTATTTGCACTTACAGTGTTTCTATTGAGAACACACAGCAATAGTTCCAAAGCTTGTAGATCGGATCTTCATGAGGAATTTGAAATGGGAAACGTATGGTCTGCCTGTTCAAATTTCAAGGTTATTGCTTCAGGTTTGAGGCGGAATTTATGAGCTGCCCCTAATTAAATTAAGAGTTATTATATTAATTAATTTTATATAACTTCCTTATTATAGTCATGAATGTAGTATCATTTCTATATTCTGCACATGTACTGAAATGTTAGTATGATGAGATTTTCTTACCAGGTTGGAAACGGTCCCTATTTTCTGTTCTTGGCCCGAAAACGGGAACAGAAAACACTTATTGCCCATCATAAGCAATATTTGTAAAGATGGCCTAAAAGAAACCGATATTTCCTGGAGAATTCTAAAGCATAGTCCTTAAAAATTACGTATACAGTTAGGTACACAGTTAGAGCTGTGTTTTTGTCATGTTAGCTAAGGGCAAAAGCAATAAATATACGGGGGTGAAAAGACAGGCCGATTACCTCTCTAAGGGAAGAAGCTAGCAGCTTCAGTTGATATCAACACGCAAAAGGTCACATAGACCATGTGACCAATAATATAGCAGGAAAAAAACTGGGGGGGGGGATTACCCAATTGAGACGCGAAGATGGAAGAAGATATTTTAGATTTTTCTAAAATAGTATTTTAAAAGAATGATAACTGCCAACTTTATTTAGGATTGTAATTTAGTGGCCCATAGTCAGCGAAGAAGAGTATTAGTTGGGCATTATCAGCGTGGAAGAGTATCCATCCAGTGGAAAGGCAAGCCACCATGGAAGATAAGCACTATCAGTTCAGTTCAAGTCAGTGTGGAAGAGTCGTCAGTATGAAAGTAGGCATTGTCAGTTCAGTTCAAGTCAGTGGAAGAGAAGTTGCGTTTCAGAGTTAGTTGAAGGCAGTTGCATTTCAAAATTAGTTGAGTTCAGGATTAGTCCTATCAAATTAAGCATTATTATTGTATCACGTCAGTGAACAACTTGACCTATTTTATTGATTTAACGGTATGAAGTTTTAGAGTTATTACAGTGCGTTAGGACGTCAGAGTGATCGCCATAGTTAATGCTAAAGTGGCACATATTGTCCGAGAAATTCTCCAAGGAGTAGCGGTGTCTCATTTAGTGGAACAAACTTTGATAATAAACCGTGCTACATATCATAACACTGCATATCTTTTAAACTACCTGGTTCATTCCCTAACACCTTCCCCTATGGTCTCAGGACCATAAAAAGTTCAGCAATTAAACAAGAGTCTCAGCACCCGGAGCAAACTATAAGTCAGCAGAAACCAATCAT
This sequence comes from Metallyticus violacea, assembly GCA_030762175.1. Classification (NCBI taxonomy): domain Eukaryota; kingdom Metazoa; phylum Arthropoda; class Insecta; order Mantodea; family Metallyticidae; genus Metallyticus; species Metallyticus violacea. The sequence continues at coordinate 107,788,454 of CM060833.1, forward strand.
CGGAGAGGAACAAATTATCTTTAGTCCTGAGATCCCAATCATTAATCAAAATAATCAAATTAAATCTTTTCCAAGTCTTCCTTCCATTACCGCCTTACTTTACACACACAGCTGCAGGTTTCTAAAAAACAAGTATGAGACCGATTCTTAAAGCTTCCATTCCAAATGATAGCACGCAATAACGTACGAAAGTTGCGGAGTATATCTCTTTCTTTCAGTCCATATTACTGGCGTTTGTTAATGAGCATAATTCGTTATTGAAAATGTAATAAACCAACTCAACCCGAACCTATAATCTTAGACACCACAGGTCATCCATAATTATTGGGGTACATGGATATTGTGGGAAAGAATATTAAATATAGAACGAAAAAATAAAATAAAGATGAGAGAAAAAACATTTGGGAATATTATGAGAAAAATGGATTTTACACTTTCACGCGGAAGGCTAAAAAGCTATGGTTCGAATTCCAGCTATGCCCTATTTCTTCAAGTCTGATTCTTCATTTTTAACCCATGTCTCACACACTAGTGTGAAAGAACGGTTTCTATATACAAAAAGAAAAATATTCAGTCAAGTTAAGAATTACACAAATTTCTTCACTGCAAACTACGTGATTTCTCCTTTGAGGAGTGTGTTTTAGCAACAAATTGGGAGATTATGTGCTCCGTAACTTCGCAAAGAACTTATTATATGTGACCCATTAACACAAAATACCGACAAAACTTACAGGGTTTATATATTACATTTGTGTTACATTTAGAAACATGGAATAACGCAATAATTTAAATTATAGTTGCGCTTGAACGTAGTTGCATATGTTTTATAATTAGGTATGAAAATACGCTGACGCACTCTTATTAAGACTATAGCTGTGTCGATTTTTTATGACTTCTGCAAACCTTAACCATCTATTGTATGTATTAATGTAAGTTTAAATTTACCTACATACATTTAATGTGTCCAATCGTTAAAAAGAGGTGCATAGCAAAGTGAACATACTCTTCCATCACTTCTTCAGGTTGAAGTAGTACGGCAAAGGCAGATAAATCTTCAAATTTTAATATTATTGCGGAAATAGTTTAGTGTTTATAATGTTGAAAAGGTTCTTTCAGATAGTGAATTCTCAAAACATGGTTTACATAAGTGAAGGTGTTCACTTCAGTATTTTAAAGCTGCAAGAGCTGCAAGAACACATGACGATCCATAAACATTCAGTAAGCATTTTTGATTTACAGAGTTTGAACTGTGACCTTGGTTACAGTCTTATCGTATGTGTATAAATGCTAGACGAAACATAGAATTCAAGTTATATTGAGACTTAAAGGAGGGGGAGATTAAATCATTACCCATTTGTATGATTTATTTCCTTAATTCCTCAGATTATGGTCAGTTGTAAAAATGTTCGTCCTTTACTCGAAACAAAACTCTTGAGTAAACGGAAAGTTTATGTTTCAATAAAAATCCTGCTGTCATAAACGGCGTGTCCAAGCACAATATAGACCGCCACGGGTGTCCGAGGTCGTTAAGGCGCGGACTCGTGAGCGGGAGGTCTAGTGTTCGAATCCCGCCAGGACAGTTCTCCCTGACTGAGGTTTTTTTCCAGGTTTTCCTCAGCCCTCATAAATGGCAAATGGCAATGCCGGGGAGGTACCCTAACTAAGCCTGGAACGTTTCCTTCCTTAAAAAATCCTTTCCCAGTATATCATTTCATCTTATGTATCATCAATGTCACCGCCTGTGGTGCCTCAGTAGTAAAAACGGGCGTTAAACACACACACAAAAAAAAAAAGCACAATAACCGAACGTTTTACATATCCATATATTGTATTATCTATAAAGGATAAAACAATTTCACTTTAGGACTTCGCCAATAAAACTGATTTATGACTGAAAGAAAATAGAAACGAATGAGGCTGGTTATCCTGACATATTTTTTTGTTTTTTCGTCATTTAGGTGAATGCTGGGATGTACATTTCCTTCCTACGACTATTTGATCTCCAATTTCACATCATTTCATTCCAAAATCATGGCTCATACGAGAAAGGTTGGTGCTGTGTGGCGTGGCGGTGAATTTGAGCTCTGGGAAAAGTTCTTGTCCTAGGTCTGGCTAATTCTGGTTGCCACCGTTGGATTATCATGGTTCTTGCTGGCATGCCGGCGTCTGGGACTTTCAGGAGGAAATGCTAGGGAACCCCTCCCCTGTGCGTCCGTAATCTGGCTGGCTGCCCGGTACAGATAGGAAATGCCCATTAGCCCTCTTCCGTCCCATACTATCCTGTTCTATCTTAAAGAGATGTATTAGCATAAAATTGGCAGCTACCAAATTGGAGTAAAATACATACCTCCTTACTGGCCCTGAAAAGCGTATGGAATTTACAATTAACCTGCTTTACTGCTCGTAAATACAATGGATGGTTTGATTAAACACATTCAATAACAAATATTTTAATCCATCGAGAAGCACCAACATTATCACTTTTCCACAACATTACATTGGAATCTACAGGGGTAAAATGTTTAGCTAATAAGATATGTGTAATGACAGTTCAAGTTTCGAACGTATTTTATCAGTAACGATGATGTCTGCTATAGATTCCCAAGTGGCATGGAGGTAATTCTGGTGTGCTCTCCACCCCACTCTGTTCAGAGATCTTGAGAGTAAATGGTTTACGGAAAGCACACATACTTAAACCAATTTTATGTCCAGCATTCACCGGCACCATATGGTCCAATGACTTACACTTCCAAAGGTTGTGGAAGCATGAGGGATAAACAGAACGATAAAATGAGACTTAAACAAATAGCCAACCAGGAGGCAGTATGGACGCAGTCTGTCACACAGAGCTTGTAAATACCCAGTCGAGTGGCGTGCGCACACAGAAACAACACTGCTCATACAGTTTATCGTAGTTTAAACTAAAACCTAGCCAAACCAAAACAGTTCTTCCTTTGTTTCTGCGTGCCCCAAAATTTATGCTAGTAACCACATCAAAAGCGGTAATCACTTCCACTGCATTAGCAAAGTAGTGTTCCCTCAGGGAATAAAAACGTATTCTTCTTTTGTAGAGATGCGAGTTCTTCTGATCAAAAACCTATCAGGCGGAATCTCTCTAATTTGTTGATGCTTACCAGATGACAAACTCTTTGATTACAAGTGAATTGCAATGATTGATGACTGAGCATCTGTGATTAAAGTAACGAATTTCATGCCCTTTATAAATATGAAAAAAATGCTAAACATTATGGAATAATGAAACCTACAGGAACAAGATATTCGCATATAAATAATTAATTACTAAAAACATAACAACACAAATCACACGATATTTCGGATAATTGTGTATCTTCACTGTTTTCCCCGCTGTTTTTTTTTTTATTTCGTTTCTTAAATAGGAAAAGACTGCCTAGCACAAGATGATTTGTGTAAAAATGCAATAATATAAACATGACATCTTCAAATAACACAACTCATGCTCTCTCTCTCTCTCTCTCTCAAGTTTCCAAGAAGTGTAGTTTCTATAAATGTGAGCTGCAAAGTTCAATCAGCCAATAAGCGAACTCTTTTTGTTTCTCTAATGATAGGATGTCTTTAGTAATAACGGGTAAGGGATTGCAGAACACAAGTCTATTTATCCACATTGAGGAGAAAAAAGAAAAAAGTATTGCTGCTGCTTATTCCCCAAAATTGAAAAGTTGATCTAAAATAAAACAAAATTGATTTCCAAAATATTATTATTATTATTATTATTATTATTATTATTATTAAACTTTCTCTCCCTGCGCACCGTAGGCTCAACGTAGGCAACTTTAAAACATCATGTTTTGTTTATGGCATTATTTCTCCCAATGTTAGTTATCTTATTCAATATAAAATTTTTCATAAATTCGTATCTACAAGTCTACCCCATACTGCAGATCTTAGATATTCAAAACACTTACAACAAGTCTCTATTTTGGGTGTAATTTTTTTCTACATAAACTTTCGGTTTAAAACGAATTCTTTTATCACACTAAGGTTCTTCCTTGACCTACAGCGTAAAGCAATATCTTATTTAATTTTTTCTGAATAGATTTTAGTGTTTTTATATTTACTGCACATCATTGCCATAGGAGTCAAGCGTAAGGAGATACATTTTCACACACAGTAAAATATTTGACAAAATAAAATTTTCCTTCTCGTTTCTACGTTAGCACAATCACCAACAAGAAAGTATTACTTTTGGTATTTTACCATTTTTGGTGAACGCAGTAGTAAGAGTCTTGTGAAGTTGACCAAAAAAAAAAAAATAAAATAAAATAAAGTAGCACAAAGACATCATGAATATAAACTAAGGTAATCCGAGAGGAAGGTCCCTCGCTATGAGAAATGGAAAAATAAAGTAAATGCTGCTAAAAGGAAAGAAAGGACTAAATCCAGAAAAACCTAAAGGGGAAGAGATCTTGCCATACTGAAATGCCTTAAAAAAAAAATCCAAACCAGACATCACTATAGAAGATTCAGGAAATGTGTTGAAAAAACACTCCCCAAATCAGCACGGAACATGGGGATAACTAAATGCTAATTTTGCAGAATGTGGGGGCTTAAATATTAGCACCAGGGAAAATAATTCCAAAAAATGAACTACTAGAATCTGCATTTCTACAAGAATGATACAATATCGTATCAGTATCTGGGAAAAGATGCTTTCAAGAGGATTCGTGTAGAAGTGAAATAGTCCCAGGCGATGTATTTGGTTCTAACACTAAAGGAACACATGCATGATTTACGTAGAACAGCGAAGATGTTTCTTAATTTTATTAAATTTGGAGAATTGCGTTTTGCTTAAACACATTGTGTGCCCAAGCACCCATAGAGACTGAATATTGTGTGGTTTGCAAACAGAATGAAGAGGAATGCATGCAGTGAAAGTGTCAAAAGCAACTGCTTCCAAGTAAAACAGTCATTTCAGATGATCTAGCTGATATCTATGTCAATGTAGTCAATGGACTACATGAAAGGAAGAACTCAATTTGAATAGAGTTAGGTATGTTTTTGACTGCATGGAAGAAATTCCCTACATCGGTTTATGTTAAAAGCCAAAAATCACAAGTTTTCAAGTGTTCCCTTGTTAATGTTGCAGTTATTAAAGTAGTAACGCTAAGGGACTTAGAAAACCACACACGGAAGCAACAAAATGATATTCAAGCTTCCATTTGGAACAACAGACGTGTTTTCGAGTTGCCGCTAATGCTTGCTTTAGAAAAGGGTACGATGGCGAGATTTGGAGGAAGTGCTTTATTCTGTCTAATTATGTTGCATATGATAATCATACTGTCAACATTTTCCTAAGAACAGTGTATTCACAACTACTGGTCATACTACTCAATCTCCAACTGTAAAAGTATTTCAAATAAAGTTATGAGTCCTTTTAGGCAAAAGTAGACCTTAAGCAATGCAACAATTTCTAAAATATTTGTAATTGAAAATGTAGATGGGATTAAAGGCACGTTAAGAGATTTGACAGCTCTAAATCTGGAACTGTACATAAAACTGAAGAATTTGTTACGATGTGAGCAATTAAGTGATACATTAGTGTTTAAGGAATCCCAGATTAAATCAAGCCGTCTTTTGGGAAGAAAAAAAAAATCCAACGATTTTTTTGGCTAATCCAGCCTCTCGCAAAGTTCATTATGGATGAATAGCAGGCAATTTTTCATGTGAAAGCTAGTCAGACCCATATACAAATTTCGTAAGTGGTAAAGAATTATTTAAAACGTGATACTCCTGTGCATGAGTGGGTTCATTTGCGGCCATGGAATGTGTGATATGATTATATTAAATTGGCCTCGGTGATATTTTGGGTAACGCTGCCTCCTATGGAATTCGCGAGTTCAAACCCAGTCGGCGTGGATAGACTTAAAATTTTCGAGTTCTCTGAGAGGAACCTTAAGTCGTGGGTCCCGGGTCGTAGATTTATGGCACGTTAAAGAACTCCATATCTGAAAAAAGAGGTACCTGGACAAAATGATACGCTGTTTCACGCATAAGATGGCGTTGGAGGCGATGGACTCCTCAGTCTAGAATTAAGTATAGTTGAAATTCTCCTTGGTAATTGCAATTTTTCTCACGGGAGACGGCCATATCCCATGACGGAACGGCGTGCAATAACTATAAAATAGTCATCTTTGCGGATTGACTCATTGAGTTCACTGTTTAGTGAAGGCTTTGTTCCTTTGTTAGTACATATTAATAACAAACCTATCTTTCTTTACACTCGGCTTTCGAATATTCTACCTTCATTACAAAGAAGCCTTAAAACCTCAAGTTTCGATGTTTAATATTTGAAATTTGTAATGTTATTTAAAATCCCTGATATGAAAGTAGTATTTGGTATGTAAAATATTTTGATAGGGCCTCTTAATTGCAGACAAGCCCTTATGTTAGCATTATTAACATTTAAAATGTTTTTTCTGGTTCGATAAAATCCCTACGTAAATACACAAATATCGGAGTTGTTATGTAGTCATAAAGTGAGGTAGATAGTCACAAAGTTTTTTGAATCCTACCTTCATTAAAAAGTAAGTTATGATCATTTTATAACTTCATATTTAGGCTTAAACCCTCCTTTCCTAAATGATTTTTAAAACTGTTACGGGAATAAATTTTCAGAGCAATTTAGGAGCAATACATTTTACCTGTAAAAAGAGTAAACAAAAATGTCAGCCAGTAAAAACATTTTTGATACTAAAGATCTATATAATTTCCGCTTGTAAGCAGTGTCTTCCATTATCCTTTTAAAAATCGGCGAATTTTCTATTGCACAGTAAGGTCAAATTCATAATTGAAATCCTTCACACGTATCAGGCAGATGTACTGTAAATACCACATAACACAGGCGAATTGTTCTGTAGTACTCATTCCTAAGAGAGAAAATTTGCAAAGTACTGTGCCTTTGGACAATCAGAGAATAGCTTGATTTCTTTATCTGAGAAGATAACGCCTGAAATATGGTTTATCCTTGTCTAATAAATGCTGTGATTGGTTCTAAAGTGTCTCTCGCTTCCTTGGAACCACACTTTCTTCGCTCAATTTTTCGCCATTGAGAGAGTGAACGATTTCCAATTTAAGTGAATAACTTCCTAACTTTAAGCATGGATACTAAATATTGTTACTTAAAGAACAAAGCAATAGTCAACGACTCATTGTTTCCAAACGAGCTCAAACTGAATTGCAGATTGATCGAGACTGTTCTGGAGAATTCGTAGCGCTTCTCAACTGATCCAAATGCTATCTGCCTATCAATCTTGGTAAGTGTAACGCAACACGGTATATACAAACACGTCTATTTATGATACAGACGCCTCTAGCGAACTGCTGCCACTCATTGTACGGGTGTGCCGGAATATTCTGTAGGGCGAAACGGGAGGACGAAAGGGAGGGGGAGGGGGAGAGGGAGAGGGAGAGGGAGAGGGAGAGAGATTGCTCTAGGCTCTATGCTGTTTACAGTTCCTGGAGATCGTACACTATAATTAATTTCAATATTATTTCTTCGTTTTCAGTTCTTTAATTTTCCAAATTTTACCGTCTATGCTGAAGTAAAACTAACGTTTATTCATTAATTACCATCTTTTGAGTTAGTAACGGAACTTAAAAAAACGTTACATTACCTTCCCCTGCTAACTCTTCCTTTATTAAGGTACATTTGCGAATATTTGTGAGGGATTATGTCCAAAATATCTAAGCTGGATTTTCAGCAAACTAATAGTGTAGGCTCAAATCTTTTTTTACTACTGAGGCACCACGGGCGATGAACACTGATGACACTGAGATGAAATTATATATTGGGAAAGGATTATTTTTTTTTTAAGGAAGGAAACGTTCCAGGCCAAGTTTAGGGTGCCTCCCCGGCTTTTGCCATTTATGAGGACTGAGGAAAACCTGGAAAAAAACCTCAGTCAGGGAGGACGGTCCTGGCGAGATTCGAACCCCAGACCTCCCGCTCACGAGTCCGCACCTTAACGACCTAGGCCACCCGTGGCGATCAGGCTCTAATCTGTTTCAGATTTTTTGTGTGCGTGCATGCGCGTGTGTTAAAACTGCATTGAAACTTTAACGAAAATGTGATTCTTGTTTTTGAGGCCGTTCAAGGAAGGGGAAAAATAATCGAGTACTTTTATGCTTATCGCACTTAAAGGAATAATACCTGAGAAGAAATTTATCGGTTATCCTTCCATCATGTAAATATATATGTTTAAAGTTTTAATTTTTATTTATTATTTTTAACAGTATTTAATTCCCATTTTACTACCAAAGCATCGCAGGGAATTTACACCGATGATATATGAGATGAAATAATACGTTCGAAAAGGAAGCGTTCAAGGCCTAAGTTTCGGGTACATTCCCGGCATTTGTCACTGATGAAGATTGGAAAAAACCTCAGTCAGAGGGGACAAACCTGGGGGAAATCAAACTCAAGACTTTGTCTGATGAGGCTTTAGCGAAGTTGGTGTCGGTTTAAATTGTTTCACTCTTAGGAAAAGAAAGAAACAAAGACTGGTTTCGGAACACATGGAAAACATTGTTTACAATACATGTTTTAATGTCACCTCCAGTTATGCCATAAACAGAAAATGCGATTACTTCGACGTGTGCTCTGATGCCTGGGTGACAAATGCACGTGTTTAGTAATAAGAACTACCTAGGTTCGAATCCTCGTTATGCTTGAATATTTTATTTGTTAGTTTGTGCCAGTAAAATGAATGTTTAATATACGGCAATATATCTTTTAATGAACATCATAAAAGGTTTTTATATTTAAATATAAAACGCTAATTATTTTTATTAAATAAAAGCCACACCAATAAATATTCCAAAGTAAAAAAAAACTAAACAAAAATACTTATTATTGTGTTTAATTCATTTAAAAATAATTACATTTTGTATACATTTTGAAAAGCTTTCTTTCTCTTTTTCTTCTTCTTCTGCCTTAAAATTCAATAAGCCTTTGCAATTGGAAGCTATATCATCGGTGTATACTGAACACTATTTTTAATTGAAAAAAAAAATAACAAATAAAACAACTCACGCAGATAGAATTCACACTTCGGTAGTTGTTATTGCTTTTTAACAGCTCGTCAATCAGTGTATGTCTGCAATGTAAACTCGATGTACTAGTAACTGATGATAGAATGAGGCCTAAGGCTCTAAGACTCGAGCAAAAAGATACAACCGAACAGAACTTAATCGCTTCGAGATGTTCCCTCCACCCTTTCCCTGCCTAGGATGTGTATACACAGACGCACAATCCTTTCCAAATGTCTATGGGTGCAAACTCTCTATATGCAGTCCTAAAACGCAAAGTCTCCTACAAACTGGGAAACTGCAAGAAACTAGAAGCACGCAAGAAACTATAGAAGCACGCAAAATAATCGCGATAAATTAAGCATACGAAAGATCAAAGGTTTCCCCACCTGGTCTTTTCCTTGTTTTAATTTTCCTCTTGCGAATATGTGAACTCCTTCTATGTTGCAGTTTTATTTGGTAGATTTTAATTTTTTGTCTGCGTGTAATACAATACCTGGTTGGGCTAGTTGCAGATGAAGGGAATGCAGTTTGTGTGTTTTTAATATATTACATATCACAAAGGAGAACACGAGGCGCACACTATGAAACTTAGAGAACGAAAATGAGTTCACTGTGAATCCAGCTTTAGCGTGCCACCGATATCGCGATAAATTTCTGGAGGCAGCATTTGTTTTCCTTTCTTTTTTCCTGCAGGGGTATATCTTGGTATCTAAGATACAATTTCTTTTTATCACAGAAAAGTAGATTGTGCGAAAAAGTAACTTTTTGTATATGTTACAATTTATCTATAAACATTTATAGCTGTTAGCCCGAAAAGAAAGTCAAAAAGTTTCAAAATACAGATCACAGTCACGGTGAGAATCAATGAAAGGTCTTGCAACAAAGATCTGATTTGATTCAGGTTAGAAGACAATGCATCGCCTTATTGGTCTAATGGTTAGCGTTGCTGACTGCTGCCCGGGAGGCCCGAGTTCGATTCCCGGTACCTACTAAGGAATTTTTCTAAGATAGGTCTGGAACGGGGTCCACCCAGCCTCGTGAGGCTAATTAGGAAGTTGGCTGATGGAGAGGTGGCGATCTTGAAAGCTGCGCGATAGACCATGGGCGTGGTGCCAGCATACTGCCATCTTATCAATGAAGTCGTAAGACGGAGATAGAGAAAGCAGAGGTCGCTGCGGCAGGCCATGACTCGATTTCGGGCTATCTTGTGAAGAGGAAGCAGACAACGTTTTTTATCCACTTAGCACTACCTAAATTAAATTATATTCGTTAATTCAATTCTCAATTTCACAATTGAAGTATTTTAGGTATGCCAAGAAAGTGGATACTAAGATTTAAAAAATATTTAAATAAGTTATAACTAAAAGGACAAAAATAATTGATGAAAGCAACTAATGAACACGAGTTTTGCAGGGGATAACTGGAAGAATGGAGAGAGTGATAGAGAGAGAAATTGATAAAATCTAAACAAAAACACACACGTGGAAGTTAACTTGTACCTTTAAAATTTGTATAATAAAAAGAATTATAATGTTTTAATTCATATCAATTATTTTCCAAAAGTTGTGCTAGTTTACTGAATGTTCGTGTTTCGTAATTTTTAAGAATGTAATACTTTTATAACATTAAACGAGTTTCATATGCTATTCTTGTGTACAAGAATTATAAAAGGATATTAATAAACTTAATATTAATGTCAATTTTCTATATAAGTATTTCACGGCAAGTAAAATAATATCAAGCCTGAATGAAGAAGTCTGTGGGTCAAATTTATTGACCGTTTCACATCCTGAACTGACTGGGACGCTAATGATCAAGGATGTTAGAGAGGACCTTAAATAAAGATAAATCCAGTGAACTCTTCTTTTATCAAACTTATGGCGTCATTATATCAGTGGAGATTATTGGTTTGTTTGTCTATTGTTACTGTTAGCGGAGTTGGATTTATCGCAAGAAATTTTAGCCCAAGCTGAAAAGACTGAATTGTAATAATCCTGAAAGAATCATAGATATATGTCAGATGGAAAGCGACAGATACATTAACTGGATGAACAGTCAAACATTGAATATATTTCACAAACTGCACTGTTACGATATATTTCAGAAGAGGTTACTAATTATTTTAGTAGATAATATTAACTAATTTATTTACTTTCTTTAACGTTTATAAGTAAGTTGTGAGATTTTATTATTAGTTCTGATAATTATGTATTCTACAATGCAGTCGAACCATTGGTTCTGCTTTCAGTAATACATAACTTGTTTCCTTAATATTTTCTTCACATAAAAGTCAGTTGATAACAGGATTTTAGCCATTAAAAATGAATGGCATTATTATAATGGCAATTTTATGCAACTTGTAGCATTTTATTAAAGGCTTTGACCAATAATAATTCTGGTGTACAAATAATATTGGCAGTTTTGCCATTTTGCAATACGCGAATGACGGGTACAAAACAGTTCGTATAATTTATGAAATTTCTTTATTATCCAGTAGAATCCTGGATTGACGGAAGTTAGAAAAACCAAAAGTAATTGATTTACTCTCACCAAAGATCCAGATGGTAGTGGTTGTTAAAAATTAGCTAAAAAAAGTTTCTTCCTCACATTTACATGAGGGATCTTTAAAAAAACAAACGAACAGGCTCTGCCGCTAAACGCTGCTTTGATGTTTTCTCTGATACGTTCTGCTGATGAAGCAGCTTGTATAGAAGAAGTAAAGTATTGTGGTACAGATATAAACACGCTCTCTCTCGTACTCTTTTTTTCAATGTTCAATGAGGACATAGGCTACCCATTGTACGAGTAGGAATCTTTCTTTCATCTACTGCAGACCACAAAGCTTCCATTTTGTTTAGTGTTTATTTGGAAACACACCGCCGTTTTGCCTACAATTCGAAGATAGCTCTACCCTTGCAGATAAAGAGGCTCTTTCAAAAATACCTAACACATGTGGACAAAGGTATTTGTAATGATTTACGTGATCCTTCAAAATGGTAAAGCTAGCTGAAATGTGTATACAACTCGCTACAATGAACTACAATATTGCGTGGTCTTAAAAGGAATAAATAAATTAATATATGAAAGCAATTAGTAACAAAATCTACAATGTTTATTTCAAACTCAAGAAAAGGGTCAATCAAAATTTGACCTTATGAGAGGCGCAATAATTCTCGGGAAATAGAAACGAAATACCCATGTTCTAATCTGCCCTTCCCTCTCTCCCTCGCTCTCTGTTAAAACACAAGTAAGGTGAGATCCTCGTAGAACCTGTAGCTGTTAAAATTCCTTTGTCTTCCTGTGTTATATAAAATGTCATCAGTTTAAAATTACATGGAATACCAGTTTTAAAAAACAGTGAGAATGAAGCACGCTCTCAAAAAACACGATCAGTTTCGTAAACCTGTTATAGTAGAAAAACCATGAATTAAAGCAAACAAAGTGACGGAAGACGGCATTCTAAACTCTACGGTCATTATTAGGGAGGTAAATAATAGTTTATATGCATGGAGAAGAACTCGCAAGCACGTTTAAAACTTTGAATGTGTTAAATTAAGCTTATAGCACATAAAAGCCCACATTTCTTTTAAAGTGTATGTAATAACTATTTTAAAATATCTGCATAAAAATGCACAAAATATCGTTAAAATTCAAACTTACTATCCTCTTCCTCGTGTTTCAATTGTGTGGCTGGTTCAGCAGTATTGCATAGTATAAGCAGCAATGTTGATACAAATATCCAGTTAATGCTATTTTGATTATTAGCATTATGCTATAATGGAGCCATCATGAACTATCATTGTTCTTGCTGGATGGAGTTACATTATTTCTTCAACCTGCTTCTTAGTGTCCTTGCCAGGTGATGATAAAGAATATAGTATGTGGACTCCAAAATGTGAACAGTGCAGTTTGAAATGTTTCTTTTTCAGATATTGGCTTACTTGATGCGAATCCACGACTCACCCTTGTTCCTCCATGTCTGCATTAATACAAAGTGCACATGAATCTGGTGCTAGTCCTACGTTAAAGAGAACACCGTCTTATTTAGGTGTCAGATCATTACAGTATCTGCTGCTTGAAACCATCGACGCACATCGATGTGATGTAATGGAGTCAGAGAGCCACCAACAGTGTTCGAGATCTGAGCTGAGATCACTCATTTGCAAGTTCATTTTTTATGTTGTGAGTTGTAGTTTTCAGTTAACTTTCAAGAGTGTTTAACGATGCCGAAAAGCAATCGTAAAATATACTTTGTAACAATATGATGCGGAATTAAAGAACACATTGGATATACAATACAAGTGTTAAAAAATACACAGAAATTTTTAAGGATATTGCTTTAAATGTGAAGGACTGACTTCGTGTGATGTGGAGCATTCTTTCTCCCAATAATGTTCCGCGATAATCGTCACTCATTTCAGATGGATAGCTTGAACACCAGTCTCATTAATTACTGCAATTTTTCAGCAGCTGGGGGAGGCATAGCTTAACTTTATTGGTAAATAAAATTTTGACAAAAATATTCAAAGTTAATTAAATGTTTTTGCGTTTTTGCTAAACATTTCGAGTATTTTTAGCACATGAAAATAAATATTTACAAGATTTTTAGATCCTAAAAATCCTAGCCTGGTCATTACGTTATTAAAGCAGTGCTTATTCTTATTACACTCAAATCCTCACTTTCCAAGTTAGCTGTCAATAAGCCCGCCCCTACAATGACATACCTAAAGACTTTGATATATAATTGCTCGTTATCTGTCAGTTCTTCTTCTTGGATATTTGTTACCTACTTATTAACAAAGAATGATGAAATAGGCTTGTTTTATGCTACTTAGAGTCCATCCATGTGTCTTCTACAATTCAACATGCGCCACAGAAAAAATAAGAGCACGCCTTGCAGAATACGTGAAGAGACATAGTGGTGCTATTTCTTTGTGTAACCATTTCCATATTTTTGTTAACACTGCTATCTTCTTGCTAGTGGATGCAATCTGAGAATTTTAGAAAACTTTTTACTTGCAATAAAACTCATACACCTAAGACAATCAGCACACAATCGCACAACAGTAATGCCGCCCTCCATGTTCTACCAGGTTGTATTTAACACCAGCTAGTGTGTTCGGAAGTGACGATTTCATTCCCTACATAGCTGCCAGTTGGTGCGCTTAGAAGGAAGCAGGGTTTCCTTTTTTCTTTTTCTTTCCGGAAGAAAACTTTTGTGGTAATAATTTTGTCTTTCCTTGATAATTTCTTCATAGTTACGGATAATCCGAAATAATTGGCAGGCCTGCACAGAGAATATTTTCTGCACATTAGAGTCAAAACTTTTATTCGCGATTTTCAATTAAAAAAAAGTTTCAGCATTACCGCAGGTCTCCAGTATATTTTTATAAATTTGCCTGGGTGTATTTTTCAGTCGTTCTTAGCAATATCCACGTTATAAAACTCAATGAACGGTGTGAAGTGCTATCCTGCTTTATGCCGGTTGTGATCGTTCCCAAGCTGTCAGCATTGGGTTTATGATAGAGAACTCTTGGCACCATTCTTTCTGGCCCTGAAGACATTATGTTGGCCAGCCCTGGGGGAGAAGTATATATGTCAGAAGATATGTGACGACAAGCGGCAATGCATTAAATTTAAATTTGGAAAAGTTGTTGATTGTGCATCATTAATATGCTTACAGTGTTCAGAAGCGCTAGTCAGAGCTGGCTTTGCTACTGCAGGAGCATCATCTTCTATTCTACACCTTGAAGTTTCCAAATTATTTCAGTTAGGAAAATAATATACAGAGTGCGGAAAAAACAACGCGCAGAAAATTGTAGAGTAGAAAGGCAGTACCAAACGAATCATTTAGAAGTTAGCAACATGGAGTCGCAGATGCAGTGTAATAACAGGAGCGCTCCATGATCATATTTAAAATTTAAAATTTGGACCTTATGCCACATCTTCATTTGCCAGTC
Source organism: Metallyticus violacea (assembly GCA_030762175.1). Taxonomy (NCBI): domain Eukaryota; kingdom Metazoa; phylum Arthropoda; class Insecta; order Mantodea; family Metallyticidae; genus Metallyticus; species Metallyticus violacea. The sequence continues at coordinate 107,803,483 of CM060833.1, forward strand.
AAAATGAAATGTAACTAACACGACAAGTGTGTACGTACTGTCTGTCAACTAATGAGAATTATGTAACGCGGAGGCCGTCGCATTGGACCACCCCACCCGATCCATCTGTTGTGATTTCGAGTTGCAAGTGACAAATGTGCAGGGCCGCCGTCATATTGAAACCAGAAGTTTCCCTAATTTCAAGACGAGAGCTCGGTATTACCGCACCACCAGTAGGCTTCAGAACTCAAATGCTGCATTGAATATCAGATACACCTAGTAACAGTGACAAGTATTATATAAGAGTGCATATTGTTTAAATCTGGCACGCCACAAACAAGTTTCCCAAGTTGAACCTCTTAACATTACGGATTTAATGTTGATGCATGTAGCGCAGTAAAAAAGTTTTTACGACCTCTTTTTCCTACCCTCAAAATGCTTAGTTTGGTACTGCCTTTTTATTCTACACTTTTCTGCACCCCATTATAGATCAATGAAGAGCATACCGCTGCTAATCAAACAATGAGTGCGAGATGCTCAATAATGATTTGGACAATTTACTTGGACTGAGGACGAAATGAGCCATTTTAGAGTATCTATATGTGTTGTCAATAATTTCTCTCTCTCTCTCTCTCTCTCTCTCTCTCTATCTCTCTCTCTTTTGTTTTGTTTTGTTTTGTTTGGTGCTAAATATGTGCTACATCAAATTTTAAAAAACTAAAACCACCACCATTCATCTTTTATCTACATTTGCAGGCTATAAAATGGAACAAATCGATAAAAGATTCAACGAAAGAAACTTTAATCTTAACAGAAAATACACTGATGCAAGCATGATCCAACAATGCTTAGAAAGGTTTTAAGCTTGCCGAATTTGCTGCAGCATCTTTATCAAGTATATACAGTAAAACCCTTGCAGGAACCTTAGAGAATAGATACCTTAATCTCCAATATACTTAGGTAGCAGTCTGTGCTTCGACAAACACCGGACATGATTTCCGGTGTAAGATCATATGCCACTTGCATATCTGATATCGAAGCAACAGCAATGGTTCCAATGGTTCAGACGCTAATGTGACTTGTCGATTAGTGCAATGGAGTTTTGTTGACCAGGTAAATGACTTCTTAACCCCACTTATTTCATTCATTAAGCAGTCAGAGGGATGCAAACGTATACAAAAAGCTTAGTTGACACAAAGTACATACACCAAGCATGTGGTGTGATGACGTAGCTCCTTCACTCACGGAAACAACAAACGTTGTCATCGCTGTGCCCGAGTAGATCGGCTGTATGTTGACTTTGGAGCTTCATCAAGAGCGCTTGGTAGTTGCAATAGTCGTTATCAGCAATCAAACACTGTTACATGGCATAACTCAGGTATTTACACATTCTTGTACTTAAGTCAACAAGGAGAAAAAAAAATAGTTTGATACCTTGCAACCTGATTGATTCAAAAACCCAACGTCACATTTAACTTTAGAATCTCAGCAAATGCATTGTCAACATACCCTGATAAATTAGGATCATTCATAGGAACACTGCACGGTTGTCAAATCACTGGAATGTTCATTACAGCACTGAATACGAGGTTCGCAACTTCCTATTAACAAATTATATTTTCATCCTATTTAAGCAACACTCTTTTCTCTTTCTTTCATTGGTAACATTGCTGAGAAAAACACAAAGTGGTATCTTACTTCTATTAAGCACTGCCTAGCAAGTAGTTTGGATATTTACCTTGGTTATTCCCCGCCTCTTGCAAATGCAAATGCCAACTAGTTTGGGCACCAAAGCACTCTGGGTTCATTTGTACCGTCATTAATTAATTTCCTTCATCTTGCTACCTCGATCCGAAAGCACTAATAGTGACGAGTTTCCTGTGCTTCAGATCCCTCTGCCATTTCACCTCTCCAGAATCCTGAGGCCCAATAACTTTAAACTGAGCGTGAATGCGCCAATGAAGCTATTCTAAAAAATTCTCAAGTAATGGTTTGGAGTCACGAAATCGTATTCTCTGCGGCTGATTTTGAATGGTGTTTAACGACCGTTTTTACTACTCAGGCACCACAGGCAGTGGACACTGATGATACATGAGATGAAGTGATATATTGGTATATCTCTACGGCTGAGAATCAATTTCTAGAGCATAGTAATAGTTCATATGTTCAGCTACTTAGAGGGCTATTTTGTCACTGAGTGGTTGCGCGTTGTGTGTTATTCGGTGCTACTACATAAACATCCTTGAACTGATTTGCATAAGGGAAAACGTGTTCTTAGAGAAGTGGTCAGGCGATTATTAAGAGAATATGCGGATAGAGAAAGTGTTCGGCAACTTGTTACAAAGTATTTCTCAATGGCAAGAATCGCCGCGTTCTTACGGAAGTAATCCATGTACTTCCTAAACAGATATCTTCAATATCTTGCCGCCAAGGTTTCCGACATATCTTAAGATACAGGTTAGTGTACGTTATCAGTTTTAAATACAGTATCGTTTTATGCTGTCAGCAAAAATATAAATACTACATTTATGTGCGGCGACTCTTATCTCCCTTTTTTCCGGTTGCGTGGCTGCACTTCCCCAATAAGACGCGTTCATGTGGCCCGTAACTCAAATAACCTCAATGTAATAGCAGTAAGCAGTACACCTTTTTTTACAACCCCTACTACTTCTTTTGCAGACTTAATACCATATGTATGTATATAGTAACTGGCAGTGAATCGATGAGTGAAGCTGGAACTAGCTATTTAGTAATAGCATTGCACTTCCTTTGACTACAACAATAACGTGTCCACAAAATAAACGCTACAATCTCAACTGCAATACGAAAACGCTGAATGAGCCCCAAAGAACATTTGTCATTTAAACGATTTCCAATTCACTCCCTGTATGCGTAAGGAAATAACTCGTTTATGGTAAGGATAGACTTATTTATTGCTTGACTTAGAAACCAGCTGCAAACTTATCATAATTTTAGTATATTTTTGTATATAATGCTGATAATAAAACTCTTGGTGTTAATCAGCTTATCAGCGGTTTCTAGGTAACACGTTTTCTTCGCCAGGAGTAGCTCATGTTTTAATCCTACGATGGAACAAAACTATTTATAATATTTTAGTTGTGTGTTACATTTTATTTTATTATTGCAATCCAGTAGCAGTGTAAACTTGTAAAAGTGTATTATTTGGACCCAATATATAAGAAATAAACACACAAAGGATAAATCAGAAATGCGATGGCACATTCGCTGCATGTACCGTGGGGAACGCTCGCCTACGAAAGAACGGAACACGTCAAGTGGGTGGTCTGCTGGGGTCTAAGCGCTATGCTAGCCTAGCATGGCAGTGACGAAGTGCTGGTAGCGAGATGTATCTGCAGGGTGGAGCGAGAGAAATATCTCAACAGGCGCTTTGGTCCACTGCCAGTTGCGGCCACACTTTGCACCTCACCGCGACACCAATTTATAACTCCAATGACGATACAGTCGTTTTCGGAACCAACTTGCACCCTTTCTATCCAGCATTTTAACGTGAAAAATCGTCGTTGCGCAATTAAGGTATAGTGCACTTGTATGCACCTTTTAAGTAAAAGACATACAACATTACTACATATTTATGAATCAATTATCGTACTCTATGTGATTTATTTATTGATGCCGCACGCAAACTCATTCTTTGTCTTTGCTTTAACTCCGCTTTCTCTTTTTCTTTCTGGTGTGTTTTACCTGCAGCACCTCTCAATATTCTCTATTATGTATAAACGCTGCATGCGTCTTCTTTTAAAAAGTTTAAACAAAAACAAAACAAACAAAAAATGCAATGCGTGAAGATATCGTCTCAATGGGCAGTTTAAAGACAGCGTCTATAAATGTATTAAGTGCAAAACTTATACAAGAACTCAACATTTCGAAGCAAAGCGACGAGATGGTGCCTGGCTCGCAGCTAATGCAGAACGTTATCAGCATCTTTGAAAAGGTAAACAGTTTTACGCACGTCCATTCTGTTTAAATTGCAACATATTTTACAAATTTAACCCTGTCGGTACTTGCTTAATTCTAAGAACTGTCTAAGATGTTTTCGATTTTCAGAACGTGATTGCATCTTGGCCCGGTGAGGCACTTGTTCGGTTGCCTATCCGCGTTCCTTCTGCTACGCTAAGCAAACCGTAAACAAATGAATGGCTCGACAAGCCTAAGAAACTAACATGCTGATCAACACACTTAAAACTTGCTTGCGAACATATTGGAATGGCTGTGGGAAGAATATCAATGTTAAAACAAAAGAATTAAAACGCAACTTGCGGGCTCTAATAAGAAAGATAAATTTTGTTTATTTACGGACACTCTTAAACATCTCTGATCATCAGTGTCCCACTCAATTCAGAGCGTGAAACGACCGATAATTTTTGCTCAGAGGCCTCTCTTTCAGACTTAAGGTTCTTTTTCGTGCCGTAAATCTACGACACGGGACCCATGACTTTACTTCCGTTCAGAAGGAAGTCATACTTAGGATTTTTACGCCCGAAAAAATCCATGGATCCTGGCCGGAATCAAACCCAAGTTTAGGTGGCAAGTATGGTTACCACTACACCACCACCATGTGTGTGTGTGTGTGTGTGTGTGTGTGTGTGTGTGTGTGTGTGTGTGTGTGTGTGTGTGTGTATAAAAGGATTGGAATTGTTACAAAAAATTAACATTTCCTAAATTATATGAATAGCAAGAAGAATCAGTTAAAAAAAACAAGAGGATGAAGTTAACACCCAAATTGAATCAGAAGAAGGGAGCAGAATTAACAAAAGAAGAAATATTGTAGTGCGGAAAAAAAGCAGATGAAGTAGACCGAGAAAAAGAGGAGGAAAATATAAGAAATCTTTGGAAAAAGTAAAAGAGGAAGAAAGAAATAAAGAAGTAAAAAGCTCTAACAACCAATGCAAATCTATGATGAGGGTGCAGATAAAAGTATTGCTTGAGACCGGCAGCAACCTCATTGATGCCAGGTCTTGTTGTCTGAAATTCCGGTGGGGAGCAACCCGGGGAACAAAAATGATTTTGGATAGTAAATTGTATAAAAATTGAAAATTAATTAATTGTAATTATAATTCATTGTAAAAGTTAAGACATCTAAAAAGTACGTTGTTTGAAATTTAAATGAAGTGTAAAAATATATTTGCTACTAGCTACCAGTGGCAACTTTTGGTTTAATTATTCGTTATAGTTAAAATAGCTGTGCTATAGTAGTGCTGGTTTTCAGAACCGGTTAAGGTTTTTTTTGTTTGTTTGTTTTTGTTATAGTAGGTATTAATACTGTAGATTTTAAAATTTGTAGAATTTAAATTATAATTTAAAGTAACAAAAAATTTAAAATAGTTTAAAAATGGACAGCAACTCGTTCACTGATGCTAAGATTCAAGTAATGCAGACGGTTCAGCATTCCATTTCATGATACGGAGCCCACAAATGACAATAAGTGGTTCAGTGGATGCTCAAATGTATAGAGATATTTCAGTCCAGCGTACAGTATATTTAGAAAATGCCAGCCAGAACTCAGCATGTAACACGGAGAAAAATCGACAAATACGTCCTTCACTAACTGATCTTTGATTAGTTCCATCTGAAAGAACGAAAACCCCAAAACTTGTCATTGGGGCCTGCTGAGAAATGCTGGAACGAAATGGGAAAAGTAGTTATCGAGAAGAAACCAACATTCTGCAATGCTTGATAGAAAACCTGCTGCTTCAGTAAATCGAGGTCTGAATTGATAACTTTTGTGCTGCGGAAGAACAACATGTATATTTACGTATTATAACTGAATGTATATGACATAATTAAATCAAGAAATAGTTTTTTTTTCTCTGGAAGAACAAATGTAATTGAAGATAATATAAATTATTTCATAAATTATATTTCCTATGGCCTGTCTCACCAAATCTCATTGCTATTATAACGACATTAAGCGCGAAATAAAAGGGTTATGTTTCACTTAGTAATACGCCCGTAAACGAGTCGTTAATTTAATGGTATACCTTTGTCTCTAACTCTTTATGTTTATCTAGCAATAACAACGTGGTTAAGATTTCAATTTTCAAATTGTATTTGGAATATCTTGAAGAGGAACGACGTGAAAGACAGATTTTAAAGTGAGGGAGTATTATACATAACCATTTATCCCGTTCAAGTTCAAATTGTCCTAAGTGAAACTGCTGGAGCATGCAAAGTAATTTTAAAGTGTATTGCATCTTTATGACTCCATTACTGAAGATAAATAATGTAATTTATACGCGATTAATCCTCTCAACTGCACCATTTTTCTTCAAATTGCTTTTATAGCGGTAATAAAATTGCTTTACATTCCATTTTACTGCTTTTGGGTTACTGTTATATTCATAAGTAAACTTCTTTCGAAAAGTCTTCCATGGCATGCTTATTTTCAAATACATCAATGTATAGTGAAGTTATTTCAGTTGCGCACCGACAGAGCGTGGCTGCTAATTGAGAGATGTCAGTCGTCAATTTTTTTTTGTTTGTTTTTTTTATATGATTTATTTACGGACGCTCTTTAACATCACAGGTCATCAGAGCCCCTCAGGGCGCGAAACGGCGGACAAATTTTGCTCAGAGACCTCTTCTTTCAGGCCTTTCGGAAGGAAGCCATACTTAGGATTTTTTCGCCCGAAAAAATCCATCGATTCCTGGTTGGGTTTGAGCCCCCGATCTTGGGTGTAGAAGGCAAGTATGGTTACCACTACACCACCGGGACCGACGTCAGTCGTCAAGGCTGTATAATGACTGTGCAGGTAGCAACTTGCAGTTAGTGTGAGAAGGTCTTTGTCGGCGAATGGTTGTCCGTTCCTGTTTACTCGGCACTTCCATATGTGTACATTGAGTGCTAATTGCTATTCATAGTTATGCCTCTATATAAATACGAGTTTTATGTACGATAAGTAATTAATAAAATAAAATGTCATCTTGATACCTAGCAGCTATATCAAGACATAGATTTTATTTTCTACTTTATTGATTAATGTTATTATTATTGATATAAAATCTACACATAATTCATACCTAACTATAACTTATCCACAGTTATTGGAAGCCAGCAACTTTACATTTAAAACTAATATTACGTCAACAATTCCTCAATATTCTAACCCTTGACCAACTATTACTTTGTTTTGAAATATTATTTTTGCCGTAATTTAATGAGCTGCTGGTTCTACTTCGACCACAAAAATGGAATTGTCCATAAACCATGCATCCAAAGGTCTCCTCAACCGGGAACACAATGTTTGTTGATCACTGTGAGTGCGAAGAGTTGTCGCCTTCAGGATGTCTACTGACGCATTCACTTTTCTTCTATTCTTCTTACTACTTGTACTGCTGGGAGCTGGAGAGATGGCTAGCGACGTATGCGAGAGGTAAAACATCATGTGTATCATCATCTGTTCAAATACTTAAACAGTCGGTCCATCTCTTTGCGTTAACTAAAGCAGAATATTAATAGTGAACAGTTGGACGTTACCAGCACATTCCTCTGACTAGCCATCTCTCCAGCTCCCAGCAGTATCATTTCTACCATATCCATTTGCTCTAAGTTCTTATTTTTATCGCATTAATACCTCATCCTTAACAGCCTCAAAATATTCTTGTCTCCTTAACACAATCATCGTGTTCATGTTGTTTGTTCGTTTGCTACCACATAAAAAAACGTTCAAATACTGAAACAATATATAGCCAGACTATGAGGAAGTGAAGACAATCTATTTATGACACATATGGGCTTTGAGAACATCATTTCTGACGTTGTGAAGTGTCGTTTAATCCCGAACGTTCTCGAAAAAAATTAAACATAATTAGTATAGGAATTATTTTATTTTAATGAAAATTTGGATACTTATTATCTTTATATCCCTAACCTTCTTTCCAGTTACAATTCTTTTTCCTTCATGAACATCATGTGATCTAGAAAATTCGTATGTTACATGCTTAAGTGTATCCTTTATACCACATATTACACAATTATCATTAGCTATATCAAAATGAGTTCTTTGCAGAAAAGTAGTAAGTTGATTCACAAGTAAATAACTTGGCAATTGTGTTCCAGGTACAGAAACAGTTCGCCAGCTTAAAAATGTACGAGAGATGGAATCTCTCAATAACAAGAAACGTGTTCCGAACCGCCGTGTTCTTAACGGAAAATAAGATGAAATACAAGAATTTCCTGCGCAGTTGTCGCAGATGAAGGACACCACTTTCAACATTTTTACGATGCATGTTCGTGTTTATCACCAGTAAATACAAGATCATTGTATGCCTTTAGTAAAAATATAAATAGTAAAATAAAAATGCTAACTTTACGCGCAGCGACACTATAATCGTTTTTTCAGTTACGGCGGCTGCACTTTCCCAGTAAGCATACGTGCTCAGGCGGCCCATAACTCAAATAACCTCACTTTAATTTGAAAGCAGGTAAACAAGCACTTTAACAGTTGAAAAAGTATTACCACACACACACTCTTCTGTGATGTGGCTATCTACTCATGGAAACGCCACATATTTGTGATGTATACAGTTAAGAGAATTTCAGTTTTCAAGTTATGTCCGTAGGAATATTATGCTGTAACTATAGTTCAATTAACAAACACGTTCACAACTAACAAAATGCTACAGAACATAAAGCTTGAACATTTTCGCTCTCTTATAAGAAGAGCCTGTTTACCTTAGAGCTAACAATAAGTATGTATATGTTAGTGAACTTTAATTAAGCTCATAGTTGCTTTACTTAAACTAAACATCACGCGGGAGCCTTTAAGGTGCAAGTTTCCTACGAGTGCTATCTGGTTGATGTAATTCTGTTTTGATTAAATTTACTTAATGTCGATGTCCTGCTCAATCTACGGACGTGCATGTTAAGAGTTTTCTGAAGTTAGAACATTGCTTCATTTTTGCTATTTTGTTTGATGATCTAAGTGTTAAAATCCTTGTCAGTGAATTAGATGAATCCGCCACTGTTCCGCAACTTCTTGTGGATTATTTAGGGCCTCAGAACCGCCTGATGTCATCCTAGGCACATGTAGAATTGCGAAGTTGTGGCATGTCTGAGAGAAATTAAGAGCAAGCAGAAGGGGTGATGGATAAAGAGAAATGAGGTTGGAAGATAAACACGTGCATTTAGTGCGAGCAAGGTGTTGGCATCGGCAATTGCCCGTGGAATGTGACATCAAAAAATAATCGCTGCGTCACGAGTGAAGGAAAATGAAAAATCTTCAGTAATGTCGGCCTGGCAAAGCGGGGAACCAACCGTCGCGTTTAGATACATAGCTATGCACAAGTGTATGTACCCAGATATTGTGTGCCGTGACATATTCAGTGCACAAAGAATCCACTCCAAGAAATTATAAACAGCAACTGTTTCGCAAGTTAGTCACATGTTACGTGTATTCACAGAACTTTAACAAAGTTATATATGTTGTGGTGTGTGCTCTTTTTAACAACATATTTTTATTTTAAGCTTGAGGAAAAGGGATTTATTGTTGCACAAATGCTCGAAAAAATGAAATGAGGCACTTCATTGGCTCAAACATTAAGAGTGTCTATCTATTTGCAACCAACTAATATAATTATAATGTATATTTATGTAAGTCCAATCATGATATTTTGGCATTGTAATTAATAATATAAATATTGTGTGTGTGTGTGTGTGTCCAGCTTTAACATCAATGTAAGAAGAACAGGAACAGGATGGCCGAGGTCGTTAAGAATCGTGAGCGGGAGGTCTGGTGTTCGATTCCCACAAGAACCATCCTCCCTGACTCTGAATTTTTTCCAGGTTTTTCTCAGTTCTCATAAATGGCAAATGCCGGAGAGATATCTTAAACTTTGACCTGGGACGCTTCCTTCCAAAAAAAAAAAAAAAAAAAAGAAAAGAAAAGAAAAAAAAAAAAAAAGGTATTTTTCCGTTCCGGTAGTTCGGAAAGGTCATAAACCCGATACAAAGAAAAAGGGGCAAGAGTTATGCTACTTTTTAAAAGGACTGCCTTTGGAGCGTTAATATATCCAAGGACTTTTAAATCCGTTTGGGGCTTTGACCCTGACAGGAGTTGGTCTACCCTTTAAACCAACCAAAGTCAACAAAATGTTTTAAACTTTCAAAAATAGCGAATGACAATAGGGGTAGATGAACTTAAACCACCCAATGGTAAATGAATGTTTGAACTTTTAAAGATAGGCGTGAAACTTGCGCGTGCCTTTGTGACCTCGTGGCTTCGATCTGATTTGAATTTAATATATAAAGAGGCGGTTGCTCGGCTGGCGCACTCAGCTTGAAGTTTCAAACGTGGCGAGACACAAGCAGTTCTCAGTTCTCAAGACGCAGTTATAAGGTCTACATGCGGCTAGATACAAACAGTACGCAGTTAATCATAAGTTGTTCGACGTTGCTGAGGCACGCAGTTCACATCCTCTCCCTGTCCCGTTGAGTACGAATCAACAAAATACCAGAAGTCATCCTGGGAAACTGCTGTCATTAAAGCGTAAGCAACAACACCGAAGCGATCATTCATCAATTTACCAAACGCTTCAATATTGGCGCCCAACGTGGAGTCACGTCTCGTAATTAGGATGTAATTATTGGGGCCGACTAAACCGCTTCAAATTGCAGATTCGAATCCCGCTACTTGGATAGGTATTTCTTCTAAGTTATCCTATCCTAACAAGGTGAATGTTTGGTAAACACGGACTCATTTGCATCATCATTATCCATTCGTTTCATTCACCATTTCGAAGCCTTTGGCACGTGAAATTAGATATTTAATATGACTTTAAAAATTATGGAAAAGAAAGTGGTGTTGTAAAAGATCCCGGAGACAAATGGAGAATAAAGCTATTTGGCATTTGGATTTTCAGGGTAAGAGAAATCTCCAGATGGAGAGTAACTGAAGACCAAATGCCTCCATCGGGAATTGAACATGTTTGTAGTACGGCAACGCCCTATCTTTGTCAACATACTAAGGCATATAGTGGCAACAATTACCATGCATACACATTGAACTGAAATCGATTTGAATACGATTTCCAGATTTAAAATGTGAGTGTAAACGGAGATTGAAAAGCCAAATTTGATCCTGCTATAAACTAGAAAGGAATGGATTCAACCCCGCTTGAGAAAGGTAGGAATCGTATTGCGATCGATTTGAGTGTATTCATGCGCGCTAATGTTTGTCATTTTCATAACACAAAGTCGATCGTCATTTCATATTTACCCATGAAATGCGCATGCGTATTGTTTCGTTCCGTTTAACCTTCTGTATCTGTCATATCTTTCCAAATTTTACTTTGAATCAATAATTAATTCGTTGTTTAAACAGTTATCCGGTAGGTTATACAACATAAAAATAAAGTAAGGCAGTTTAACCAACATGAAAACATATGTAGAAACAGTTTTCAGTATAGACTGAAAAAGCATTATGAAAACAGGGCTCGTACAGCGTGCGAATTCAATTCGGAAAGCGTATTCAAATCGATATGAGTTCGATATGTGAACATTGTAAATGCTGTAAATCAGTGCCTCTAGCGGCGATCATTGGAATATTGTATTATAACATAGAATAGCCAATGATTCATAAATCTGCAGTACTGAAAGTCTTGAAGTACTATATTTTATAAAATGACTGTAATAAGCAATCCGTTCAAAAATGTTCAGTGTGTTATTTCACAAAAGTCCAAATTGCAAGAGTAAGAAAATGCAACTCGGTTCTTTAGGGCATTACAAGAAGTATTTTGTCACTGAGAACACAGATCACGCGCTGAGGATACCTTATCAGCAGACAGATCGCCTTATCACTGATAAATCACTTAATCAACCTTGTGTCAGTATGAACGAAATCCTCAGGTTATCAGCTAGACCCTAATCACATGCAGCTACATCTGGAGGTACACGAACCGAGAGTGACACTGCAACAATCAGCACAAGAACCAGTGTAGTTCACAGATCACTGGCGACTCCAATCGCCCTACATGCATTATTGTTAGCCCACAGTTTGAAATAAACTAAGTTTACTTCATTCTTCGCATTTATACGTAAGTGTGCTTGCAGTGTTTCTTTAGCCCGATTCAATTTGCATCAGGCCACCAACATTTTATGACTTTCGTGAAACGTCTTATAGAAATACGAACATACTAGTAGTAGTTGAAAAGATATATTGAACCCAGGGGTTGGCCTAAAAAGGCTTGAAAACGTAATGTTTTGTATCGCAAAAATGCCGTTTTTCCCCTCCATTTTTAAGTGAACAGTATGAACTAGGCTTTGAATTTACGTCATTTTACGAGGTGTCGAGGCAAAATCGTGTGCTCAGTATGCTTACGTATATATTACATATATATTGTCAAGGAAATTTATTAAAAATGCAAAATAAATTACAAAATGAATGTAATGTTCGGTGATAATTAAATATATACATGAGTTCAAAAACTATAAAACTGTAACTGCCAAACAAAAAGATTTGGTAATTCTTGTTCTCCTTAGAATGCTTAATGCTTGTTCCGGTTTTTACTGATGAGATGAACTCATATTAGGAAGTGAAAAATGGCTAGGCTACATGGAGATATGGTCAGCACCCCTTACTATACTATACAGAGTGATAAGGGGCCTAAGCTTTTATTTTAACCTGCGAAAGATGGTTTTACTTTGAGAATTTTTATTTAAATAAAATTTACTCTTACCCTATGCATGACTGAGATAATGGTGTTTTATTGTGCACAAACTTGCAACGCAGGAATTCCACTTGCTAATTCCTTTGCTTGAAATTATAATAACGAACGAAAGGTTATCGACAGATGCTCCCGTTGTACGATGAACGCTGTGCGAATATTGACAATAAAAATTAGATATAACAAAATACACATACGATCTTGAGATTCCATTATTTAATGGATTTACATTTACTTACACATTCAGTTGACAGAGGTTAATAAATGTCCTAAGATACTGCGCTCTTCTGTTTGGAAACCTTTCTCGACAAATCCGTGTCGCTGCATCCACATTAGCAAGAGTTTCAGCTTAAATGACTATAGCCTTTCAAAATACACTGCATTGATGTGCCATCTTACAAACGGAACGTCATTTGTTTTAAACAAACAGTTAAAGATAGATATTAAAAACACGCGCACAACACATTGATTCCTAGATCATGTGGCACTGCAACTGATGCAAAATATATATTGTCTTCTCGCCATTGAAGAACTCAAGCAGTTTGAAATATAGCTATTACTAATCTGTGACTTTTTCTTAGTGTTTTAGTCTTTTCTGCTTTCCTAGTTTATATATATATATATATCAGACGAATGTGAAACTTTTCATTGCACAAAAAATATTAACATGTTGATAAGGAGATTATTTTGTTATAAATATCTTCAAATATCAATTAGCAAAAGTGTTTACAAAATACCAAAAAGTAAAACTCAAAATGCTTCAAAAAGAGCAAATTGGCATTATTTTTTTCCTCATTTATTGCCAAAAATCATTTTATATAAGGAGAGTTTCCTTCTAAATGCTATAAAGCGCAACTGAAATAAAGCGGACTTAAAATGCCCAATGGCCTTAGGGGGGAATTGAAACCCCCATCTCTCCTTACTCGCCTCACTGAACATGTATATCGAATTGACAACGGTAGCATTTTAAAAATATAAAATGTAATGAAAGTAGGACAACTTTTAGAGTAAGATACCACAGGTAGATCTTTACAAGATGCATATTTGAGCACGTAAGTGTTGAGAGCATGGAAATCAAGGAATTATAAGCCACTCCAAGACATTGCAGTAAGTGAAGCTATTACCCGGGCCGCTGAAACTTTGTACATGACAGCGTCAGTTTTGTAATGTTGGCTATGCTGTGGTTGCGACGTTGTAACAACAACCACTGTTTAACGGCTGGTATTGTGCAGTTTTCAATGCCGCTTCGTAAACGTAAATAATAATGAATTACTTCGCTCCAGAATTAATTAAAAAGAAATTAATTTACTTCCGAGTAATGCAAGCATAATGAAGAATCAACTTTCGACAGTGAGAGATCTACTATACAGATATTTGCTCATGATTTTAAATAGGAAAAAACTTCGACATTTTGCGTCCACGTAACACCTCGACGCAAAGGATTAGTTACTACCCCGTGAATCGCTTTGCAAATGACCTCTTTGGGGCACTTTAACTACTACATATTAACTATTTTAATTAATTACAAATCTCAATTCAAACAAGTGATAGAAATCAGTGCACACACAATAAGAAAAAACCGGCAATACAGCCGTTCTATGTCACGACATAGAATAATGCTACTTTGTAGTTAGTTGAAAAGGTATCTGTCTAGTGCAAAGTTTCCTTCGTATGTATGTTAAAGCAGCGTATTGACAAACCTACGGTTTTGCAAACTTCTATGTGCTATAATGAATTGACCGTTTAACAAGTGGTCATCATTCAGTAAGCTACTCAGTGATGGACTTCAGGCAATATAACAGCTGCAGCGTCAAAAGGCAAATAACGTTCAACCAATGTGCCATTTCCTTTCCAGCAAATTCATTCAATTACTCTTTGCCTCTTTAATTAATTCGTTCGTCGCTATATCCTGTAAACATGTCTTCCCTCCAATTTTAACATTCCTGGCAATTCTCTTTGATGGTGTTAATAAAAATGAACCAGGATAAAAAAAAAAAAAAAAAAAAAAAAAAAAAAAAAAAAAAAAAAACGAGGGGCAGCCATCTGTATATTACTTGCGTACAAAACGAACTAAACTAATCATGAAAGAAAAAACAAAGGAAGGAGGAACATTTTGAGCAACCAGGTAATATATGCAACATTGCCCTATCAAAGTAGAGCTCTTGTTTTGTGCTCATCTTTATCAGGTTTACCATCTTACTGCACTCAATTTCATCCTTCAATAGCCTTTCTCCATTCTCCTCTAAAATCCCAGCTTCCATTTTCCAATCCCATATCTCTTATTGTTCCAATTGTTCTCTGTGTCCACACTAATTTCGGTCTTCCCCACTTCCTTCAGGAAACCAATCATACACCTTCTTTGGCAATCTACTGAAGCGGTTTTGTCAGTGGCGTCACGCTGGTCGCCAATTATGAAGCGGCTTATCGTTAATTGATGAATGATCGCTCCCGGGTTGTTGCCCACGCTTCAAAGACAATTTCTCAGGGTGATATTATGCGGGAGAGATCAGTAGTGTTAATAGCCATGCGATATATATATATATATATATATATATATATATATATATATATATATATATATATATATATGTGTGTGTGTGTGTGTGTGTGTGTGTGTGGTGTTAATAGCCATGTGATACTGTGTGTGTGTGTGTGTGTGTGTGTGTGTGTGAGTGGTAATTTATTGAAAATCTTTCGCGTCCTCTGGTGTTTTGCGTACGATAGGCTTAGCTACGTTGAATACAAACTTAGTTGCCGCGAGTGGAACTGAATACTGCGTGTGTCGCGGTGTATTTAACTTGAAACTGCAGAATGCAAGGCTCCAAGATTAGTGTCGCGGCGTGTAGATCTTACAATTGAGTGCCTGCGTCGGAATCAAAAAAGCATGGACCTCTCGCCGCGTGTGAAACTTACAGATAAGTGCCGCAATGTCTGAAACAGAAAATTGCTTAACTGATGACTGATACTCCGGCGGAGCAAACGCATTCTTATATACTCAATTCATATTAACTAAGCGTTGACATGACGACCAAAGGGGTTCATACAAGCCAGGCAAGTGTCGTTTCTTGTTTTAAAAATTCAGAATATATGTCTACTATTGGCTGGTTTAAATTCACCTGCCAACACGTGCCACCCGCTATATTTGAAAGTTCTAAACATTGTTTATATTGATTGGTTTAAAGTTAACTGTGTAAACCACTAGCGGGTTCATTCCCCTTACGTATTTAAAGCATGGCGTTTATTAACCGTCGCCAAAGGAAGCTAAAAAAAAAATTAAAAAAAAATAAAAATAAAAAAAAAAAAAGCACAACACTTATCCCCCTAGGTTTAATTCATCCGTTGAACAGCGGGTTTTATTGTCTCTTTGGCGTGTCCGGACTACCTTAAGTAGGTTCACCAGAAAACTTTCTCTTTTGAAACATACAATACAAATATTGAAGTTAAACTTTATGACACACACAAGGATAACATATAACAATGAAATTATGACTATGCATGTTGTATTACTAATTATTATAATAATGGAGCACGCAGTAAATAAAGAAGATTAAAAAAAACACATACACATTCTGATAACTACTTCCGTAAACATACGGTTCCTGTACAAACGCTGTGATATGAGACTAATTAAATTCTGTGTCGCTGCTAATGAGTGTTGTAAGTTAATTTGTAAGCATCGTATTGGTGATAATTCTCTTACGTGTCTGTTTCCTTTTGCTCTACTGTTAGTCTTGGAAGCCATTTAGTAGTCAGTATTTTGTTTGTATTTCCGTAAAACAGCAAGCATGAGGGCAGTATTTATTAATGGATGAGTGATTATCACTTATTTTTTCATGATTATTGTATTTATTGTATATCGCACAATTTATACATGTATAGTTTTTCTGGAGAGGCGCTGCATCTTTCATCTTATGTTCTCCTGAATACAAGGGGCAGATTTCTTTTTCTGATTGGCATTCATGATGTCTATGGTTAAAGCGACTGCATCGGAAACATCTAACAGCCGATATGTAATCTTCTGCATTGCATATTAACCACACTGCTTTGAGTTTTGTGCTTAGAATCTTTTTTCTTGCTTGTGAGATTACTTCCACCACTAGGTTTCTGATTTTCTTCCTATTTTGATATATGAATTTAGGTTTCACATTGAGGGCCCAGGAACAGTTGGAAAATATAGACAATGCAACCTTCAACAAACGAACAGCAGTAATGCACACGGATAGTCGAATTGCATTATATTTAATTAACAACCATACAAAACATAGTAACCTCTGTGAAAGAATAAGGAAGAAGTTAAAATCATTGCAACAAGAATACTGGGAAATAATTTTACTTGGGTTAAAGCACACATCGCAATGAAGGGAATGAAATAGCAGACCGACTAGCGAAAGAAGCAGCGAAAAGCAAGACCTGCCGGTGGATTATCAACTCATCCCAAAATGTGAAGTGAGGAATGAATTAAGAGAAGAAAGTCAGAGACTGTAAGATACAAGAGTGGCAAGTGACAACGAACGGAGCTATTATAAAATCGTATTTTCCAAGTGTAGCTAAAAGGTTAAAAACCGACATCCTTCTAAGTCCCAATTTTACAGCGATCCTCTCAGGACACGGGAAATTTGGAGCCTATTTTCATCGCTTCAAAATAGCAGAAAACCCATCATGTGTATGTCAGGAGGGTATACAAACGGGTGAACACATCTTGTCGGACTGCAAAAACTTGAAGAGCGAGAAATATTCCGGAAAGATGTAGCAAAAGTAACTAGGCGATGACCAATAGACAACAGTGAACTTGTTTTAAAATATAATAAACAGTTTAAAACTTTTGTAAACAGTATACGTTTTGATAGTTTTTAAATTAACACAATAGGGTAGAAAATGTGGTGACTGAGAATGATAATGTAAAAGCATATACATATATAACCAATTTCGGCAATCTTCATAATATGATTAGGTTAGAATAAAAATGAAACTGTTCAAAAATAGTATTAAGGATAGCATGTAACAATGAAATGATAGCAATGTATGTAGTATTACTAATTATAATAGTAATGGAGCATGCAGTAAATGAAGATTTAAAAAACAACAACACACACATTACAATGCTCAAAATATGATGATTAGGTCTTCACATACATATTACATTTATATTTTAATGGGGGTATGCCATAAGGACCGTTTCACTAACCTCTTTCATTCTTTTCATATGAAAAAACTTTTTTGTTTTGTTTCAATTTTCTTTCACTTTTATTTTCTCGTATTGCACCATTTCTATTTTTTTTTTCCCCCTTCTCCTTTTGAAATTCTTGTCGAACTGTCAATAGTTCATTTCTGCGGAATATAATTTTGTTTGACTTTTTTATTTTTAGTGCCAAGCTTCAAATCTGTTTGTTATTGTGCTGCTAATAATAGAGCTCTGTGTGTCTGTTTTAGTTTTAGTTTTATCCTATGAAATACGGTTTAATTTTGATTTTGCTGCTCTTATTTCGTTAATTCTGCCTAAATATATTTTCGCTATAGTCACACTTAATTATGTGCCTCCTAATGTGTATCCATTACAGTGATTTATACTAATTTTTCCATTTTCCAAAATTAAATATTGTAGGTCTGATCTTATTGCCAGGAATTTTGTTTTTTTAATTAGCCCCATTCTTCACATTCCTCTAACAGATTACGTATCATATATTCAATGTCTTAATAAACTTCTGCTGTTAACAATTGGTCTTGAGCAAACGATGGCCGCCTATTAGTAAAAATCCGAGTTGACACATTTATCTATCCAAACTGTTGAATAAATAAAGTGTCGAGAATATCATGTTGTAATCCTTGAGCGACACAAAATCTATACCAATTCTCTTTTGTAAAAGTTTTTGTAATTTAATTTTTAAATGTTTAAATGTGGCCCAAAATTTTATCCATGGCACGCTGTCATAAGCTTTTTCTAACAGATAAAGAGTTTGCCTGAATGCAATTCATTTTAAAATGTGTAGTTTAAACAGAAAATATAGTGAACTATTTTCTCATTTATTCTAAAATCTGCCTTCTCTTCTATTTCTAAAGTTTTAGATTCTTGTTTTAGGAGATGTTTTAATATATTTCGATACATTCGGTTTCATAAAGTCGACAAATATAGTATTTACTTATATTCCCTTTTATATAGGAGTATTACAGACACAATTCCTATTATCCAAGCATTTAAAATAAGGTCCCCATTTAGCCATTTTCAAACAGTTGCTTTAATAACGTAAAATTCATCATGTGTCATGATTTATGAGTTCTGTTATTATGCTATGTTCTCCGCTAACTTTTTTCGTACTTCAAAGAGTTTAAAAAAAAAAATAAAAAAAAAATAAAAAACCTAATTCTTTTACTACACACAAAAGATACATACACATTTATCTTAGTGATAATCTAGAACAAAAGGCTTAAGATGTGCCATGTTAGCTTTTGGGAATTATTCCACATTTGGCTTTAAAAACTACGTCATTTATTTATTTTGGCCTTTGGGCTTTATTTTGACAGTTGTCAAACGCACGCGCACCACGCCGGCTAGTTGAATGCTGGAGGTCAGGATATTATCGGCAAAATAGAAAAGATACATACTCATTCTTGTAACTTGAGAACATTTAAACAAGCTGGCATTGATAAGTGAAAATACTGACTGGAACAATTTTGTCATTTAAAATGTATGAACATGCTAAAAACTTAAACAAGACTGAAAATGGTCACCGTTATGCAAAACAGTTTGATTCTATCTTGTCACTGCGTTGCAGATTGCGAACGCCAGATGAACTGCAAAACAGCGTATAGCCAACATTTGCTTCTTCTTCTTCTTTTTTTTTAATAGTGTTTAACGCCCGTTTTTACTACTAAGGCACCACAGGCGGTGAACACTGATGATACACGAGATGAAATGATATATTCGGAAAGGATTTTTTTAAGGAAGGAAACGGTCCAGGCCTAAGTTTAGGGTATCTCCCAGGCATTTGCCATTTATGAGCACTGAGGAAAACCTGGAAAAACCTCAGTCGGGGAGGACGGTCCTGGCGGTATTCGAATTACAGACCTCCCGCTCACAAGTTCGCGCCTTACGACCTCGGCCACCCGTGGCGGTTATAACACTTGCTGAACTGCATACAACTGTGAATAAACATTTGTTTAGACATTACAAGATCTGCCTCTCATTCTCTTTGAAAAGGTCTGCATATTTTGACAACTTGTTCTATAAATTTATTCTTCTCCGTTCATCATTAATGCTCTGATTTGCTCCAGTTTTAAGTATAAGATTTAAAAGAATGTTGTTATTTATTCTGTTTTGTCAATCATCGATACTAACATGATTCATCTTCCTTAAATGATTTGGCGTGGCACATACCCAGCTGCTGGGAATCATCCTGCTTCGAAAAGCCAAGCCCCGATAGGATATTACAAAACTAAAATTTAAAAAATACTAGGAATTAATTTTACGATGTAAAATATTTGTAAACTCATCTATAAAACTACAAAACGGCTTGAAACTCTAATAATGACCCAAACATTTGAAGGAAAAATACCAACACCTATCTAGTCCATCATTTTATCATTAACATATTTTAAGAACCTGGTACGTGAATCAAGTACAATCCAAAATTTGAAAAGACGATCTTCCCATGAATAGAATTTATTTAATGGCATCTATTATTTAAACATTTATACAAATTCCTAAAAGCGTTCCAACCATTACGACTCGCTCTGTACGCAGTCCTAATATATCTTCTTGTGTTGCTTCTAGCCCCCCTCCCCCAAATTCCTTAAGTAAGTCAAACGCATTTTTATTCGATTAGGTCTTATCTAATTCACTTCTGGAGCTACCGGACTCCCATTATTTTCAGTACAGTGGCATGCTTCCTGTGGTATACCATTGAACACCACACATCCTTCCGGAAGAAAAATTACAATAACCGGTATCAGAAAGCCATAAAAATAATAAATATGTAGATAGAAATTAAAGACTTTTGAGACACTAAGTTACTCATAATTCCGATTTAGTGGGTAGCTTTTGATTTATGTAGTGCTATATTCAAATACAATATTGCTGTTAGTATCACAAAATGAAAACACTTCCTTTTGATCTACAATAATTTTTGCGGTTTTTCTCTCGTAATAAAAACTATAATTGGAAATATTAAATATTTTGTTATTTTTTTCACTTATTAAAAAAATTGCCGCGTTAGCAAGAGAGGGGAGGGGGGGGGGAGAAGAAGCACTTGCTATTCCTATGAAGCACATACTGTTCTTTATAAAAGATCTGATCTGTATAAAAGGTTAACCTTTTGTTTCTTTTTCAAGCAACTTTTCTTACCTCACGTGAGCTACTCAGAACCAGGAATGAAATGAGCGATGACATCCACGGCTCTTCAGCTTTGCGTGAAAAACACATCACCCTTTTGTCTAACTTGTATTAACAAGAGTATCGGCCCTAAATCACAAATACCCTGAAGTGACTGACAGACTACAAGAATTATGAAATTTACGCTGGTCAACTGAATGATGCAAAAGAATTGAAAGACAGAACTCTAGAACTTCTTGTTAAATACCCAGGCCCTTATCCGTCCAGTCCAGGCGTTATTTAAAAAACAGCTCAGATGACAATCCTAATTCTCTACTGAATACATACTCAAGTCTTCAACTGCCCCTACCCCAAACGTTCATGTGAAAGGTTCGTAGCCCGTACTCAATATCTCAGCTGTTCAAATGAGATATTCATTCCAAGTCTTAAGCATTTCACCCTCGGCGAGGAAGCATGTAAGTAGCAATTCTGTACCAACATATTCAGAACTAAGAGTAGAAGTGACATTCAAACAGACTGGAGTCTTATGTTAGCCAATAGACAGTCTAATACATGCATGGAAAAGGAAAGCATTTAAAGATGTGAAATAGGAAGGATCCTTAAAGGGCCCAAAATTTGAAGGTTTATGCGCAATGACAAACGTTAACGGTTAGGTGGATTAAATACCCTCCCAAAATGAAATAAATGCCTTACAGCTAAGTATTCAAACGTGGGTTTTATGAGGTTAAGTTTAAAATTGTGTTTTTTCCTCAAACTCTTCTTACGAGCATGTTATTGCTTTCCACATTTAGTAGACTAAGACTTCACTAGCAACGGATATTTTAAAATTGTGAAAATTGTTTTACTCTGAGGGATGGAACTGTAACATCACAAAGATAAATTATCTATAATCCCATGTTAGGTTAAATCAAGGTTTGCAGTACCGCTTTCTAAGCTTACTTTTCCTTTGATTTATACGTAAGACGTTCTAAAATGAATACAAGAGAATTCTGTGGAGCAGCTTCACCCAAATCTTTCCATGGTTACAAACAAGATGCACTTTCACGTGAACTATTGCAATTTCACTTACCGACTTCTTTCCGGGGTGTCTAGATCTGTTTCCGTTCTGGCCCTCTTCACCTGAAACAAAAATTCAATGATAGTTTAATATACACAGACTTTCCCACTGCACTTATGCATCTCTCTCCTTTCGGTTTAAATCCCTTACATAGCGAAAATTTTAAAATAAAGTTTTAACAAAAAAGCTAAGATCGCTCAGAGAAAATCTTAACATAAAATGAGGTCAAAGAATCCTTAAAGCGATAACACTGGCCTACACAATTTTTGCTGAATGACAACTATTACATTTTCTGATTCCTTTCAACGTAGAATCTCTCAAACCAGTCTTGTTTTATTTCATCGGGCCACAGCTTTCAGAAATCGTTATTATAGAAAACAGTTTTTATTATTTTTTCATTAAACAATAAATATTTTCAGAGATTTAAAAAAAAATAATAAATATCAAAGCTTGTAGCAGAAAAAAAATTGGCTACAAAGGAGCAATTTAGTTCCTGGAGAAAAAAATGTGAAGTATGAACCATTTGTTTGTCCTTCTAATGTCCGTCTTCCACCACTGCATATTAATTTAGGCCTCATAAAGCAATTTGTTATGCACTTAACAAGGATAGTAACTGTTTTAACTTTCTTGTTACAAAGTTCCCACAGAAAACTGAAGGACCCCAGTTTTGCCTACTTATGCAGAATGAGACCTTTCATCACAAGAGTCCGAGTTAGAAAATTCAGGCATGGCTGCTATACAACATTGTGGCAGAAAATTTTCTTGGCAACAAGAAATCTGAGAACTATAAAGAAATTGTGGAGGTAATGTTACAGTATTTTAGCGATCTAGGGTGTAGAATGAGTGTTTAAGTGCATTCTCTCAACAGCTGTTTAATTATTTCCCTGGGAATTTTAGTGCAATGAGTGAAGAACAAGGTGAGCGGTTACATTAAGATATTAAAACAAAGGAAACCACTATCAAGGCCATTGGGACGTATCAATGATGACTGATTATTGTTTATTTGAAAAGAGACACCAGTGAAGGACATATCAGAGCTTCGAAAAAAAATAACGTTTTTTTTTTTTTTCCTAATATTGTAAAAAGTTTGAAAATTCATAACTATTGACACATAGTTCCTTTTTCAATACATTCATTAATATTAATATTAACATTTTACTTGTTGATTACAAATTATGGAATTTTGCTTGACCAAATGTTAAGCTCAAAGGAGATTATGTAGAGAAATAAAGATTTTAATATATATAACAGGTTTATTAATCGGCCTAGTACAACCTCGCAGACACTCGGTGAATGGCACAGTGCTTAGTCTAACCATGATGAGGTGCTGCTTAGTAGAGCTGGAATCGTTGCAGAATGAAACAGTTGTCAGAAAATAATACCTGTAGTTTCAGCACCGCTCTACTGTTGCGTTCTTCACCGGCGCAAACACCGGTAACCCATGTCACTTCACAACTTTGGGTTTGTCTCATCAAAATTACACAAGTTAAAGAATTTCTGTTTCACAAAGGAAAATTTGGCATTTGTAAAGTTGTTGCACTTGTAAAAGTACCACAAATTACTGATTAGACACCATGAAGGTTCAATATATACAATTCACTGATGATCCGCATTGTCTACCTTGTGTTTTATAGGATCATATTTATAATACATTTGTATATAAATATTTTATCAAACAGCCATCAATACATGACATCTTTGAAAAACTATAACAATTATGACCACATTGAATACGGCCAGTTAACAACGGTAACTTAATTATGAATGCTGTTACAGCTTTTTTAACTCGGCGCACATGACAAACACCGTGTATGTCACCTACTGTTTATAGTTCTCTATTTGCAAACCATGAACAGCAATACACAATGAAACAAACTTTGTGACAGATCCCCACACCCACGCATGCCAAAGAGTGAATGTATTTGGATAATTTAATAAGTAATAATTATTAAAGATCTTATATAGCCTGTGGTAACATTTCATGTACTAGAAAAATGTATTTGACTACCTGGACGCCATACCTCCTTGGCGAGAGGGAAAAGGCTGCCTATTGTAATCTCTTGTGCTCTCACTTACTGATAATGACTCGAGCAATATGTCTCTATTGTGACAAAGCTAAGTGCATGCAGGTGTCCGGCATGAGCTGAACAACAGGTCTTTTATATCTTTAGTTGCTGAAGATGCTCCGAAATTCGTTATAAAGTTAGAAAGGGAACAGGTGTTGGCGATGACGTCATTACATCGAACGATCATGATCTCGTCGATGAGGAGCGGTGATAAATTTAAAGTGAACGCGTTTGGGATAATATTTTAATATTTTGAAGGTTCAGACTCCATGGGTGCAAGGTTGTGGACCCCGTGAGCTCCCACCAACAAATGGGGATACTTTGAACTTAGTATATGAGTGGAAGACTACGCAGTCTCAGGGACGAATTTCCGGGGGACAATACAGTAATTACCAGGACGAAGTCCTAATTACAGAAGACATCTCCAGAAGGCAATTCCAGATACAATTCACGCATTTTCTAGGTTTAAAGTCAGCAGTATAGACAAATGAAAGACGAGCGTCACACAATGCAATTTTACCTAGTGGTAAATTTAATTTTAAGCAACGATGTGGCTCTTGTGTTAATGTCAAAGAGATAACGAACCAGGTAGCCGGCAACAAAGTATCGCGTGAATAAAAGCTTCCAGGAGTTGAACGAAACAAACCGTCCTGTGATTTGAACCTTTTTCTTTCCTCTGCCTCCTCACGTGACTACGAGGGCACAAAAGGCGACTTTGAGCCCCTGAAAGACCCGGATAACGAAGTGGGACCCTTGGGTAAATATCCAACAACTAATCATCGACAATACATTAAAAACCGCTCCAACTTACAAGGAAATATAATTTGTTAAGATTCCTATTTTACTGTGAGGATTATTTGAAAAGTACCCACAGTAACCCATAGATTGCAGCGGCAATTGCGAACCAGTTTTATTAAACCTCGCCAGCTTCCATAGAAACATTTGTGTAAAAATACATGAATCGGTCAATAATCATAGTAGCTATTGTTGCAGTAGCAGATGTATCCGGAAAAATGTCAAATATCAATTATAGTGCTGTTATTAAGGTACTTGGTAAAGAAGGATATGAATACAACAGACATTTATACAGAGTGTCATAAACACTCTAGGAGAATCTACACCGTGATTTTTCAACCGTTTCCAACTGGACTACGGAGTTTAAACGAGGTCGTGAAAGCTTGGAAGATGACGCAGCGGACGACCAAAATCCGTTATTACATCAGAAATTATCCACTTCTGAAGGATCGCCAAATTAAAGTATCCGAAATTGCCGAAGCTCTGAGCATTTAAGGGGAATGCGGATTTCACATTTTGAGGGAAGAATTGTGTTGAAAAAAATTATCGGAAATTGGCGCGACTGCTGACTCAGGACCGAAAGCTAATCAAGAGTGCAAATCTCTAAGCTAAGTATATCCGTTTTCAGGTAGATGAAGCCAACTTTACGCGTCGATTTGAGACAATAATGAACTGTGGGGTGCACTACTATACACCTACAACAAAACAGCAGTCTAAACAATAGGAACATCACGATGCTCCACCTCCAAAGAAAGCGATGTTTGTGAAATCGGCCGGGAAAATTAGAGCTTTGGTTTTCTGGGATGCCAAGGGTGTACTGCTAATTTGATTATCTTCACACTGGAACATGTGCCTGGAGGGTATTATGCTAATCTTTTGAAACGATTGAAGACAAAAATACGCAAGGAAGGGCCAGGTTTACAAATTTATGAACTAGGGTACGATTTGTGCCACACCCGCCTTATTTCTCTGACTTGGCTACATCAGAATTCCACAAGTTCCTTAAATTGAGAAAATTCTTTGATAGAAAGAAATTTTTTTTGCGATGAAGAACATCAAATGAGGCGTATTTTGCAGGCCTGGAGGAATCTTTCTTTCGTGACGGGATAAAGGCTTTGAAGCACCGCTGGTCAAAGTGCATTAGTGTCAAGGGGGACTCCGTTGAAAAACAAGAATTTCAAAAATTTATGCTGTCATTTTATGCTTCATTTCGAGAACTTTCCAAATGACATTCGTATACGGCCCAGAAACCCTGGAAGTTCTTTTATTAGTGTTTAACCCCCATTTTTACTACTGAGGCACCATAGGCGGTGACACTGATGATACATTGGGAAGGGATTTTTTTTAAGGAAGTGAAAGTTCCAGGTCTAAGTTTAGGGTACCTCCCCGGCATTTGCCATTTATGAGGACTGAGGAAAACCTGGAAAAAAGCCTCAGTCAGGGAGGACGGTCCTGGCGGGATTCGAACCCCAGACCTCCAGCTCAAAGTCCGTGCCTTAACGACTCGGTCACCCGTGGCGGTTACCCTGGCAGTAACAAGCATGTTAAGATGTCTGAAGAGATCTTTCAGGTTTATGGAAGGTACCACATTAAAAATATGGTATGCAAACAATGAAATACTCTGCTTCGAAATAAAGTAAAAGAATAAAGAAAGCCCTGAAAAGCAACTTTAAAGAGCATTAGAAAGCTAATGATGAACTACAATTCCACAGGGAGCATAGAAGTAAACGGATCGATAAAAGAATGGCTTGATCAATGACGCTGAACCTAAAAATTACAATTATAATATTTATTAATCAGAAAGCACATGTGCAAAGAGGATGCACCACTACGCATTTTAAAAATGTGAACACTTCGTTTTTACAAAGCCAATGATAATTACAGAAGTTTTTCCTGGGTTGTGGGCATAATGATATATACAATATTTAATGTGTATCACATTTTTACCCTTAGTGTGTTTATTTCAAAACCCAGGCAGTTTTGGAAGCGATTGACGTCTACCACTAACAAAAGTACTAATTATTCGTCACAGCATTTCCAGACATTTTGGCGAATACTTCTAGACAGGATTTTTTTCAGTAAATTGTCATCTCTAATTTAAAGAACCTACCTCAATATATTTGCCACTGATGGTAATTTTCTTTCGTCTAAACCTGCATTGTTTCCGTATTATTGACCTACTCTGTGTTTTCCCCCCTTCCGCCAATGTCCTACAAGTAATTTCTAAAATAATGTTTGTGTTTCTCGCATTACTTGACGTCCCTTTTACATTTCTTTCGTTCAAGTTCGCTTATAATTTGATAATTGGTTTCACAATGATCAGAGAGTACCTGGATTTGATCAAGGGAGAATTGCAGCATACCGAGAGTGTCGTACCCAGAAATTTGTGTTCATATTTAACGAAATGTGTCCTCGGCGAAATGAACATGAGATAACTGGATTCAAGTAGGACGAGACACAGACATGCAGAATCCCAAGTGCCCCATCAAGCAACCGAACAATAAGACATACATCCTTTCCTTATGGTATTATGAACACACACTGGTCAGCAGTGTAGTTGTACAGTCCGCGCAAAACTGCAATGCCGTGCAACTGAGTTCTTTTAATACACCAACTTGCAATATATACCGCACATCATATTCCTTCCAGGTGGGGGGAGGAACAATAAGGGATGGTTATTGATCCAAGGTGTACTTATCCATTTGATTGGACTTTGGGCTCAAAACATACAGTATATGAGCCTTTTGGTGAAACAATAACATACAGGCGTCTCATTTATTTTGCTGCTGCTATGTTTTTTTTATAGAGCTCTTTAACATCTCAGGTCCTCAGCGTCCCATTCATTTCAGGGCGTGAAATGGCCGACAAATTTTGCTCAGAGGCCTCTTCTTTCAAGCTTGAGGTTCTTTATCGTGCCGTAAATGTACGACACGGGGCCCAAGGCTTTACTTCCCTTCCGAAGGAAGTCATACTTAGGAGTTTTACGCCCGAAAAAATTCATGGATTCTGGCCGTGTTTGAACCCGCGATCTTGGGTTTTAGAAGGCAAATATGGTTACCACTGCATCACACCACCAAGTCAGCCATTCATTTTGCTCACCCATTATACCTTATGATGTTAAAAAACTTTGAAACAATTTTTCATTTGACGCGTCAGAAAAGTTATTTTGGTTGAGCAAGATAAGAGGGACACTCTGTATCTATTTGAAAGAAAAGAAATTTTGGGCGTTTTTCATTCAGATATGCACATTTTAAAACGTACTTTAATGTGCTGGAACGTTTTAGGATAACACTACAATATACAACACTGAACTTTGTACTTCACTAAAACTGCATATTTTGGTGTATGTGTAAAGACGAAACTGAAATCCGTTTTGCGACATTACCAACAATTTCGGAATAGATGTATATGAATAGGATTTCCTGCGGTACGCTAAGCACATTGCATATATTTCAACCAATCCTTTACCTTGTTTAAGAAATGTTAAAAATGTGAGAAACTACAAGAATGTGCATTAACTTTTAATGTGACCTATGAAAAATACGAGATGCAATTTTGTTAGAATCTTAAAATTATTGGGTTCTTTCTAAGAATGCAGAGTGCTTTCATCAAAGTCTGTTGCTCTCTATATGAGTGGAACAGCCCGGCAAAGGAGAAACATTATGAAGTTAAAGAGTGGCCAGGAAAAAGTGTCTGGGACTCGGGGAAAACGAGTGTCAGGAATAAACCATTAGTTTAAAAAAAATGATGTTTCTTGCCAATGCTGCTTTATACAAAGTTGATGTAATAAAGTCTTAAGACATTCCCAAGATTAACGGAAGGTAAATCGAAAGCAGGGTATTTCATTGGCTCACAAATTCGTGTTAATGTGAGAAACAAGCTTGGGCAGGTTTCAGGACTGTGTGCAGTTATTTTCTGGAGACATGTTAATGGCATACAAAACATTGAGACTACATTTCCTACATTTCCACTTGGATTTCTTTCCTCCTGTTCCTCTGTCTGGATGCCGTGAGCGATGGAGAAAACGTTTACATTAAGGCAGTCCTTTCATGGAAAAATGGTACAGAAAAAAATGATCACCAAGCATGTTAACTATCTTTGATAAATAATTAAATATGTTCCTGGTGTATTTTATACAAGAATATCTTTTCCAGAAAAGGAAAGGGAAAAAAAATGAATAAATTCAAGCATCTTCCCCCATATATTTTTGTAAGACATCCGAAAAATGTTATGACTGTGGGTAATTTTTAGCATTCTTCACACATTTTTAATGTTAATGTAATGTGATATTGGAAATATTTAAATACTGCGGATATTTAGAATGTGTTAAGAAATTGAAAATAATGGTAGGTGACAGGGACTTTTGTGTCTCAGACCTGAATTCAGCACATGCTAATTTTAAAACAATACATTTCCATTCAAAACAAAAAGGTGTATAAAATTTATTGTTCAGTGCTATGAATAACCTTTCGATGTCACCATTACATTATTCTGTAACAATGGATACATAGATTAATGAAAAGGTAGGAATGAGCGCTGATACGGAGTGTACCGAAAGTGCCATTTCGTTAGTGGAAAAAGTAATGAGGATATTTAATTTGAAAAGCACACGCAACTACTGCTGAAAGACGACACTTGAACTGGTGGTAATTTTACAGGATCGCAGGAAATAGCTCTTCAATTAACATGGAAGGCAGCTGTCAAAGATAATAACAGAAGCTCACAGAGTACATCGATTTGTCTGCAATATTATGACTGGGATTTCAGAACAAGATAGCCTTTTGCAACACAAGCCTTGAG
Source organism: Metallyticus violacea (assembly GCA_030762175.1). Taxonomy (NCBI): domain Eukaryota; kingdom Metazoa; phylum Arthropoda; class Insecta; order Mantodea; family Metallyticidae; genus Metallyticus; species Metallyticus violacea. Next base: position 107,833,208 of record CM060833.1, read on the forward strand.
TGTACTACCGAGTCGGAATATGTATAAGCTCTGTCCTTACCATGCATGTGTACGCTGCAACCAAATGGAAGGGTACATTTTAAGTAAAAGTAAATATTGAAAGTTAACGAGTTTCAGATAAAATTTGAAGTTTACAGCTATATAAAATCCCCAAAGCTGTACATCTCAATCTACTTTTCACAATTATAGAACGTGTGAATTGCCCTTACTCGTAGAGATTCAAGTGAATCCAAAAATATAAATAAACTGCTTTGTATCTTTTAAACCTGAAACGTATAGGTATACTATGTGCATATTCGTCATAGACACCTTCCTTTTATTTTAGGCAGGATCTTTCCTCCTTCCATACATCTCTGTTATGCCAGAAGAGCCTCGAGGCTCTTACGATATTTCACTCGTCCCTTGGATTACTAACTGCTGGTCTCAGCCCAATGGAAAATGTTTCGGCGAAAGAACAGCGCCCGATGAATGATGTTCTTAATGATAGAGGATCTCACACGTCACACGTCACATGACTGCTTGGGATGGTGTAGTTGTCCGGAAATTTATTGACTTCTATGAGAGCAAGATTGACACACATTACAGCTGAAATGGATACTGATTAAATCAATTTAAACAAATACAAAATAATATTTCACCTTTCTTCTATTTCTTCGTTACAAAAGCTCTGGTTTGTCCTTAGGTTGTTTGTTACAATATCAAACCTATTATATGACAGTGTCTCTTCACGTTTTGGAACATTTTACAAGTGGCTGTTATGACAATAATTAAAAATACGTTCAGTGCATGTCACTTGTTTTAGTTTAACCCTTCCACTGTGTGAAATGTGGCTTACTCCCCAACTGATGCGAGAGGGGAAGAATAATGCAAACCTAACAAAGAAGAAAACCGTTCCGCTTTAATGGATGACAAAATATTATTTAGAGATGTACATTATAGCATGATTTTATCAAAATAATAAAACGAAAATAAAGGCGCAAAATTCGAGATATTTAAATTCTACAAACAATTATATAACTCAAAAAATGACTGTGCAAACAAAATTTATACAAGTTCTACGCAGTATAAGAAACAATCTGATCACAATTGTCTGAACTTTTCTGTAAGTAAGAAATAAAGAAGTGCTACATTTTAAATTAATTAAACTTCTGATCGTTTCTCCCCATACCTCTATTTGTTAATCATAGAGCCTATCTGCCTAGGATCTAATTATAATTTTTGAGCCACTTGCTTTCTTCGGAAGGGAAATAAAGCTGTAGGTCCCAAGTAGTACACTTACGGCACTAAAAAGAACCTCAAGCCTGAAAGAAGAGGCCTTTGAGCAAAATTGATCACCCGGAATTAAATGGGACGCTGATGATGAGATCTTAAAGAGCGTCCTTAAATAAACAAATCAACAACAATACCTTGATTAAAAATCTGAGGATAAGAAGTACAAACAATTGTTTTTTTTTTTTTTTTAATTCGTAATGATGAAGGATAATCTTTGCAGGCCTAATACTTTCTATATTACAAAGATTTTCTTGAGCGTATCTTAATATTAATTTCAGTTTTATTCCTTTAAGACCTGTATAAACAACATAGCCGTTATAACGAGACCTCTTAAGCAGTCGATTCTGGTTTTGTTCCCCCCCCCCCCCGAACTTAAGCGTATATTTTAAGTGTTCCGTAGTGAATGTTTACTAATTTGTGAACAGATCTTCTCGTCTGTTTCTCGAATGTCTAATCGTTAAGCCTTCTTACCCTTTGTTTCAAGAGGCACTCAGCCTGATAGCGTTGCATCTCTTGTATATCTGAGGTTCTTTCAGATTGTGGTGCTATTAATTTGTGATGGTTCAGCAATGTAACTTGTTCTGGGGAATTCTTTTAGTACTTCGCTTAACGCGCTGTATGATATTTCATTCATGGCATGGGCTTTGGTTACTAATATCCTTATAAGATACACCCCCCCCCAAAAAAAAAAAAAAAAAAAAACTTAGAGCACCTCTTCAATACAAAATGAGCTGACAAGACTTGCACAGTTGAACAAATTAATATTAACTTAAAGCCTATCATCACAGCCCGGAAGTTAGGCAAAATACATTAACATGTTTCTACATTTGAGGTAGATGGGGTCATTTTCATTTTGCCCTTTTTTGACTTCTGTTGCCTGTTTTAAGGTTAAAAAACTTTTATTGCTTGTTTTGGATCGTTATGGATTTTTCTGCGATTATTTACGCATTTTAAAGGGCACATAAAGAAATTCAATATATTGAAATGAGAAAAGTTAAAATATATGGCATGTTCACATCACAAAATATCAATTGAGAATCTTGTTATACATTTATTTCTTTTCAAGCATCAAACTTTTTCTCCTCGACCCATTCATTTAAGCTCTTTAAATACCAGACCTTCATTCGTGAAAGGAACACTCTGTTACCTCGGGCATATGAATACCAGGAAATAAATTAGAGCAGCACCGTTGTTTTGAATAGTTCTGGCGAATGACCTTATATCGATCTGTGAGACACACTTATAGGAAATTTGTGATGGGTGTTAACTTCTGAGCTGCATAAATGTAACAAACAATTATAGAAAGCGAGAAATTTGAGCGGTACAGCCAGGCAATAAACCGTCCTTACATATGCTTAGTACGGAAAGGAGATAATAACCTGATTCCAGTATTAATGCGTTAACAGAAAATGAACTCGACGAGAAACTACTACGCGTCTTTGAAACCTTGAAGAAGCATCTTCTTGTTGCTTGATACGGAGTACAGTAAGCTTAATGAAGAAATTAATAATAAGTACCTTAAATAATTCTTTAATTATATTACTGCCTATTTTCAGTATTTTAATTGTTTTTTGCCTGCCTATTTTACACAAACAAATGCCTGAACGTCCGGGATCTGCTTATTCTCAACTAACTATCCATTTTGCACAATTTCATCAAGCAACTATGTCTCTAAAATGCTGTATTTTTGCAATGCTTCGTTTAGACCAGTTAAATACGCCCGCCTGTTAAACCATTGCCAATTGAATGAAATGCGCAAAATTAGAAATTCTAAAATTCTTGAAACAAAACACAAAGTTGTGCTTAGTATCAAATCTCTTTCTCGCATATAATTTTCCATGTCTCCAAAACAGCTCAATGATGCAATACTGCAGTGTAAGCCCAACATCCATTGCTGGAGTTTCGAAATTACCTATAGTTTCGCAGTGTAAAACACATTAAAGTGTTCATAGTGTGAGACTATACAAAAGCAAGAATGGTTTTAATGTGCCCTTTTTAGGGTTATTCAAACTTTTGAGAAAATTTATACTTGGTCTTTTTACAAAACATGCATTTTGTTTAGACATAGTGCTTCTTTAAAAGTTAGAACATTTCAATTAAGCAAGACTTTCTGGAGCACTTGCCAGAGTTTTAAGAGTGTAAAAACTTTAATCGACAACTGTGGAAGATAAACGTATTAAAAAGTGAAAAAATAACGTTATAACTTTTAAATTATTTTTCTTCAACTATCAATATTGCTGATTAGTTCAGTGATTTCGTTTCCTAGAAAAACATTCTGACGCATAAAATAACATTTTAAAATAATTAACTTTCGTGTTGTTTTTTTCCCCCAAGAGATATGTTTATATTCTAACTTTGTGACAAACGAAATTTTAGCGATAAGAACTGATCTATGCAGCATTCATTTAGCAGTGTTTGCTCTACGAATGGAAGTAAGTTGCATGTTTGATCATTAGTATTGCGTTATTTTTGGCACTTTGTGAATTATAACACGGAAAACTTTTTTTTTTTTTCGCTGCATTTCCATGTTTACTGATACAGATCTGAGAAAAATAAACCCACGTTAAACGAAAGTATAAAGAAATGATATGAATAAATCAAAATTCAAATAATTTAGAAAGACTTAACTCCTTTACATTGTTCTTAAAAATGCGGTTATTTCGCCAAAAGTTCTATTAGTATTTCATTGGTTGGAAGGGAAAATCAATTAAGTAAAAAAATTACAATTTTTTATTATATCAATTTATAGTTGACTTGCACGTTGTGGTCGAAGCAAATGGTAAAATCAGTTTGCAATGTGTTTTAATGACTTATGCAAAGTTACTTAGGAAAATAGCTTAAAATATCACTGAAATGTAAGAAAAAGTAAGTGATTTACACGATTTCTTTGCTTGCATTAGTTGTGAACAAGTGCATAAGTTAGGAATATTCTTTTTATTCTCTGAACATGTGCAAATAATAAAACCTGTTTACAATTTTAGAACACATTCACCTCAGTTTCAACATTTAAATATAGAATACTGAATTTTGTGATTTGTTTTTCTTATTTTACTTCAACAGAAGGATGCTTTTAAGATCGAAAATACATGTAATATCCTCCGGTACGTCAAAGAAAGACCTAACAATAATAAACCTTCGCGCAGTTGCAGTAAAGCCACCATTTGATACCACTCTAGGTACAATTTGTCTGTTATTAAATCCTAGATTGTTATTGCCTGAAGCTAAATTGTGCCTTCTGACAATCTTTATGCTAAGCAAGTAACATTTGACAACAACCACAGGCTTTTCAGTTGATAACAAGGAAAAAGGGCTACTACATACTGACACTAGCTCCAAGGAATGGTTTGAACGAATTATATACCGATTGTTCTTAATATGCTCTTGATTGCGTTATCCTCAATTTACAAAGATTGTTCCAGAAATTAGTAATGTCTAATTTGTATATTGAAGTTACATTTTACAAATATATCACTGTATTTGGGTATGGGGGAGAGATGACTTCATTATTAAAAACAATTTAGATGTTTCTCTATCTCATAGTTACCAAGTTATACACAAACCGTCCTGTTTTATATATATATAGACATTGAAAGGGGAATTTATCAAATACGAGGTAGACCCATAAGTTTCCAGCCTCGCCGATAAGGGTTATCGCCTTCACAATATCCTTATCTGATGCCATACCTTATTCGTTAAGTAAATACTTTCAGCTGTAACTTCCGCTCCTCTGTGTTCCGTTGTTCAGATATAAGAAGGCTGTATGTAGAAGATTGTCCAGCTATTATTAAGTTCTTCACAAAAGAAGGGCTTACTCAAATGAAATTAAACACAGATTGGACGGTGTATATGGGGAAGCATCCCCCTCATATTGTACCGAAAAAAATGGGCCAAACTCTGTCCAGATAGCATTGAAGACAAAGAGCGTGCAGGTCGGCCCTTGGAGGTGCTCACTTCTGAAAACATCGCTCTTGTGGAAGGAGAAATTATGAAAGACCCGCAACTCAAAGTTACAGAAATAGCAGCAAAGTTGGAGCTTTCTAAAACAACAGCCCTTCCAATAATTCATGAACATTTAAATATGAATAAGGTTAGTGCAAGATGGGTGCCTAGACTTCTTTCCTCGGTCCAAAAGCAGCAGAGAGTCATCTGTTGTCAGTTGGTCCCTTGTCCAATGGAGTGGCGTAAACCTGGCGAAGCACCGCCTGTAAAGGAATCAGTCAATCAAGATCGTGGCCACATTCTTTTGGGACTGTGAAGGAATGCTCTTCATTGACTTTAAGGAGAAGAACACCACAGTAAATGGGGAGTATTGTGTTGGCCTACTACACAGACTACGTGATTCCATCCTAGAGAAAAGGCGAGGAAAGCTGAGTGGTGGTGTGCGTCTTCTTCACGACAACGCGCCTGTGCACACCGTTCTTGTTGCAAAGGAAGCTGTGAAGAACGTGGCTTCAAGGAGATCGACTATCTACCCTACAGCCCAGATCTAGCTCTCAGTGACTATTTCCTTTTCTCAAAACTCAAGAAGGATGTTCGAGGAAGGAAATTTAAGTGCGACGAAGAATTGATGGATGCTGTTTATGACCATTTTGCAGACAAGACTTCAATTTTTTTTTGGGGGGGGGGGGAGATTGAAATGTTAATTCAGAGATGTGAAAAGTGTATTGCAATAAAAGGTAACTATATTTAAAAGTGAATATAGTTTTGTCTTTATCATACCTAGAAAATGGTTTAGTCCGGAAACTTATGGACTTACCCTCATATGTTCTGCTATATTAGAAAACATGACACTGAAGTAAAAGAGTGTGAAAATAAATTGTAGGTGTATCAACTTATATGGAACCGTATTTGTGGAAGTGGTCCAGAATTGGAAGAATATTGTGAAAATTAATCTGTCTATAAGTAATATAACGTTGTTTAATAGCGGCATGGTGTTTGTTCTGAGCTTTGTGGACTCTCAATATGATTCGTTACAATATGGAAATTGTACAAAATAACAAGTCAAAAGTTGTGTGTGTACAAATATTTCTTCCTAAATAGTTACCATTTTAAGCGATTCGATAATTAACACGAGGAGGATCCAAGATAAACTTGTTACCCGAATCTGGAAGCACTGCGCGGAACAGAGTTCATGATCAGGTCTTCATATAGTCACTTTCGCTGTAATAGCGCAAGAAGTGGACTGGCATTTCCAAGTACGAGAAACAGTACAATTTGTAGGCAAAACGTCCCAATTGCTCAGATTCACTGTGAAACATATGGGGAAAATGTAATGTCGCAGTACTTTAAACAAGATCTACAGATGTGATGAATGCTGATCGACAAGGAAGGCCAACAACTCAAGCAAAGAAGACATTGTTCTGCAAGTTGATGTTGCATAAATCGCACAATGATCTCATTCTACTGTCCGAGATCATCTGAAAATATTCTACAATCAGAGAATCGAAAATTTGGTGAAACGTTCAGAGAAGTGTTAACAAGAGACTATATGATAGTGTTGAAAAATAGTGGGCTTTATCTCACACATACTGCATTGTAATGTCTTGATAAATCAGTTTCTTGCCCTGGGATAAAAAGCGTACCTACTTTTTGCAACACTCCCGTACATGTTTTGTCGCGTTTATTTTTGAATTCTGTTGAAAAGAATTAATAAATGCTTCTCCTTATACGAGTTTACTACGAGTTTTGACACGTGCTGCTCCCCTATGGTTCTCCTTAGTACCGCATATGCGCCAAACAGGACTACTTAAGGCCTGGGAGCCTCGCTAGCTGCATATGCGCCGAAGATACTGCGTTAGCATATGGGGCAGTGAAAGTAATAAAATACGAACCTTTAAGTGCATCTCCCACATTTACTTGAAGCGTTACGGATATTAAATTTCATCACTTTGGAAATTATCATGAAACACCTCTACGTGCTCCGCAACGTAAAAGAGAAATTTGCAATGTAAATAAACGAAAATTTAACTCTACGGAGAAGAGGAAAGGGCGATATGAAGGGTATGTTATTACTTGAATCTTATTTTAGAGATGTAGAGATATGTTGTCAAAAGCCGTTATCTCTAAACTGCTGTAGCCAATAAAAATAGTCACACTCATTGTCTTTATCTCCCCCACGTCATCGTACTTGAGTGTTAGTGTTCTGTAAGTATTTACCAATTACACACCTTTCCGGGATATTGTCAGTTATGCCCGTGCCCTTCCTTATGCAACTACTTTCGGCCAGCGCTATGTCTGTTTTTTGAAGATGGTAAATATGCATGTGTGCGTATATGCGTATATGTGAGGAGAGGCAGAGATAGCGATGAACTTTGCAAAGTTACCTACAGGAATGCCGACTACCATTAAAGGGTAGTCCATCATTATTTCTATTTGCAGGGGATGGGTAGAAATTTTTTAAACGGAGTTACATTGTTTAAAGTGTCAAGACTGTTTTAGAGGGTGGGCCTTTAAGCTACTCAAAGGGGCAGCTTATCGCAACACAGATTGCACCCGGGCCGCTGAATGGGAAATCATTCAACGTCCCGACATGAAATGCGTACTGCTCAGAGCTGGAGAGATGACTAGCGACGTATGCGGGGAGAGAGGGTTTATCTTCCAAGTAAAACATTACACACTGCACGTGTATCATCTATATTAATAGTTGCGTTGTCAGCACATTTCTCTGACTGGACTTACTGGCCATCTCTCCAGCTCCCAACAGTACAACAATGACATGGATTTCGTATCGTGGACGACTGGCATACCGCGTCGTCAAATGACTTTAGTTGTCTTCAGATTTTTTTATCAACATAGCCAGTCACTTACACTGCCTTGATGTTATCTTCCTTGCTAACGTCTCCAATAATTGATGACCACCTTAGGAAGAGGTATCGAAATTCTCTTAAAAAAAAAAAAAAAAAAACAAACTAGATCGGCTATCAGCATTTGTTTTGCTTCACAAGTAAATACGGAGCTGAGCAGACCGTGCTTCCTAGTGGACTGATTTCTCCCGAATCCTTAGCCCGCCGACGGTGTTCAGGTTTAATGCTTGAGATAAATAGCCAAGCGCAGCAAGTGATGGACACAGGATAATTAGCCCGCACTTCATTTATCAAACTACCCAAATTCCAGGCGAGCTGCTAACTATGGGAAATGTTAAATGCCAATCATGACTTGACAGTTTTCGCTGTTGTTTTTGAAGCCATTACTGGCTGCCGTACAGTCATTAACCTTCTACAGCATGGTTCCAAAAACGTGTCCATTATCACACGCACAATAATAAATGAAAATTGTTCTCATGAAGTGAGTTTAATGTCTTGCGTCCCTAAGACGGCAGTTCTCGTACGTCAAAAAGTACGTAAATGTTATAAGAAACAAAATGATATGGCAATGTATTAAAGACAAGAAGACGTGAATTCATATTGACGTATATAAACCACTGACAGCATTGAACGGAGGGGGAGATTAAAATGTTTTGGCTTTTCCTATTTCAACATTAACCAACAATATATCGACACATCAAATTTCAATATATATTGTGTTTGCGATCTACATTTTTGTATAGGTCTGAAGTAACTTAGCAGAAAATGGGTTTCGAGTAGTTATAAAATGGCCTTCCCTAAAAAAGGAACTTGTCCATACAAATTCATGATATGTTGGTTACATTTGAAAGCAAGATCACACATATATATATATATATATGAACAAATTAATGAAGAGACATGTGGCAAACTATATATGATGAATTACATCAGCTATTAACGAATCTGATACAGACAAAGAAAAGAAATTATTTTACAAATTCCTTCAGCACGTTAAATTGGAAAATCAGCAATAAGGTGGCTTGATAGTGTACAGTAAAACAGTGTGAATAGTCAATGGCAAAAAGAAAGCTTTGGCCAGAAAACAATGGAAAACAGTTGTAGAACCGATGGTGATTATTATTATTATTATTATTATTATTATTATTATTATTATTATTATATTAGGTGATAAGTGATCCTCCTACTTCATGTTGCTGCCTTTAGAACAAGTCATGTGCATGTCATTCGTGAAATGCTCATCCGGAAGATGATAGTAGAAATTATGGAAATAAATTGTGAAGTGCTAGTGCTTTTGAGAAAACAAAGCACAGTTGGTTTCAAACAGCAAAAAAGTATTCAAAAGGAATATTGTTTCTTCAGTTTAAAGAACCACACAGTTTACCTACTCGATTTTGCCCTTTCAGACCTCACCTCAATTCTAAACTAAAAACACCTCAAAGGGAAGACAATTTCATGCTGAGCTGACAAGTAGGTGAGAAAGAATGGTTTGCACAAGTACTGTTAACACTTTTGACACGGCTGACCGCCCGAGAAGCCATAATCAATAATCACAAGCATTGTAGTTTGTTTTCTTCTTAGAGCGAAAAGATTAATTAGTCCCCTCTTATTATAAGATAAAATAAAAGCTTGCAACATTTCATAGATCGGATATAATTCTTGTTGCATGATTAAGAATTAACATTTGAAAAAGTATAAGATTTAATAAAATGTATTTATCACCCATATGTTGAAAGTCATTCAATAAACATATCAGAGTACAAGTTTTAGGATGGGTCATAAGTCGCAATACGATTCCTTTATTTCATTTGCGTTATATCACAACTACACCTCGGATTTTAGGCCAAATGCCTATTTTGTTCCTTTAGGAGAAATAAAAAAAATGATTACAAATATTTATGTTTCACAAAAATTGAAAGGTATTTACAGGGTTTAATAGTGCCTTAAAATGATTGCTAGAGCCTAATTGTTTGTTATTTCCCTAAAAATGTCTAACTAAAAGTTCGTTGTTTTATGATTTACCCACTAGTCGATTTATATGGACACTACCAGGAAATGCAACAATATGTGGAATTTTGCTAAACGGTAAGTTCAGTTTAATGTTAGCTCTCTCCTTCATTTGTATGGAGAAGTTTCAATGATAGGAAATTATCCTGTGTGGTGGTACAATAATGCCGAAATATAGTGATGCAAAATCTGCGCTGATTCGATAATGCTCAACTGAACTTTCACTTATGATGGGAAAATTATATTTTGCCAAATTTGTAACAAACAGTTGTGTAACAGTAGCCCATAATGAACAGACCTATTACATATAAATATGGGCAGATTTAATCAAAATATCTTAAGGAACTTGCCACAGTACTCGAAGAATTACCTGAATCTGATACAGCAGTATAGTGAAAGTAGTGATATGATATCTAAATTGCCCTTAAATAAAAAGAGAAATTTGCTTAGTCTCCCTCTCTTCCTTACCTGCAAGCATTGCAGAATTAAGAACGCAAAAGAGAACCCCATTGTAGCCAAATGGCAATAGTAAAAGACGCTCAAGCGAAAATAAGCAGTACTTTGGGTGAAACTGAGGGAAAAGTAAGGGGAGAGCAATTTATTAAAATAATGCAAGATTTTCATTGTTGAAAAAAGAGAGTTATTGTGGCGAAATAAAAATATATGATATTAGTGTTTATATTGTAGCTAATTTAAAATTTGCTACTCTCGTATCTATTTGGATAGGACGATATAAATGTGCTTTCAAAATTATTCTCATAAATTATGGGAAATTTAGAAGAAAAAAATTTGGAGATGAATGTGCATATCCGGAGCCAAAATGAGTTTGAACTGAATGCCAATAATACAAGAAAAAGTTAAATTAAAATAAGTTTTGGATTTTTATTTATTTGTTTATTTTTAAATCGATCCTTTAAGTTAGTATGTCTTATTTTGGGTAATTTATTATATACTTTTAGAGAAGAAGCATAGTTTTCCGCACCTTATTGTGTTATAAAATGTAGAGTTTTAGTGTTTTTATGCATAATTAAATAAATTGAGACCTTCATTATTTGTGCCTAAAATGCCTAGATTTACTGAATTTGAGTTTAGCCATTTGAGCAGTTTAAAATTGCAACATTCGGTGCCCAAAGATTCGAAGTGTAATCTTAACATACTAACACGTGACCAGGATATCGGTTTTAAGAGCCAACGTTATCGTAACGCATCTGGATGTTGCTGTTATAGCAGCCCCAAGTTTTTCCAAAGCAGCCATTTCTTTAGGTTTCTTACGGGCTTTATTGGCGGGCCACCACGCGGCAGCACAACTTAAGGTGCACGACTTCACTACTGCAACTGCTACTGCTCAATGCAAATCACAAGTGACTATTTATCTCTACAGAAAGCAATGTGTACTCCCACTTTCTATGTTTTGAAATCGCAGTTTGACATAAATTAATGCGTTCTGTTGGTCTATCCAGCGTTTAAATGTCGACTTTTTTCTTGAAGTGATTACAAAGAAAAAGGTTTAAAATCTTAAGCTTTGTACAGTGTTCATTTTTACTAGTTAAATTAAATTAACACAACATTAAGTAATGCAACTAATTTACGAATTCACACGAAACTTTAGCAACAATACAAACAAAACAATTGATGGATAGTGTCTGCATGAAAGTATCTATTGTCACTTCCATTGTTTGATACTCAAATAACAGCAATTTTTTGGAACATTTAATATAAGGGCACTGTAGCTATTAATATACTGTTTTATTTATTAGTAGTTTAAAATATTTTATTCAACTTTGTAACACAACACCAAATATTCTATAGGCAAACTTTTCAGAAACCATGTGACGAAAGGTTGAATTTCAGGTGGTGTATATAAATAATGACTCTATTATGCAAAAGGCTTTTCCTAACGCTTCCTTTCACCTCGGTCGGTTCCGGTGATCTTGTGAACAATACTTGCCTCGTAGACCCAAGATCACAGGCCCGGCTAGGGTGATTTACGGCAAGTAAAAGAACTTCAGGCCTGAAAGAAGAGGCCTCTGATCAAAATTTATCGGTAGTTTCATGCTCTGAATTGAATGGGACAAACCAAGTCCCCTACACATAGGCGCAAATATAAACATACTTTTTCTACGGATATTGCAATAAGCAATGGTTATAGGAAAGTTAATAATGAAACGCTAAGGGTAGCGCTTACAACCTCATAGAGAAGCTGCACCAGCTGACTTGTTCAGGCGCCATCGAACTGAAGAATTGCGGACAGCTGTAACAGCTCGTATTCAACATGTTACAGTAACAATGATACCCTTGACGCACATGTTCAAGGTGTACTATGACTCTTTAAGAGAATCATGGTTTGCGCTACTCCCTAAAGTTCAACGCTTATGCGTATCTGTAGGGGCCTAATTGTATTTGCGGGTGTTATCTGTAGGGGACGCGCTGCAAACCAATGTCTCTGGTGAGTATTCGACCGAGAAGATGAAGCGGTAGGAAAAGTGTAAAGGTTTACGCACCACCCGAAGCGTTACCTATATGCGTTCCCAGGAAAGCCTCCAGTTTTATACGACTGTTGTTGCGTTACAAAGTTGAATGAAAAAATTTAATAACAACAGTGAAACGGTATATTTATAGCAACAGTCATATATATTCAACAAGGACAACTTGTAATTATTTCAATATCAAACAATATTACATACGAAGTGACCACTCTAATGCAGGTCAATAATCAATTGTTTCATTATCAGTCAGCTGTCGCTAAATGACAGGCTAGTGAAGTTTTGTGTGAATTCAGTAATTGCTTTATTTCGTTTTGTGTTAATTTTGAATGTAAAGAAAATTAATACTACAAAACGCCTTTTTCTTTGTGACTACTGGAAGGGAAAATCCGAACTTAAAAAATTGAATAGACTACCTCCAAGTATAAATTCAAGTCAAAATGTGATTTCAAAACATAGCAAGTGTACAGTGTTTTCTATAGAGACAGATTTTATCCTGCGGATTCCAGAATTTAATCAAAGGGTTGACGATTTTAGTTTTGTTGCATGAAAACCTGAATAAATGTAATAGGTGTGTGTTAATACTATTTTTTTTTTAAGAAAATTTTCTCTACTTCTGTGGTTTGTGTATGTTCAGTCACACAAATTAGGATCGTAGAAGTTCGCAATTTATATTCAGCAGATGTAGTAAAAACATTTTGAGCCCCGGATTTATGCTGGCGCGAGCGCCACTATATTATGATATAAATGACATACCTGTTGTACTTATGAAGCAAAAGGGAGTATAACGTGACTTTTGCACCACCCTGTATTGTTTTTAAAGAAGAGGCTGCAATAAATTGCAAGATTGTCTAACATACACTGTAGCAACAATTTTATTTGTTGTCTTGGTTGGTTATACTTACAAGGGTTGAAATTTGTAGTATAAGCTGACGGAATTGAGATGGATTTTCAGGAAGGTATGTTCTATCTGTTCATAAAGAACATTTACCCATAATATTCCTACGTTAACTAGCCACCAATCTTGAGGATTACATGTTTAAATACTAAAGTAAAACTGTGAGGATCATAAAAAAGTCAGTAGCTAATTTTGCTTAGTTAGACATACATGTGGAACTAAGTGAAAATGGAAAGAGTTTCTTGCAACAAACCACACAGTTCCATAAGCATATAAACAAAGAAGTGTTAATGTTTATTTATTATTCCCCTTTCCGGCTTTATTATTTGCAAAGAATGCTTCTATTCGAGCAACACGTCTCTGTCTCTTTTCCTCTCTCTTGAGCAGAGCCATTGGAAGATGACGCCGGTTTCAGTAAACATGTGACGTCTTAAATATTATTTTAGCACTCTAAAGCAAATACTCCGAGGAATATGTTGCCGCAACCCCCATTTACTGAGCACACAAAAGGTAATAGCCATGATGGAGCTCTCCATTCAAAAAGACGAAACAAAAAACAAAAAAGAACCGCCGGAAGAGTGCACGAGAAAGAGAGGCAGCGAGTAAAAGAGAGCGGGGGAAACGACAAACAAAAATGATTTACTAACAGATGTGCTTCTTCGCAAAGGCGATGCGATGCCTAAGAACTCTGCACACAACCCCGAATCAATTACGAATATTTACTTCGCACTTGAAAGTCACTAATAGGCTGTATGTGACATTCTGTCTTAGGCAGCAACAAAACAAATACGCAGCTATATAACTTTTTTATATGCCACTTTTCGAGACAAGTTCACATTTCTGTCTTTTGTTATTTCATTCTTTTCTTCCTGTGCTCTATTATTGGGCTGCATAGGCCCATTACGTCTCTGGCAAGACTGGTCAACCATTTCTTCTTCGGCCGAACTAAATTACTCTTTCCAGTTGGTTTATATTTTAAAATCTGTTACGTATCCTAATATTACCCATTCACTTGTTCGTTTCAATATTTATTTTATTTATTTATTAATATACAGACCCTATCAGCATGTGATCTTCACAGGAGCAGTACATATCAAATTTCAGGCTCTTTTGAACATGTAAAATTACAATTACGTAGTAAATGTCAATCATGTGCTTGGAACTAAATTATTATAAGTACAAAAAAAATTTAATTAACTTATTCCTGTATATAACACAATTATATGTACCTGATTTTAACAAATATAGAAAAAAACATTTACATACTACTAAATAATTGTATATAAAATTAAGATTATATTCTTAAAATCTATTTATTATATTATAGCATTATTTACACATTTCACTTATTTAAAAATTTTCACATATTGATCCCAAAAGTAGTTTATAACTTGTTTCCTGCAATGTTCAATTTAATTTATTGATTTTATGTTTCCTGTTAATGCATTATGCTCTTTAGATGCTGTATGAAAAGATTATGTTGTGTTAGAGCTTTATATATATTATTTGCCGATCTTGTTTTGTAATTCTGAATAGCCTACATTTGTTTTTAAATATATAGTTAAAATGTATACATAAATAAGCGAGGTGACATCTTTATAACGGTAATAATTTTGTTTATTGGTGTCAAATATGGTAAACAATACACTGTTTTAATGACACTTTTTTTGCAGAATCTCTAATCTTTCCATGATTGTTATTATATCATTTATGCAATCAACCTATACATTTCTTCTTATACCTTCATTTCTTCGCATTCATTCTAAGTTTCTCAGAAATTACGATTCTGCTGTTTAGAGTCTGCTTTTCTTCAGCTTGAGTAAAACCTCTGCTGCAAACAAATAGGCTTTATATAATTTTAGTTTTCTTTCTTTCTTTCTTAAAGTTATTTTTTTAAATTTCTAACAATAGTACTATTAAGTTTATTCATGTTGTTATATAAATGCGCGCGCTAGTGTGTGTGTGTGTGTAAAAATGAAAGTACACAGGCGACAGGCAATTGTCTTATTCCCTTGTTTGCTATTATGGATTTTGTACTTATTATATCTATCAATTTTATTTTATTCTTTGTCAGATTTATCTTAATGAAAATAATATATAAATAATTCTTGTATTTGCTTGTTTCCTGGATTTCTTGCTTTAGTCGCAACTTTTTTTTTTTTTGAGTAGTGTTTAACGCCCGTTTTCACTACTGAGGCACCACAGGCGGTGGACACTGATGATACATGAGATGAAATGATAAATTGGGAAAGGATTTTTTTTTTAAGGAAGGAAGCGTTACAGGCCTAAGTTTAGGTACCTCCCCGGCATTTGCCAGTTATGAAGACTGAGGAAAACCTGGAAAAAACCCCAGTCAGGGAGGACGGTCCTGGCGGGATTCGAACCGCAGACCTCCCGCTCACGTTAGTCGCAACGAAAGCATACATTTTTTCTCTAGTGTTATTTTCAACTACAGTGCGATCAGTGATACTTTCCCCTGCGGCGCGGGGTTTTTCCTGTGACCAAGCTCATTTGCCGCTCTGTAGATGAGGTAGCGAGCTGCTCCCTTACTTGTTGACCTTGCCAACTGCTACAGTCGTAGAGCAGTTGTTGCGTTGTCCGTAATTCGACAGTACTGAAGTGTATTATACCACATGTGTTTGCAACGTCACAGCCTGTCTTTTTATACCATTCATGTGTGTTAACTCATTAGTGAAAGGATCATAGGATTTTTTAAAGCATACAATCGATTCTGTTACTTATGTGCATTCCATACTACCCCCCCCCTTTTCAGTCCCATGATCAGGGACTGCGATCATGCACCTTTTTTTTTTTTTTTTTTTTTTTTTTTTTTTTTTTTTTTTTTTTTAAATCAAGACTGCTAAGAACTCCATTACAGCAATTCACAATGCGTTTACACAAGACAGCGTTATTATTACGGTTATGGTTCCCCTCCTTCCGATTTAACTGTCTGTTTATTTCTGGGAAAATTAAGAATGCCTGTTCAAGACGTACCCGCACACCCTACAAAGATAATATGCATCAGGAAATTGTCCGGATTTCCCAAAATGAACTACAGCGAGTGTGAATAATTTCCTAAATATGTGGGGAATGGGGGTTTCAGAGCTCATTTGATAGCTTGGTAAGCAATGAGCCCCTTAAACTGGTTTGTATATTGTTGTTTGGTTGGGTTGTTCGATTGTTTTACCCTCCCGCTAATCACTGAGACCTGGCTGGCCGGCTAATTGGGCTAAAAAGCGGTGCGCTCGCCCATAGATAAAACACTCCAGGGGAAAACAGAATGATCGCATGGTGTAATTCATCTCTTTTTCCAGTGCATTTGGGTGGTTTTTCTATTCTTTTTCTGTATTATGTTCCTTGTTTTTTCTTTCCTATTTGCCTCTATTTTCGTTACTGCTATGGACCTAAATAAGCTATCTTCCGTTTTAGTCCAATTTTTTCTACTTATTTTATCAGTCTCCTTCTCGCTCTCTTTCTCTCTTTTCTTTCCTTTCTCTCCGTCACTATGCGGAATTATCTCCATTTCTTTTAAAACGTTGAATTCCTATTTTTGAAATAAGGTCAATAATAATAATAATAATAATAATAATAATAATAATAATAATAATAATAATAATAATAATTTTCTGGTAATGAGTAGGTCTCGTGGCCTGTTCCGCTCACAAGAGAAATAACAACAAATCCTCCTTACTACCCTCTTCGCAGCACACGCACATATTTTTGCTCCTGTTTTTCAGAGCTGTATATTGCGAATACTTATTAATTTAGCAACTCTGAAAAGTACAATGTGGCTTCTGTGACTGGTTAGGATAAACTTATCTTGTGTATCCAATAATTTGTCTTGCAAACTTCTATTTCTGCGTTTTACTGTCCTGTTTTGATATCTGTACATGTATCTGCCCCCTTTTTTTCCTTTGTTATGTTTCGTTTTGAACAAGCTTTCAACAGCACACACATACAAAAGAAACTGATTATGACACAAATCAGCTAAGTTACCTGGTTTTTACCCTCTCAGGATCAGGAACAGTTTAGGGGTTAAAAAGCACAACCAGTGTACTTATTCCACAGTGTGTATTAGAATTAGAGAGGGAGAGAATATCTACAACTATATGCTAATACTTATTTTATTGTTGCTTTAGAGCATTTCGCCCTTCTTTAATCGGCACTCTAGGAAGCATTCAACATATTACTTAATATCCTGTTCTTCTGTCAAGAGTAAACGAACTGGAAATAAAGGCGCGTGCTGTAAAGGAAGTTCGCTTAATGCGCAATATATTTTATTTTGTGAACAGGTAGTTAGCTAAAAGCTTTCATGTGTCCAGTATTTATATCTGGCAAAGGTCAATGAATTGACAATGTATTATATTCAATTAAGTATCGTGTTAACAAAACCAATCCGGATATACTTAAGTGAAAACACCTGTTGCATTAATCTACGTCGCAGTGAAGCAAGAATGCTATCTCTAGCGAGCATCAAAACGATTTTCATGTTCCAGACCCAACTGACATTAATAATGTTCATGTTATAAACGTAAAATCCGAAATCTCTCTTGGCGTTTCCTTCTGCGACTTCCGTATTTTTATAGCATGATGCCACTGACCTGTTGGACAAGCAAATCTGTCTCATCGCGGCAAGAGAACCTGTTAATGCTGTGTTTGTTTTTTAAATAATGTTCTCCTCTATAGAGGCATTAACTGCCGTTGAGCTGGCAACCAGTAATAATGCAGAAATCGAGCAATAACCGTTCAAAAACTTAATTCGCTAACAACTGAATGCTATATGTACACATGATATGCTCCGTTTCCTGGTGGATGTCAGAATAAATCAAGAATTTCAAGAAAAATTAACTTTTCGCTTGTGTAAATGGCGTTGAAACTGTAAACTTTATTGTTGTAACAACAAACTGGAAGAAAACCAACATAGTCTATGCTCTTCCTAAAGAAAAGAATAGCCCCCTCAAATAAATATTGCAAGGCAACCTAATTGGGCTTAATTATGATTACGTTTTGTCAACATGGTGGTATCTAGAACGTGGACTTCACTTCATTTTAAACTCGCATTAACTTTAAAAATATGGCTTTTTTATTTTATTATTATTATTTTTACTTTTAAAATAAATAGCAATTGTGGAAATTCAGGGTCATCCCACATTGGTATCTCATGAATTCTATCGCGTAAGCTACTTGGTAAACAACGGTGGTTTATAAAACTTAATTGCATCTTTAGCGTCTGGAAAAGGGTGGGCGATAGATTTAAACCTGGGCGCGATATCACTTCTGGACGAGGTGGAGCAGGAAATAACGGGAAAATGTTCTAGAACAACAGTAAATTAGTTTTAGACAGGCGAGAAAGAGTTAATGGATAGTTGCAAGAATTGATAATGAAAAAAGAAAAAGAAAGAAAAAAGAGGTTTCAAAAATTCATTGATATACCATCTACCTTTAGCTTTCCATGTTGTATGAAAAATATAACATTTATATAAGTGTGTAAAGAAGTAATATATTTTCAGTTTTTTAAGAGCTTCCTAGATCATGCCTGCAAAAGTAAATTGTTTCATATTGTAAACGACGGCTGGGAAAATGCAACTTTTATAGCGGATGGTTTATTATCTCGTATTTCATTTACAGCAATTACCTCTGCTATTGCGACACTTTCAAGCAAACTATCCATAAAGACAGGTGAATGTACTGCCCACCTAAGTGATGACCCTCTGTTTCAATTGCCAGATAATGCATCAACAGCGACAATGAACTTGGAACATGCCATAGAATTTTAGACAGAAACTGGTAACGTGAATATGAATTCCCACTTTCTATTTGTAAATTTGGCTAACATAGTTTATGCTCGGTCTTAATGCTTATTGTGTTTGATAGATGGCGTTACTGTTAGTTCTGTCATATTGTCTACTAAAACTATAAAATGAACAATTTGTAAAGTCAAAAAAGTCATCTACGTTATATAAAGGATGATTAACTAACCAATTATAACGCTTGTATTTAAATATATTATCAGACAATGTTTTCACTTTATCCAAAATATTATAACATTTTAGACTGACAAGAAAAAACAATTTAAAGAATTGCTCAGTCTGTGATAAAGAATATATAAACATGAGTTTCCTATGGTATAATGAGAGTTAATTTCATTTCTACAATAACTAATTAAGTACCTACTTTTTAACACAAAGTAAATACTGAAAAATATAAAATTTATTACAATAAGAATTTTCAATTTAACAAACAAAAGATCTACAATGTGCTTTAAATGGGATTTAGATTCGAATAACTTTCTTTTGTAGTAACAAAATGTAATTTAAGCCACTACCAATACCCCATAAAATCAACATCACACCTTACAACTTTTGAGCAAATACAAAGCTATAGACAATCTATTACATACATGATTTATACGTGAATTTCAAGATCATTTCAACACTACCTAATAAATTAATATCATGAGTATCAGACATGTGAAATGCACGAGCGTGCATGCTGGCGAAAATTTAAATTACTTATATTTAGGTACGATATTTTTCGTTATATATCCTTATTTGAGCCACCACCTAAATTAACAACAATGAGATATATAGATTTAGCTAAAATGAAATCCATGAATTGATTGCAGCAATATGCATAAGTTTTATTCATATTGTTAATACAAACTACACGTTTTAATGCAGAAAGTCTTGTGTATTCCGTTAAACGCTCGTAGTTCTTAAAGCGGTTTCAAGAATTTTTGTCAGAATTCAGCATACATTTTAAACATCTACTCTCCAAATATCTAAGCTAATTAATATATAACCGGCATTTGGTCACCTCTGGAATTCAGCAAACCCAAGATAACATCTTGGATTTTGGGGAATGATTTCGGGGCACTATAGAAACAAATGGTTATTAAGTGTTAATAAAGAATTAGAGAATTTGATATTACGATTATGGAATAAAATGCCTTTAACTTACGTTTGAACAAGTGCCGGATTTCCACAAAATGCACATTTTACAGTAATTATGTGCACAAAATACTCGATTCAGAAATGCGTGTGCTGCTAATACCATTATACTTATTAAAATGCAATGCGAAATCTAATTAGATGCGAAAGCCCACTTTGTGTAAAACGTATATTACTCGAAACACACGTGTTAAGTGTGATAAGTACAGACCTTCAGAATAATGTACAAAAAGATTAAGCTTTGCTATTATTAACGTGCAAATCCATTAAAAATAACCAAAATATGGCAGCAAATGATGATAGGTAGCCGGTTTTCAGTTTACCTGCTGTACCAGAAATCTGGTGATGGAAGATGAGGAATCCGTTGTCACGTAGCGCGGAACTACAGTTACCATAGTTAATGAGATACTTAACACTCGTTCACTCTCATGATAGGAATACTCACTGTCACAGTGCACACATATAAAACATTTCTGGTTGACGATTAAAACCGTGATGGGTATCAACACATAACAACGTTACTGCCCTGACTTATAAATAAACGTTATCTTCCAAATGAGTTGCTAAAAGACTCCAGCACATGACAACTGTTAGTTTGTTCAATTGAGAGCAAAGACACACTACCCTGGCTGCTCGCTTCCACACTTGCTCCTGACTCACACACATGTTCAGAAGGAGAGAGAATGAAGCAGAGGCGTACCACCAGCCTCTAGTGGGAGGGACCGAGGCTACCTCGAGGGCTAGCTGAGTAGTGTCGCTTTTCTTCCTTGATTATGGGGAATGTGCTAGATTTCGAACCAAGCCCGTTCTGGCACTTGATACCTGATGCTGCACTTGATATTCACGAATTACACACAGCTTCTACAGTGCACCATAATTCTCCAAAAGGTAAAGAGGGTGGATGCCTCGAGAATATCTGTCAACCCGAAATCCGATGGAAATACATTATCGACACTATATATGAAGAATGGGAGAAGAAAACGACAGAATTCTAAACATCTGCTGGTTGTTAAGATTCATCTTAATGTTTCGGAATTATATGCACTTACATAAGTACTAAAAGCTTGAGAATCTGCAAACGTATCCCCAGTAACAGAGTATATGAAACTTTTAATATTAATTAATTAATATTAATATTTTTCATATTTCCATGACCCAATTTATTTTTCCTGTCCCAAAAAATAAAACTGTTGAGTGTTCTTTATACATCACATGAGATAAGGGAATAAATTGTAATCTGGTAACAAGCCAGCATTAATGTCCGCACTACGCTAAATTTTCTCCTCCTCCTCCTCCTCCTCCTCCATCTCCTCCCGAGAACAGTTGCCAATATGTGTTTTATAATTTTATCTTGCCTGTATAACACAAAGCTCCTAGTAAAAAATCCTCTGCTAAATTGGTCTCGGCTTGTAAATAAATGTCTGTTTTTCTTCCGTACCATTCTGTTTTCGTGTGCTTCTCTGCCTATTGGCTTGACATTTTTGTGGCACCTAACCTAAAAACTAGGAATTTTAATAAACAATGCTTCCCAAGAAAAACAAATATTATCTGAACCTAATCAAATTAAAATTCGATAAAGTGTAAGAACTAAAAATGCACAAAAAAATACAAGCCCTTATGTACTTAGTTTACAAAATATTGGTGTTTCCATCGTTACTTCTCGCAAATATTAATATTTTATCCGTCCTCGAACAAAACATTATTTGCTGGATCTTACAGAAAGCCTTACTTGCATGCCTCCTAAACCGAGAGATCGCGCGTACAAACCCGGTCAGGATCAATGGATTTTTTCGGGCACAAAAATTATAAGTATGGCTTCCTTCGGAAGGGAAGTAAAGCCGTGGGTCCCGTGTCGCACATTTACGGCGCGAAAAAGAACCTCGAGCATGAAAGAAGAGGCCTCTGAGCAAAATTTGTCGGCCGTTTCACGCCCTTATTTGAATGGGACGCTGATGACCTCAGATGTTAAAGAGCGTCCGTAAATAAAACAAATCAATCAACCTTACTTGCAGCTGCCAATTACATACAACTTATGAACCGGAATCAAACTATTTATGACCGATCATAATATATATTTAGAACGTTATTACAGTTGCAAGTCAAATTTCCTAATGATATACACGAAGGACAAGTCATAAGTAGAGCAACTACATATATAGAGCAGAGGAACAGAGGAACAGAGGACAGAGGACAAGAAAGATATATGGTTGAAAGTCTGTGGCATTTACTGCCGAGTGGTGTCACCAACGTAAGACTGAGACCCTCGTAGGGAAGAAGCAAACCACAGGCAACCGGACAACATTGGTTTATCATGGTATGAATGGCCATGACTTTTGTTGGTAAAGAAATTTGGCGAAACTAGTGTTTGTGTGGTGACCCAGTGTGACGCCATTCTGGACTGACGTTTGAGTTCTAGTTCATACGCCCTTGCGCACATTTCATCAACTGCAATGATGCGATTTAACATGGCATCCCCTTTTTCCTAAATATCACAAGATTAATGTGACATGTTTCGTAGTTCACTTCTGTACTTCACTTAATTGACGTGGTACCCACTATGCAAACCTTTTCCGCACGTTCAGATCCTCCCATAAAATGATGCATAGTTTTTGCCGGAATTTCTGTTTGCTCTTCTAATTCCACACAAGTGTCCAGCGTCTATTATTGCGTAAGCACGTTCTACCACCATCACCCATACAACCTTAATCACGAACACAGGACGCCCGCTGCACGGCAGATCGGCAGTCGATATTCTGCTCCGTTTGAAGGCTTCTGTGCTTCCTGTAGCTCTGTGTGGCATTCCCTGCAATCCTAACGCGGAGAAATTTTAATTTTAAATATGCATGATGTTCACACTTCGTGGCCTCCATTCCTGACCAGTGTCACGCACCAACTGAACTTCGGGATGTGCTGAAAACTGCAGCTCTGATTCACATACACCATATAGTGGCTTCATTCAAAAGTACATTCATACTTTCAAACATATATCTTAGATTTTTCATGTCGTCCTTTGTTTGTGTCGGTCCTGGTGGTGTAGTAGTAACCATACTTGCCTCCTAAACCGAAGATCGCGAGTTCGATCCCGGTCAATAGCGATGGATTCTTTTCGGGCGTAAAAATCCTAAGTATGGCTTCCTTCGAAGGGAAATAAAGCCGTGGGTCCCGTGTCGTACATTTACGGCACGATAAAGAACCTCAAGCCTGAAAGAAGAGGCCATTGAGCAAAATTTCTCCGCCGTTTCACGCCCTGATTTGAATGGGACGCTGATGACCCTGAACTGTTAAAGAGCGTCCTTAAATAAACAAAAGCAAATCCCTTGTTTGCAAGAAACAGAATAGTTGTCATCACTCCTATTAAGGCTATTAGCCTCTTACGGCTCCAAAGATTGGTCAGCATTTCCTGGTACGCCGCGAATTCCTCCTTCCAATAGTCAGTAAAATATTACTTTTCTTCGGAGTATTTTACATGCGATTTTTCCGTGTGCTGCATCCAGGAATGCCTGTACCTTTGGACTATTTAACTTAAACTTCTAGCATTTAATTACTCTCGGAAATCTGTGTTCCTCCCGTGTCGTACATTTACGGCACGATAAAGAACCTCAAGCCTGAAAGAAGAGGCCTCTGAGCAAAATTTGTCGGCCGTTTCACGCCCTGAATTGAATGAGACGCTGATGACCTGAGATGTTAAAGAGCGTACTTAAATAAACAAATTAAAAAAAATCAATTCTGCCGCTTACGCTTGGAGCTCTAATACATCTTTTTGGTTATAGTTCACATTTCGTTGCTATACACACATGCTGGTATGACAATCGCTTTATAATACTTAATAATGTCACTTTCTTAACTCTCCATTAAGGCCCGTTTTATAGTCTCTGCCATCGTGCTCATTCTTCCAACGTTATTATTATTATTATTATTATTATTATTATTATTATTACCTTTAAGGTGTTTATAACGCCCGTTCTAACTTGTGAGGCATCACAGGCTGTGGACACTGATGATAATATGAAATGATAACCTGGGAAATTATTATTTTTTTTTTTGAAGGAAGCGTTCCATACCTAATTTTTGGGGTACCTCCCCTGCATTTAAGATTAATGACTGAGGAAAATCAGGACGGTCCTCATGGGAATCTAACTCCAGACCTCCCACTCACGAGTCCGCGCTTTAACGACACTGACCACTTATGGCGGTTTGCTATTAATGTCAACTGCTCCCCGGTAAAAATCCCAAATCCAATATATAAAAACCCAAATATATAAATCGCTATACTTGTTCAATAATTATAGTAAATTTGATCTTATTGCTTCGATTCCTCTGAAGGACATGTTTTTATTTGAAAGTTTGAGCTGTAAGTTTTCTCCAAGAACATAAGGACTGTTGTATATATGAGCGCTCTGTAGCAAAGTTTGACTGGCACCTTCAAAACACGCATGGCTGAATCAAAAAATTAAAAAAGGAAAAAAAAAAGTAATAGAAGTACGTTTCAAACCACGTCGAAGGACAAATTAATGCTGACGGATATAGGATATCAATTTATTTGGCTTTGCGGTTACCCAGGATGTCTGTTACTTGCAGTATACACGTAATACGAAACGAACTTACCAATCTTCGAGCATGCATAACAAGCATTTAGTTCCAGTTTTTAGAACATCAACATACATCTGATTTTGCAGGCCTGGCGATGGTAAGAGCTTAGACAATACTTGAGAAGTAAGCTATAAAGCAATTGGAAATAAGGAAACATGGAGAAAATTTCTGTGTTCTTGCATACTGCGTACTGAATACATACTGTTTTGACTATAAGCAACATTGTACAAATATGAATAATGATCATTATTAACAACCAATTAACGTGTCTGTATATTACTTTAAGCTAAAGCTATCACAAGAGCCTCAACCAGGCAGTTTGAATCAGCATCCATCATTGCTGTTGTTAAGTTCGGAACGATGAATGAACTTTACATTATGTTTTTAATCTAGCAATTTTCGGCAAGAAGCGCTTGCCTATGTACCAGGTGCATACGCCGTGTTTTAAAAGAAGGCAGACTCGCCCGCAGTACAAAGTTTATCAAGTGAATAACGAAATAAAATGTGATATCTAAGGACAGAATGTGGATTTGTATTGGTATTGTAGAGATTTCGACTTTTAAGATTGTCTGAAACAACTAATAAAATAACTAAACGAACAACAGATAACTCCGAAGCCGGGAAAGGAGTCACAAGCAATTATTTTCCATAGGAAATCAAACCACAATTAACCAGCAAACAGTACCACAGGGGAATCTTCCAGTGAGAAGACCAGCTTAAGAACATTTCGCCTTTAAACAACTTGGTACTATAAATAAAAGAAATGAGTTGTTCTGTGTTCACCCTCCTTAGAGAAGATGCTGGAAGCGTTGTCCATTTTGTACGACATACAATCTACGCACACATTCTTCAGAAACTACCATTTACACTTGTCAGTTCTCCCAGCATCTTAAGTCCGCTGAATTCAGTCGGCAAAATTATCTTCCATCCCTCTTCATCTTTAAGTTGTGGTATCCATGAATTTAAATAAAAAAAAAAAAAAAAAAAAAGCACCTTTATGTCGTTGTTGATGCTGGTGGTTTTTGCCACAGATGGGAGCGCTGTCGACAACTGATGGCGAGGATAAAAATATACTCTATTAAATTGCCCATAAAATCCACGAAGTTTCCCGCGCAACTAGACGAGTCTTGAAATATACATATAAATGTATGGCTTTCAACAAATTTAAGTTGTGTATTTTTCTTATTTATAACTGGAAAAAGTTTTATTTCCCCTCTCCTGGAATAACCCCACAAAAAGAGAACCAAAATCGATAGAGAAATCTGTACGTTTACCCCACTAATATGTGGTATTGATATATGAGCCATGAATATCAGCTTTCACTTGTTTCCACTGGCTGAAGGAACTTGGCTGCACACAGCAGTAATGGTTAGTGCTTTGTATCAAAGCTCTTTAGACTAATATTTTGTTTTGATGTTTTTGTTTTTTTTTTTTATCGTAAGGAAGCGTTCCATGCCTACATTTAGGATACTTTTCCGGTATTTGTTATATATGAAGACTGAAAAACCTAGAAAAAATTTTGTTTGGGGCAATGTCCTGGCGTGAACCCAACCCCAAACTTCCCACCCAAGAGTGCGTGCGTTAATGACCTCGGCCACAAGGGGCACTTTACTTTTTTTCCCTTCTTTTTCTTAATGGTGTTTAACGCCCGTTTTTACTGCTGAGGCACCACAGGCGGGGGCACTTTACTGGAACTGTGCGAATATTGCGAGAATATAACTTTAGACACGCACACTCAGTATTTCCGTAACACAATGCGCTGATCGAAATAAAGTTCAGGATAAACAGTAAATTTCATTTAAGGAGAAAGTTATTTTCAATCGATTCAGTCCATTCACCGCCTTTAATCTCTTCCGCTGAAATTTCGAAAGAAAACAAGACAACTGAATGAAAACTGCTACACGCCAAATCAAGCGCGTCATTTAGGCACGCCACTGAACACACATACACAGAAACAGAGGGATAAGAAAAAAAATAAGTTCCGCCTCATAATGGGACGACAGCATCAGGGGTGGAAAGCAGAGAGAAGACGAAAGAGATGGACAATCGCATCTCTCCATTGCAACCAATGCAATAGCTAACAGAGTAGTGCAATAGTCCAACACCAAAATTTGAAATTTGTCACGAGTAGCCTTGCTTACACGCGTATAAACGACATATGTCCTTTAACAGTTTTTCCTGGCTCTAATTCAAAGAAGGGATAAGACATAAAAAGAGTTCATAAAAAACCATCCTTCATTTAGTTACAACTCCGTAACAATATCAGATACTAAAATGTATAGAAAATCTGCCTTTTTTAGATTACTTACAGTTTATGCAGTTTTCAACTTACAAATATGCTAATATTTTGGGGGGAATGTATATGGACATGCCTCGTTTTAAAGCTATCAACTATTGACAAATGCGTTCCTTTTAAAATTCCAGCCCATGAGGTACATGTGGTAAATTTGTACATATTTGCAGTACATAAACAGTCGAAATAGGTTTAGTTATAAGCGATAGTAGAAGGTTATCGTTTTTAATGATGTTTAAAACACGTTATACTGTGCAATTACAGGCTGTGGACAGTAATGATACGCGTAAAGAAACTTGAGAAGAAGCGTTTCAAGTACAAGGGCTGAGGAAAGCCAAGGAAATATGTCAGTCAGGAAGGTCGATTTTGGCGGTATTAAAACTACAGACCTGTTCATTAATCTGCGCCTTTTGCACAGATGGGGCAGTCGATTTTTCGGGTCATAAAGAGATGCACTAAAAAGTACTATAACTTATCGCTTGATTTCCAAAAACTTTATTTTTATTACATACACCGAAAGCAGTTTTCTCAGGATCTAGTACATCGATTTGCTTCAAGTCCTTAGCATTCAGTGCTTAAAGTTCCTTTGTGTTTAATTTAAAATGAAATATTTTCGACAAAGAATTTTTATCGAATTAATATATAAAATAAATGACACTTAAAACTTGCACCGCGAATATTTCTGAAATGGAAAGAGCTACTGATGTGCTGCTTGCACAGAACTGAAGTTTGGACAAGGACTCATAATTGCATCCTTTACATAGATGTTAATAATTATTAAAATGTGTATTTTTTTAAGGAAAATGTTTCATTTTTTCAAATGGAACAATGTCTAATGGCATCAAAAAAATAAAATTATAAGAAAATTAGAATGCAATCGGTGTTTTTTGCAGGATTCTAATGCAGGTAGTTTACAAGCTATCGTAATATGGACATTTTAAATGCCCATAATTTTCTGCTCCATTTTCCTCCAAGGCTACGATGTCTGTTTACTTTTCTTATTTCGTGTTTTTTTTTTCTTTTTGCTTGTTTGTTTATTTTTCTTTCTTTCTTTTTTAATCTGGATTTCCAACATGTTACCTTTTGTACTTCTGTATTTTTACTGTACCATGTGTCAGCACTCTTAAGAAGTACGAAAACTGGTCTTCATAGGTTCTGTTCAAAGTGATAAGCAAAAGCTTCCAGTCTGTCATGTAAACATTGCTGCACATGTTGTAGCATTTCAGCAGATGCTTCAGAATAGACAGGTGTAATACGTTGAGTCATATCTTCAGGTGTATTTTGTTGATTTGTTTTACACATGCTCTTTTTAACATTTCAAGTCATCAACGTCCCATTCAATTCAGGGCATGAATCGGCCAATAAATTTGATCAGAGGCCTCTTCTTTCAGGCTTGAGGTTCTTTACCATGCCGTAAATGTACGACACGAGAACTACGGCTTTAGTTTCCTTCAGATGGAAGCCATACTTAAGATTTTTACGCCGAGATTGAACCCGCAATCTTGGGTTTACGAGGCAAGTATAGTTACCACTAAACCACCAGGACCAACACTCTTCTAGCGTAGTCTGTATGTCCTCGTAGGCAGTGTCTCTTAGCCTTCCCTACAGAGAAATGTCTAAAGGGGTCAAAATTTGTGAACGGGTAGACCAACGCACGGTTTCCCTTCGTTCAGTCCAGATTTTGAAACAATCAATGGATTGTCTATTGGGATATCTTTCAGTGCACACTTTACGAGAAAGAACATGATTCTTTCTACATTCTCCAAGTGGACTTTTTCAACATTAGTAAATACCATCTTCCATTACGTCTACTTCAAGAACTATGATAAAGTACTGGCAAGGAAGTCCCAATAACATCAGCGTAAAGGAAATAATATGTAAACAATCATTGTAGCCTAGGGGGAAGACAACTATATTTAAAAATGTTCATATTACTACATGTCGTAAACTATTTGCATTAAAATCGTGAAAAAACACCACTAACATTCTCTCTAATTCCCTTAGTTTTATTTTCTTGATGGCAAAAGGCTTTGTTTCATTTGAAAAAAATGTAGCGTTACTCAAGAAATGCACATTCTAATGCTTATTAACATCTGCAATTATGAGCACTTCCCTTAACTTCACTTCTGTGAAAGCATCACATCAACAACACCTCCCATTTCAGGAATATTTACCTTGCAAGTTTTAGATGATTCACGCAGTATATTCATGAAACACAGGCAAATAAATGCTTCTGTTAAATTACAGTCAAAGCTTTCATAAATAACCTGTAAAAATATATGCCTCCACATAGATTTGCACTATTTTAACAATGGAGAGACGGAGTTCTTTCAGCTGATCCCTACGACCAGCAAGCTCTTCTGTACCCGCCTTAAGAAGTTCTTGGTTATTACCGTAATCACTCTACGACCTCATGATTGGGGAAGAAGCAAATACCCTACCAACACCCTAAAGATGCGGTTAACTCAGTTTGAGGGATTCCGATAGAATGGTAAAAACTGACCGGAGGAATATTCGCCGTCACTCGAGATTTACCCTTACGAAGCAACAAAGCAACTTGGCGAAATAACAAACAACTTACTAGCGATAGAAACTTGTTTGTCGTTGGCATTATTCCTAAACAATGAGGATGACTCTTGGTATTAAGTATAGGACATAAGTGGGATTTTGTACGACTAATGATAAAATTATTAAGTATTCTGTTCAAATTGAAATTCATCTCGGTTTGGTTTGTATACAAGCTCTACAAAATATCTATTACTCTTTTACAATAGGAGGCAACAGCAAGGCTTTGCAAATTACAATACACGTTTTAGATTTCCCGCCGATTCTACGCGATCAGAATTCAATAAACGTCCCTTCCGACCGATAAGTGCGCTTTGCCATTCACGTTCATTACGTGGACGTCATTATCTTGGGTGGAAGGGAACTCCGCTATTTAGCCTAACAGAAACTGCGGTGAGGTATGCAATCTTTTAGAGAGTGGACACTAAGCGCACGCGTTTGTTGGTGATCTGTGCACAGCCTGCCAGGTAAACCGATGGTGTTGTTGGGAGATTATTTCAAGAGAATTATCCAGGTGTTGGAGTTTCAGGTTTTATAAAATTTAAAGATTTGGTTAGTAAAATTTAAAGTGTTAATAACCGACGCAGACGACGTGGAATGCTCACTCTGAATGACACTGCATACTGCTTGCAGTATTGTCATGTTCACCAGCAAACAGGAATTTCCTACGCTTACTACGAGCTCACGTTTCATAAGACAATCTGCCCATCGAGTGCACTAACGACGCAGAGCTGCTCTCTACGCCCCTTTTGAATTGTTATTCATTTAAAACAACCTCTTGTCTCTATTTGTTATATCTTAATAGCTACATTCATTTCGTGCCTTCGACATTTCATTGACAAAGTAAATTTTACGTTCCACTCCAAACATATAACGAAAATTGGACACTAAACAGTTTTATTAAAAGAAAAATAGAAATTGCAGAAATGCGATTCCTAAGAGAAGTTCAGTGATCACATCCTGAATACCGATATTAGGAAGAGCTAAAAGTATTTGAACTGTTAAACAAACAAGATATCAAATTACAATGGCCTGAACATAAAGACCGTATTGAGCCTAAACGTATGACGAAGTAAGTACTGCAATACAAACCAGAGGTTGGAAAATGTTGGACGTCTTATGTCAGATATGCTTTCATTCTGCACAGACATAGAACGTACTTGAAGGAGAAGATGAAGAAAAGAAACTATTTCATACATCTATTTTCCCTGTCATGAATTGTATAAATTTCTTTTATGCATCTAGCAATGTATTATTAAAATAGTTTACTTGCTCATGGCACCTACCACAGATATCAGTAATTCCAGCAATTGTTGTACTTTTTAAAAACAGTTATGCGATACACGATCGCTACGCTACCTCAACAGTTCTCTCTGCCGGTTGAATGACCGTAAAGTAAAGTAGCTGTTCAGTTGAGACTGAAATTTGAGGCACTTTGCTCTCCCAGCTTCCTTTCGGAAACAATGGGAATTCGTTATTCATTGCCGTATATGAATTTCCGAATACTTTGTTCACGTGGATACTACGGTGCATACAGTGCAAGTACTATAACGAAAGCGGCAGTACACAGCGCAGTTGCACACATTCTGACTGCAAAATATAGAAATGTTTCTCAAAGTCTATGCTCAAAACCTTTTCCGTTTGCTGCGAGGCAAAATTTGTAGCAGATAAACACAGTCTACAGTTCAGCATAGAAATATCTGC
The DNA here is from genome assembly GCA_030762175.1 of Metallyticus violacea. NCBI lineage: Eukaryota > Metazoa > Arthropoda > Insecta > Mantodea > Metallyticidae > Metallyticus > Metallyticus violacea. The sequence goes on from CM060833.1 coordinate 107,864,773, forward strand.
CATATGCTGCTTTGCAGTTTACCTAACGTTCGCATATATGGTTTTATAGACTCTGTTACGCATTATAATAAATTCTGGGATTATGAATTTAATTTTTGAAAGGCGTGAAATTTTATTTTATTTTTATTTATTTTATAAGGTTTCATTAAAATAGATGACTCCAGAAACGAAGAATTCATGGCAAACCAGAACAATGCAAAGTGTTTGCCATCCTAAGTAGTCATAATGACGTGGGTCCTTACAGCGTCGTAAACATGCCTCCTTTTAACGTTCCATGCTTCCGGTTGGCATTTAAAGTTAATTAGCATTTGTCCTTTTGTAAATAAATACACTCAGGCAAATTGTATCTACCGGAATTGAACTCCGGCACGTAAGTTTAAAAGCATGGTGCTTGATTCAAGTTTCTAAATCCAGCTAAAGGAGTTGGAATAAATGCACAATGGAACAAGCAGTCAGCGGCAACGCTTTCTGGAGATGTTTCACTTCCTATGAATTACTTTCGCCATGGTCTACTGACACGTGTTGCTTTTCATTTTTCAGGGCCCATCTTGTTTCTGATTTTATTTTTCCTCCCTCAGACACATAGGACAACTCAAATGTTAACCTATTCGGGTTTAACTGTTCACACTTGTTTAACACCGCCACGGGTGGTCGAGGTGGTTCGTGAGCTGGAGGTCTGGAGTTCGAATCCCGCCAGGACCATCCTCTCTGAGGTTTATTCCAGGTTTTCCTCAGTCCTCATAAATGGCAAATGCCGGGTAGTACCCTAAACTTAGGCCTGAAAACTTCATTTCCCAATATATCATTTCACCTAATGTATCATCAGTGTCCACCGCCTGTGGTGCCTCTGTAGCAAAAACGGGCGTTAAACACTATTCAAAAAAAAAAAAAAAAAAAAAAAAAAAAAAAACACACACACTTGTTAACTGCTCTTTCGAGTTTATGCGTATTGTTATAAATAATCTTCCCATTAGATAATTACATATGAATATGAAATGTGAATATACATGTCTTGCTATTTTTAGTGACGAAACATTTGCATGTTGTGTATCTCTGCTATAATATAAAAACAAAACAACTGGAACTAAATGAACATCCGAAATAGATGCACATTCTTCTGTCCTTTACCCTTCTGTAATGAATGCTGATAGATGTGAGCAAATGGAAAATCAGAAGTCGAAAGCTATAACTGTTGATCCAACATAATTTACTCAGTTCTGTCCGGGGACCAGGGATCCTGAAAGAGAACGACCAAGGACCGGAAATTGCCCGTGCCCCTCCTACAAGAAACTGCTGCTGCCAACAAGGGGGAGAGGGAGTGACAGAGGAAGAAACAGAGTACAAAACATTGATGGCTTGAGAGTGACAGCAACTAACTGTACGTGTTTAACTCAGTTAGGTCTTTCAGCTTTCACTCTAAAAAGTTCATCTCTTTCGCTAATAGCTGTGAATATCTTGCCAATGCATGACGTCATATATTTAATTATTGTCTGTAGAGCGCAATGTTAAAACAAGCCTGTAGCTCTTCACTGCAAACATGGCTCCGTTTTAGCATATAGGCAAACACCCACTGCTCTCCTCACAAAATATTTTATTATCTTTATGTGATCAGAAATGTTCTCGGTAGTGGAGCATCAATGTGAGCGTCCAAAGAGCTTCTCCCTCTACTTCATTCCTTTAAATTATTTGCACTTTGTGAACGTCTCAGCACATCCACATTACCTTCGATGCCAGCAAGAGCGAAAACACCTATCATGATGTGCATGCCATACCTCGAGTAAACAAAAGATTGTCACTGAAGACGACATTAATGACGTTTAAAGTCTCTTTAGGAAATACATCCAGTACAAATAGTTTGATGACTCACTCCAGTATCGCCGTGCAAGCCAAGACTACGACACTTATTCACTTCCTGTGATGATCAAAATGTTGCATCATGCATCCTTAATGACTAGAAACCATGCTACTATGTATTAATTTTAAGGCATGAATCAATATAGCGCGTTCTTTAGCTCTCAATGTAGGATGTTCATAATATTTTTACAACATGCCTTCATAGGTCCTCATAATTTTGATGATCTTTCTAAAGGTAGTTGAATGCAATGCACCTGTCCCAGTGTTTCGCGACTCTTCAAAGACATGGAACCTTTAGACTGGTCTCCGTGGCTTCTGATGATGGAAAATGCCTCCGAAGGTGTTTCTTCTATTTGGGGAAAAGGAAAAAGTCACACTGCTAAATCTGAACGACAGGGAGGGTGAGGGACGCATTCACATTGATTACAATTGGAGATTTGCGGTTGTGCATTATCGTGGTGCAGATCCAGCTTGTTACACGGAAAGGTCGCCTTTTTGCTTTGCAGAGTTTTCCGGACATTTCGGTAGTATGGCCCACTTACAGTTGTATGTGCAGGTGCGACTTGCTATAAACCATATCGAAAAATGAGACAACCCAACCTTCCCATCAGAAGGGTGGTCATGGAGAGTTCCACTTAAGAGGTTTTCTGTGAAATTTTCAGAAATTAGTGAAGTGTTTTTAATGTTAGTCGACATTCTTGCAATGACAGCAGTGGTGTTAAATGCTCTGTTCCTTTGTTTTGGAATTTTGTGCTTTCAAACTGAACATTTTAAACTATTCGAGCTCTGCATTAGGGAAGAACAAAATACCCATGGACCTCCTGTAACAATACATAGGCCTCAGCTGAAGATTTGATTACACGAAAGCAGAATTTCTGAGCAGCATATTGTAGGTCCGATGTCACCTCCATTTTGTTGTAGGCGGAACTGAACATGTCTCAATTTACACACCTCTCACAAGCGAGAACCAGAAATGAATCAATGAACTAGTACATACTAATGCGCATTACGAATAAAGCTAACAAAACATTGCAAAGATAAATTTTAGCGCGAGGTTATTAAAAAGTATGGTAATTTTATTGAACAGCCGTCGTATTTTACCACACCTAAGATTTTCACAATCGCCTATTACCAAGGCTAATATAATTCACGGTAATAATATAATTCAATGTTGACCTCAAATGTGTTTTTGGAATCTGAACATTCTACATTTAAAAAAAGAAACAGTCCTTGAATCGAGTACATCAAGCAGAGAGAGAGGATGAGGAGGAGGAAGGAGGAAGAGGAGGAGAAGAAGAAGAAGAAGAAGAAGAAGAAGAAGAAGAAGAAGAAGAAGAAGAAGAAGTTCCTGTTAAATGTTCCTTCCAAACAAATTGACTTGTCAAGGTTACAATGTAATTTATACATTACAAGCACATAAGCTGAAGATTTTACATTTGTAGAAAATCAAGAATTAAAGCCCAAAGTTGCAGTTCATCACTTACAGTAGTCCATGTACGCCATCTCCATTAATGTTTTTTATCATAAATTAATTTTGAATTTCTGTTAACGGTAACATACCAGACTAGTCAAAAACATCTCGGGAGCACTAAAAAAATCAGTATTTTGTGAATAATGACTTGTTCTTGGCGAATTTAGCACGACACAAAGAAGCTTTGAATATTAATATTTATATACATATGAAGAATATGGTTCGATCCTCTTTTTATTAATATTATTTTTTATTTTTTACAGTTTAAGGACACTTAGTAGAGACAATTTTTGTGTTAAATCTTAACAGAATACAAGCTGAGTTTAATGAAAAACTTTACTGTCTAATGAAATGAATATTTTACAATTTAATTAGCAATTATTTCTAAATTATAAAATGTTTTTAAATTTTGGCTAAAATTAATTGTTACTATTTTATATTTATTTTAATAAACCAGAGAATATTAATTTTTTCTGCTTTAAATGCACTTTTCTCATAAACTACTAATCCAAGCATTATCATATTTTAAAATCATTGAACCCATGTTATTTAACATTGTTGGTGAAATAATATATAATTTAAAGCAGAAGTTTAACTTTTTGAAAATATTTGCACATAGTGTCACTATTTTATGCAAATTCCAAACCATATATTTTTTTCTCAGAACGCTCATGCATAAATAATTTAAAAGTTTTCACCAGCAATAGCTCTGTCTTACATAGTTTTTATGCAAATTACGGCCAATGACAAAATGTGTTGTGTAACAGCATGGTGGCCATATTTAAATTGCCATTTAAATACTTTAAATCCTCCCCCCCCAAAAAAAAATTAGATATGCTTATGATCTGCAGCCTGTGTAGTTTTCATATCATGCACAAAACCAAAAATTAATTTTTAGATTCAAAACCTGAAAGAGTGAAAAGGGCGTGTGGTAGTCAGGGCGCTGAAATTAAATATGCATTTAAATTCCACAAGCATACAAAATCTATATATGGGCTTAATCTGCAAATTGTGTAGTTTTCATATTATGCATTAAGTCAAAAATGGAATTTTGACCCAAAATCTGAAAGCAGTGTAAAAGGTGGTTAGACAGCCAGGTCGCCATATTTAAATTCGCTAAATAAACAAAAACTATATATATAATATAAAATAAAGTAACACTATTAACAATGTAACAAATTAACAATAATAATAAAAGTACAATAGGATAAACACTAAGAAAAAGTCACACTTGAAATTGCTATGTGAGTTCTTCAATGGCAAGAAGCTACACCAAGTATAATATACAAACTATATAGTTTCATGTTATGTATGAAACCAAAAATCTACATTTTGACCTAAAATGTCTACAAATGCCCTCAACTTCCCTCATAATAACGAAGGCTAAACAGACTATGAGTGAATGGTTTTTAATTCAGTGCGTAATGAGCCCGGGGCCTGCAATGATTTAAGTTATCTGAAACTCCGGAAAACCTTATCCCTAACCTTACGGGACTTGAACCCGGATCCTCCGAATTTATAGGCAGAAACGCTGCCACAAGTAAGAATTATCCATTGAATTTTACATTGTAGAAAACATTTTGTCTGCTGGAATTCCATGTGACTAAGTCCATTATCACAGTTTAACGTCGCTTTCGAGCAGAATACGGGAAGATTTCAACAACAGATAAATATCCTGCATGACATGAGCAATTTAAAGTTTCTGGTTGTTCCTGCAAGAGGAAATCAGCCGCGTGCCCGGGACCATGTGCGACGTAGCCATAAAAATCATATTGATATCTTTGAAATAAATAAAACACTTTCACGGTCGTTATGTCTGCTTGAATATTTGTCATGATTGCTTCATTAATATGGATGCACTTATAAAACTCGGGTCAGAAAAGATTTTATTCACCCTGTATTTAGGTACACCATAGAAAAAATCAAAGAACTATTAAGTAATAAAAAATTAATTAAACTTAAGAGTCCCTAATAATATTTCTGCATTAAAGGCTCATGACAAGTGCTGTTTCTTCTCTTCTTATTCTTTTACTGCTGCTAGTACACTGTTATCCTCTGCTTCAAGGATAACATGTTTTGGCGAGGAAAAATGATTATCAAATAGCCTCTACAATTATGTGAAGCTCTACGATCATACTTCTCAGAAAGATTATTCCTGATGAAACATGGAAGTGAGTATTCAGATTCTGTAACAGCACAAGTCCCACAATGAAGTGCTCTTGGGCCAATATGTCTTGCAGTATACTAACGATGACATACCATAAAATCAAGAAATAACAATAGTCATTTTTGCTGATGACACCGTTATTTTAGTTGTCAGAAAAAACTGAAGCAGCAGCAACTGATAAGCTTCTAAAAGCAATTAAAGAAGTTAGGGCTTGGCGTTCAGACTCGTGAGACAAAGTCGACTCATGTATATTTTACACACAGAAAAGTAGAAAAGTTACCTGTATTCATTAACAATCAAACAATTCCATATGCAAATGAGGCCGAGTATTTGGGCATAACACTTGACTAACCTAACTAACAAACTAACCTAACCTAACCTAAAGTGCAAGACTCATATTAAGAAGAAAAAATGACTTGCCATTAAGTACAGAAAAATGTAAAGGTTATTAGCAAGATGTTCCAATTATATACAGAATAAATTGATTTTGTGAAAAGACACGTGGAATTAAATGCTAATCAGTTTTCTGAGTATCAAATTGGGTTCAAATATTTGCATGTAAAAGAAAAAACTGTTGTGCATGAGATTGTTACAAAGCTCTTAAATTATCACAAACTGTGTTTCCATTGGGTTCCGAAGATGCCTACGGATGTCCACAAAACGAAGCGACTTGACAGTGCTTTGACATTTCTTACCCGATACTGTGATGAGAGAGATGAATTCTTAAGCGACCGGTGATGAAACTTGGGTTTGTTATGTCACATCCGAAATCAAAACAACAGTCGATGGAGTGGAGGCACACAGGATCCCCCAAACGACAAAAATTCAAAACAACGTTGTCAGCACGAAAAATCATGTACACTGTGTTCTAAGAAAGACGGGGCATTCTGCTTGTTGAGTTCTTCCCCAAATATGTAACCATCAATGCGGCACGATACCGTGATACACCGAGAAATCTTCGGCGTGCAATTCAAAACAAAAGACGTGGAATGCTCAATCAAGACATTGGGTTACTTCATCACAATGCACGTCCCCATTCTGCTGGTGTCACACAAAACAATATTAAAAAATTAGGTTGAGAGCAGTTTAATCACCCGCCATACAACCCCGATCTCGCGCCTTCTGAGTACCATTTGTTCTTGAACGTGAAGCATGAGCTCAGAGAAAGGCGCTTTGACAGCGATAACGAAGCAATAAACGGTGTTCAGCAGTGGCTCTGTTCACTGGCGGAATCTTTCTTTGAAGAGGGCACACAAAAGTTGATTTACCGCTATGACAAATGCCTGAACAATGGTGGCAACTACGTTGAAAAATAGGTTAAGAAATATTTTATGCTTTTTTTTTTTTTTTTTTTTTTTTTTTCCAAAACCGGTACTTACTTTCCGGACACGCCTCGTATTTTAGGCGCCAAAACCATTTTCGTATCTAAATGCTCATTGTCTAATTATGTCTTGGAAAACACCTAAGAAACCTTTGTTTGAAAGCTGTTTATGAAGAGCCGCCTACAAACGTTAAAGACCGGCAAGGAAAATGAACAATAACCCTGTCTTATTTGCGTGACGCTGGCAACATCACGTGCGTTGCTACTGGTGGCAGCAAATGCTGTAACCTGGTGCTATGAGTCACCGTTCACCTAAACACGTTGACATCTCTTATATTCGATACAGGAACACCTCAGTACATTACTCCTTGCCAAAAAGACATTGATGCTATCATAATAAACTGTTATATTCACTGAAATTGCAGACCTGAGACTGAACAACGGAGTACAAAAAAGTATGGTAGAAAATCAGCAACTAAATACCCAAGGTTGGATCATTTGAATGTTGTGACTGTCTATCTTGTAAATGAAAGACCAGGCTTACTGCCAATTCACATGATGTTAAAGTTCACTTGAAGTAAGCAAAACTTAGTGCATTGTCCCTCCTGTCGTTTCATAATCATAGACAAATTGAGCTGATTAAATGCAAAATTGCAAATATATTTATGTTTTACCGCAAACCAGCAATAAGTATAACCGCCACTAATGGCCGAGGTCATTAAAGCGCGGACTAGTGAGCGGGAGGTCTGGGGTTCGATTTCCGCCAGGAGTCTTCCCTGACTGAGGTTTCTTCTAGGTTTTCGTCAGTTCTCATAATTGACAAATGCAGGGGAGGTACCCTTAATCTAGGTCCGGAACGTTTCCTTCCTTAAAAAAAAAAATCCTTTCCCAAATTATAATTTCATCTCATGTGTCATCATTGAGATGCCTCAGCAATAAAACGGGTGTTAAAACAAAAAAGTAAAAGTATAAATAAGAGAGAATAGTGGATTGACACCATATAAGTAAACAGATAATTAGTATGCCATACGCCTAGAAAACTGCATTGGGTGTAGATAATTTTAAATTACGTGGATTTAATATTTACATATTACCAGTGAACACAATTGAATGATATCGGCCGAGCAAAGTTCGCATGATTGCATTTCGCGCGCGTTAATTTCCTTTGCAAGTGGCGCGTCGTTTTTGCAGTTAACTGGATGGCAAAATCAGAAGCCAATCAAACAGTATTTTGCTTCCCCCTCCCCCTTTATGTTCTATGCGAACTGACGCAGGGGAAATGATGAATGGGACGAAAAGAATTAGTAATAATGGTCTTTTGGTGTCTCTGTTACCTAAGTTCAGAAATAATGGCACCTAGACATCTTGGGTTTCCAAATCAACAAGAACTTAGTGCTTGAGCGACGGCGGTAGAGGGGAGTCCTGCAGGAAATTCGTTTCTGTACGATTCAAGCCTCTTGAAATTTACGTGTTATGCTTTAACAGCAAACTAGAACGTTTGCGTTAACATTCCCATAAACCACTTACAAAAATGAAAACACATACCTTTGTTTCGTTTGTTAATCAAAGGGCAAAGCAAATGGCATGTCCTAATTGTCGTCAACACCGTTATCATCTTATTATCAGAACCATGTCGCTTTTAAGTTAATATTACGGGACCCTAAAATGTCTTTGCGCCTTATTCCTTCGCGTAGTTCTCTTCTGTTAGGTTTCAGCATGTTTCATACAAGCAACCGATTTCCGCTTCTGAAACTTTGAATGATCATTAGTTACATGTTATCTAATCGTTTTTAAAAGATATCTTACTAAAACTACGTTATTTCTTGAATATTGTTTTTAACATCGCTTAAAGCGCAGCGAGTTCACTGAAGAAGTCACACAAGGAACTGACCCTGTTCCAGCAGACGCTCTTGGGTAACTCTTGCTCTATCGATCGATATGCAACTTAGCAATACTCTAAACAAAACCACACTATCCTAAAACATGCAGTAATGATATCAGAATCCACCCACAACTTCTTTTAGGAGGCAATTAACTACGGAATATCAGACTTAATGAGACAAAATTAACCGTTTCAATTTTGCAAACAGAAAAGTAAAAAAGTGACCTGTATTCATTAACAAACAAATAACTCCATATGCAAATTAGACCAGGAGCATGGGCATGACACTTGAACTTAGGTAAAGTGGAAGGTTTACATTAAGAAGAAAAAACAAGAATGTGTCATTAAGTACAGAAAAGTGTATTGGTTGTTAGGAAAATGTTCCCAAATGAATAAACATAATAAATTGATGTTGCATAAGCAGTTAAGTATATAATTTTACTATATAGGGCGTCATTGTATAGATGGAGATTATTTATCTCGTTTGTCTGTTGTTATAAAGAAAAATGGATTTACCTCAAGAAATTTTAGTCCAAACTGAATAGGGTGATGATTATGGAAGAAATGGGAAACTTTCATGAAGATACACAGAAAAATTAAAATGTTAAAATTCGCTAGAACAGAACTAATAAAAACAGCATAAAGAGAGGATTAGAAATTAGTGCGCCAACGCGTCCCAAAGAGCATTAACTTTCATAGATGAAATTGAAGAAAGAAGGGAAAATTGCTGCATAGTGTGCTTGCGTCAGGTTGTACCAACAGTAAGAAATAACACCAGAAACGGGAATGTAAGGGATAACACGGCCGGTTTGAAATACAGTGATGTCAGAAAACAAATGACAGGTGCCTCCATGCTAATAATGAAAAAATAAAATAAAATGAATAATGAATAATTACACTGGGCAACAATAAAAATAATTTTTTAATGTTTCGAGCACTTCATGAGGCAATTCCTACTAATTTTGGGTTGAGAAAAACAAATATGACAATGAAAAAATTTTATTAGCTCTAGTTTCTATGATATACACAAGGTAGAAGTATTACATATTAACGGATTGAGAGAAAAGGATACATTTTAATTACATACATGCTAACAACAATGAAAGTGCATTTGCTTTTTTTAACTGGTAATTACATGCTAAGAGTTCTAAATTGCTGGAAAAATACTTCGCAGATAGTAGTGTCTGAAGAGAATCATGTGGTGGCCTATTGACTTCGTCGTCTTTTAGCTTGCCTCTTGTGATGGAGTTCCGCAGAATCCCTATACAAAGACCAACAGTAATCCGCAAGCAATTCATTCCAACGGCCCTGATATCTTTGTTCCATAATAGAAATGTCCTGATGGAATCTCTCCCCATGTTCATCACTAACAGCTCCACAACTAGGAGGGAAAAAGTCTAGGTGGGAGTGGAGAAAATGGATCTTAAGGGACATGTTGCATCCAAGGTTACGGTATTTTTGCAGGAGCACTGTCACCAAATGCTTGTAGTTGTCATCTCTTTTGTTGCCTAAAAATCCATGAACAACACCCTTGAAGGCTTCCCAAGCTTCCTTTTCTTTCCCCTCCAAAACTTGGTCAAATGCAGGATCCTTTACAAGTTCTCTTATTTGTGGTCCGACAAAAATGCCTTCCTTAACTTTTGCATCACTTAATTTCGAAAATTTCTCTCTGATGTACTTAAAGGCCCGTCCTTCTCGGTTCATAGCTTTAACAAAGTTTTTCATCAAACCCAGCATGATATGCAGGGGTGGAAGAAGAACGTCTTTTGGGTCCACAAGAGGCTTGGCAACGACATTTTTCTCGCTAGGGTGAAGATTTCTTGCAGGCCAGTCTTCTTTAATATAATGCAATTTCCTATCTCTACTGTCCCACATACATAAGAAGCAGCAATGCTTTGTGTAACCCAGTTGCATTCCTAAGAGTATGGCAATGACTTTTACATCACCACAGATTTTCCATTTCTGTTCATTATATTTAATTGAGTCCAAGAGAGCTTTCATATTTGCACATGTCTCCTTCATGTGAACAGCATGACCAACAGGAATAGATGAAAGAAGGTTCCCGTTGTGAAGTAACACAGCTTTCAAACTAAGCTTGGAGGAGTCTATGAATAGCCTCCATTCAGTTGGATCATGGTTCAAATTCAAACATTTCATCAAGCCATTAATGTCGCAGCAAACAATATGATTATTTTTCTTCTCAAAAAAGGGAAGCAGTTCCATGTGACGTTTTCTGTACTGTGAGATTCTCACATCACTTTGGAGAAGATTCCATTGCTGTAGTCACCGCCTGTGGTGCCTCAGTAGTAAAAACGGGCGTTAAACACTACTCAAAAAAAAAAAAATTGCTGTAGTCGAGACCCAAGAATTTCTTCCTTCTCCTTTGACAGGCCAAGGTCTCTAATGAGATCATTCAATTCCGCTTGACTCAGTCTGTGCGGTTTATCATCTTTTCCCTCAAAATCAGGGTCATGGGATGTAGAAGGCTTGTTTGGTTCTTCTTGTTCCACACTGTCTTCATCTTCTACTTCAAACACACAATTTTCGGGTGGAGTAGGAACTGGTAAACTATCCGAATGTGGAATAGGTCGAATAGCAGATGGAAGATTCGGGTACTGAACTGTTCTTCTTTTCTACATAGACAATCCTGCCTTTATAGGTGGAGTCAGGCAGAAATAGCAGTCATCTGTATGGTTTGTAGGCTCCCGCCAAATCATAGGCACAGCGAAAGCCATACATCGCTTCTTCTTTTTCAGCCATTCTCGCAGTGTAACTGAACATGCGTTGCAACATATATGTGGAGCCCAAGACTTATGCTGGTCCCCTACTTTCATACCGAAATAATACTAATAGGCAGTCTTTTCAAGAGGCGTAGATTGCGTTTCTGTGAGGAAAATGTTATTTCACCACAAATATAACAAAAGGTATTCACCATATTTACACATTTTCGTGGCATTTTTACAAATTTTACACTAAAAAGCACTCGCGAACCAGAAATTTTGCATTAATTTGAGTAGAAACTACATGTAATTCACAGTCACAGCAACAGTATCTATGTTTATGACTTACAAACAGCTGAAGAGCATTTGTGTTTTGTTATTTGACAGGTGTGCCAACTCCCAAAAAAATTCCCCCAAATTTAAAATCTTCACTCTAAAAAATGAAATGTCACTTTATCTTCAAAACAAGAGCTAATTTATCATTTTTACGGTGATTTTTGAATTCAGCAGATGGAAATACATGTAAATTCACTATTTTTAAGCCCGAAACATTTTCATTGTTGCCCAGTGTTATTAATCAATTCGTAAATACACATACTAACCGAGAACTAAGCTCGGGTAAATCCTAGAAAGTAATTTTTTTATAACTTTAGAAATGTGCGTAACGCAAAGGAAGTTTCAGTACATTTTTTAAATAAATTCTCTAATTATGAATTCTACAAACAAGGATGATTGATTTTGTTTGCATTAACATAAATTGTTTTCTTAATATTATCGTAAAATTATATTCAGTTCATGACACTATTTTAGCCATGAAAATAATTTAATGATGTAATTGTTATAATGGTAATTTATGCAACTAGGTGTCATAACGTAGCATTTTATTAATTATAAAATACTATTTACAATTGTTCGGATGTACAAAAACAATACTGCCTGTCTGACATTCCTCTCTATTGGTAAATATATTTTATATATCTATAATAATCATAATCAGGAGTATTATTTAGTTAAACCTATCTCCGATGATGATGTGATTTATAGTTGATTAGAATAAGCTCACTGTGGATGACCTACAGCTACTGAAGCAAAAGCACGGATCCTCACTATTTGTATATTACAGAAATACTGCAGCAGTCAAGTTCCAACATTAATGGAGCCTCTGACTGGAATCTCAGTATGCTGGGCTGTGAAAAAGAAATTCATTCCGCTCCCGGTAATTACTAACTGTCATTTCCTTGTTAGGAGAGAGTTACATGTTTTCTGAACAGCATAATACAATGAAGCTGCCAATTGACCCCGGGTTTAACGTTTAGGCTCGGTCTCACGCTCTGGTCTTGCCCTCTCTTTAATTACATTGCACCATTTTGCCAATCCTTGTACATGTCGTTGTCGCATTAATGAGGGGAGGAGCACAGCTCCGTGCTCTGAATGACAGCGCAAGCCTCATCCCGTCTCAATACGTTCTAAATAAAGCTTAAGCGCTGCTGTGACGCTCCTGGCCACTAATACAAACAATGAAGTGTGCGGCTTGTTCAAGAATACAGTGCTTTCATTTCAAAACTTGTCGGCATGACAAACACACATCAATTTAGATATTAAAGGGAAAGTTTAAAGCCTATATGCATTACATTTTAGGTTTCACCCCTCGCCGCCAACAACTCCAAATTTAATTGGGGTTATAAAATCTTTTGTTTCCTATCGTCGTACGGTTATTGTTGTTTGAACTGGAACAGAATAACTGTAGGATTAAAACACAAATTGTTCTGAATAAATTACAATTATAAATCTATTTCAGAACTCCTGAGTAATTCGTTTACCTTCCGTTCTTGAAGTAATTTATTAACAAAATACTTTAAATGCTATATATATTTTATTTTGACCAAATTTAAACAATAAAAACAATCCAGGTTGTCCGACAGCGGTTGGAAACAAAGGATGCAACAATTAATGAAATAAATATCATTAAGATAGGTTTGAAACTTGATATTTCAAAGCGCGGGTAGCCGAGAGTATGGGGGTTGCAACCTAGAACTTTATTAACATTGATTTTAAAATTTTCCCCCGATATATAAATTGACATAGTTTCTGTTTAAATAAATAGGTATATTTTCAAACTGGCAATTTTAAAATGAAAGCTATTAATAAAATGAATAAATAAAGACGTTTATGAGCTGATTTGGTTCCAAAGCTATGTGGCACTCGATTGTGCAAATTTGCGGGAAAACAATCATCCAGCCACTTATCCCCAACCAGAGTCGAACAGAGATCCGTCAATTGACAAGCATAAGCTTTATGTCTAAGCCACAGAAATGAAGTGTACATGTTTTAGCTTCCCTATTATTACGTTTACATGTCAGACTGAAATTGATTTGAATACGCTTTTCGGATTGAAAATGTGCATGTAAATGGGGCTTCAAGATAAGGTTCGAATCTACTAAAACTACTAATGGAATGGATTCAATCCGGATTGGGATGGATGTAAATGGGGTCGATGTTCGTGTGCGCTAACGTTTGTCATTTTAATCATAAAATGTTGATCGTCATTTCATATTTACCCACGAAATACGCGTGGTTGTTATTTTATTCCATTTAGCCTTATGCATCTGTTATCTCCAAAATGTACTTCTTGCATCAATAAGTCGTCATTTAAATAGGTTATTCGGTATAAAAATTTAATATAAAATAAAGTAACGCACGCTAACAAACATTAAAACTTAAAAGAAATCTGTAGAAAGTTGCCATTCGAACTGAAAAATATCACGTAAATGGGGATCGTACTGAGTCGAATTCAATTCAGAAGCGTATTCAAATTGATTTGAGCCGACATATGGTAAATATCATGTCAAATGGTTTGGATCTTCCCCTGAACTAAGAATGGTGAGACGAAAAGTAGAAGACCATATTATCCATCACCAGAATATCTTCAATAACCTTAGCATGAAGGGAGTTCAATATCGCTAGAAACAATTATTTTTACTCAATAACACTTGGAAATTTGTTTCGCAGGTTCTACTTTCCTTAATTCTCGCTCTGATTTTCCAGCGGCTTTAAATTGTTTTAAGGTTATCAACGTGTATTTTAACAAGGTCCTACATATGGACAGGTAATTCAAGGGAACATTATGACAAGGTTTTGTGTAACACGAAACCATTCCTTGTTATTTTATGACATCTGTCACAGAATAGCTCATAAAAAGTCAAATCTAAGAAATCTGTATCACCTTAAATGCTGTTTGTAAAATATGTAGGAATATATGCCGAAAATCTAGACTTTAAAAATTATTAAAATGTAAACTAAAGCTGTTCCGGAATAAGACGAGTTCTTAAGCGAGGCAAAAACTTATTCCAGCAAGTTAAAAGCTACACAAAGCATAAGATAAAAATTTACTATTGCGTCATGTGGTGTAAAGCGCGGAGTTTTACTGTATGAAATTATTTCGCAAAGAAGGATCCTAAATTTCACGAACGCTATAAATATGATACGCACGTACGCACACACACAGATATAAATTTGTTGCGAATATTTTCTTAACTTTTATATTTCTTAAAATAAAGTGTTTTCTTCATATTTTAGGTGTTTGGATTTTATACTTTGGAATTTGAGAGTATTCTTCTCTGTTGGACAGGGGAGCAAATACGTTGATAAAGCTCATTCATTCAATACTACTAATCTTCAAATCTGAAACAATGACGCAAAAAATATTGAAACAAATGGCTAGTTTTGTAACACTTGCATTATAGACCCAATCGAGATAGGAGCAGAATGAATGCCTTAGCTTTCAAAAATCATGATAAGGCTTAGATTGAGTCCAAGGGCAGCAGAAATAGAAATGCTCGAGTAATCATAGGAACAGGAGACCCGCTGTGTTATCTTTATGTATGTACATTATCGAGGGCTTTTGATGGCAGTATGTGATATATATATAAATAAGAATAACAGAGCATAAAAAAGGGGAAAATTCATTTGTGGAAATTGTTTTTGTTTCACGAGCATAATCTTAGGGTAGTTATAAACAGCAGTATTTCTAATGTGACCAGAGTTAAAATTTTAGTTAATAATAATAATAATAATAATAATAATAATAATAATAATAATAATGCACTTTCTGCTTTAGGTCTCTCGACTTGTTCCTGCCTCAAAAGAGCCATCTAGCCAATATTCTTCTTAAAGATTTGTGATTTATTAAGTTCTATGAAAGATGTGTAGAGTAAATGTCAGGAAGGTGTCCTTAATTCTTCTCCAAAGTTAGAATTCCTTCCTGGGCTAACATGAGAATCGCGCAGTCAAAGAAATTTGATTTCAGCCTCGCTATTCTACTCTGTATTATTTTTATACTTCAGTTTTCAGCACCATAATGAGTACACATTCTGGGCGAATGCACCCATTGGAAACACCTGAGAAAAACTATCCTAAAAACTTTAGAGGACGATTGACATACTGGAACCTGTTTGTGAACCACACTAGTTGGTTGAATATGGGCATCTTCCTAGCCTAAGTGCGAAGTTAAAAGACAGAATGCCTAAACTAGTATAATTATAAATAATGTAATATGTTCCCATTCATACATCTGTAAATATTGTTCTTCCCATTTGAATGTTTATTTATTATTAATACTGTTTGTTATTTATAATTATGTATCAACTTTAAGCATATACGGTCTACAACCCATGCATAAAATATATATAAACTGGGAGAGCCGTAGGCTTATTTTAGACTACTTATTATATTTATTCTTGTAATTCTATTAAAATCATTTTACAGGAAACGTTTGCTCCTAGATACTTAACATTTCTTACAAGCTGTATTTTAAAGGAGTATTATTATTATTATTATTATTATTATTATTATTATTATTATTATTATTACTACTACTACTACTACTACTACTACTACTACTACTACTACTACTACTACTACTACTACTACTACTACTTTAGCTCAGATATGCTCTTTCAACTTGAATGTAAATTCTTCCGTCAGCTTTTCTGAAATTATTAGATTAAAATTTATTAAATTCTTACATAAATTATTCACCCCTGGATGAGCTCCTTGACAGAAGATCCTGATAAGATAGGACTTGTAGTCAAAACATTTATTTATTTGATTTGTTTACGGACGCTCTTAAACTTCTGGTCATCAGTATCCAATTCAATTAAGGGCGTGAAACGACCATATTGCTCAGAGGATTCTATTTTGACGCTTGAGATTCTTTTAGTATCCTAATCTATGACACTGGACCCAAGGCTTTACTTCCTTTCCAAAGGAAGTGGTCAAGACATGAAACCTATTAGGGGAAGATAGAGTAGGTCTTGCGCCGGTCATGTGAAGACTTAACCGCTCACAACCTTCAAAAGAACATTAGCAAGACATATTTCTGATAATTTAAGAATACTGATTATAATTAAACTTACACTATTACTAATTAACACAACATTCGTTATAGTGCAATATTTCTCAATTATAACAATGACATCGTAGGTAACATGTTTCAACCATTGAATGTGCGTGTCCTTTGCTCCGTTTGTACTTCAAAACTCGTGATGTTATTTTTTGAAAGTAATTTTAGATCAGACGTTGCATAACTCGATAACGCTAACAATTTAAGAAAAATTTAGATAAATACCATTCAATGTGTAAATACACGTCTATAATAATAGTATGCTCCCATTGCTTTATTTATAACCCGCACGATATTTTCACATAATCTCCTTGTTTTGCAACACATTTCCCATCGCTTTATCGATTTCTTAAAGACATCAGAATAAAACACTTCTGACTGCATATTACCGCACGAGTTTGTTATCAGGAACGATTTCACTGTGAACTTTCGACTGGGATAAGTGCAGGTGCTCAGATCGTCCAGCCATAGCCTCAACCGTTCAGAATTTGGAAAGAAATAGAAGCTTGATCCTTGAGGAAATGACAAACGACAAAACTGCTCAAAGCTTGAAGTCATGACCGTTGTTCACGATAACCTTGTCTTCCAAACAGGTGTGTAAGCAAATACGTTTTCTGATAGTATTAACAATCTAAAAGGAAAATGGGAAAACGAATATATGGAAAAACAACACATTTGTTAATTAAGAACGTTATTTGTTGATCCATGTGGTAAATGTTCAATGCGAATCTATTATTAGCAGTGAGCAAGAAAGCGTTCATATTTTTAAATCAAGATTTAGATATACTTAACTTGAATTGGCTATTACAGATTGATTGTCCCGCATGCATACGTGTTAAAGAAGTTGCCTATATTAAGGGGAGCATGAAAGGCCTATCCTTGTCATGTTAAATTTATCAAGCACTATTAAAG